>OX359247.1:50037065-50637065 GCA_947179485.1 Allacma fusca
TTACTATTAGAGAAGAACTATTACTGTTAGAATGATAATTGGGAATTTTTAATTACACGGCTTGCCTGTACACATTTCCTGTACGTAAACTATTATTTTAACATATTATTGTATACTCCTTTTATTGAAATTGCATGTAGACGCGGGTTAAATATTCAATAGGTAATTTGATCTCTTCAACGACGATGCTGTTGCAAGGGAATGTGTGGAACGGAAAATATTGATTGGATCCCTGAATTAAAATTCTGTACTGTTAAGTATGATTTGAATATTGGGGGATTATAGCTCAGGAAGGAGGAAATGGAATAAAAGGGAATAAAATAGGAAATAGTGGAGAGAGATTGAATGAGGAAAGAAATTAAAATGTTAAAAACAGTGGATGGGGGAATGTGCAGCAGGCAGAGTGCACACACTCTTGCTGTGAGAGAGAGATGAGACGACGGTCGTGGGAAATAAGTGCGTTATGTACGATAGTAGATTTACTCACGCAGTATAGCTTTATTGTATATCGTACATACAAAGGTTACACAGTTCGACTGTACTCACACGCGTCTCTTGGTCTTTCTTGGTCTGAGGCTCGGGATTCTCTCGTCTCTTGAGACTGGAGAGGCTGGGGTTTATATAAGGAGGTGAGCACTTGTGTGCCAACCTCCTGGAATATTTCCTACATTATTCTGACCAATAGAAATGTACTAAACAAAGGTACCTAATGCATTTTACAGAGGTTGCATGACATATATGTACGTGTAATGTATGGGCTTAACATTCATTGGATTGAATGAAACGATGACCCCATCGTTGAAAAAATATGAGCTGGATGTGGAGCGGTTTTTTCCTTCTTGTGTAGTCTTGAACTTGAAGGTGTGCTTATCCTGGTAGCCATATTTGCTAAAGTTGTTATCATACAGAATACTTACAATATGTTAGAAATTTCCTAGTAATTACATTTTTAAACCGATTTTAACGCCGTAAACTGCACTAGGAAGCGGAAAATTATGTCCCCATAATTTGTGGAGAGGAAAATACAAGAAAGTGATTATACAGGGTGAGTAAAAAACATTTTTGTGTGTGTATAAGAAGTTTTAGCATAAAATATGAGTGTGAGTGAGTGTGGAAAAGGTATTACAAAGAAATTTTGTGTGTATTTCAGAGCTTCGAATAGGAAGGGTTCGATACAATATTGGAGTGATCAATTCTATAAGTATCGGGGAAAATAGAAGGCCTTGAAGGAAAAATAGAGTAAGTGCTAACAGAGTAAATAAAGTTGTGTATTACAAGAGTGGCATAAATGAGTATATTATGTGTAAAAATTAAAAGCAATAAGGAATAATTATATTAAACATAGATTCATGAAATGTGAAGGCGCCGTTGTGGATCCAAGAGTTTTATAGCTGCGAATTCAGGGAGAAGGAGATGTGGAGATTTCTTCAGCTGGAGTTTTCGGAGGATAATTCTGCAGAATGTAAATTGTTTCTAGAACTCAAAAATATTCATGAATTAGTGTAAGCTTGTGACAATCAAATGTTAATCCTGTATTTTCGTATTTCTACAGGGTGACAACAATTTTGTGATTCTGAATTCATCGCTCATGGATAAAGTGCAAAAGTGAAATTGATAGTAGTTGTTAGGATAGGGCAAAGGGTCTGGGGGCCGATGCCCTTACGGTCCTTAGATCCAGGTTATTTCTTGAGGATGTCAGTTATTGTATAACGTAATTTGCTAACATCGTGAACATAAGGGCACTTGGTGGTCGGAGCAATCCAGTGGGAGTTCAAGGCACCTGAGAGGGTCGGGAACCCCTGCCATAGAATGGTGACCTTTGTTCAATGGTGTTTTTGTGAGTTGCATTATACATGGGGCAGAAAGAAATGACCAAGGCTGAAATTTTCTTGAGTTTCAGAATTTTTCTTTTGAATTCTTGTTATCATTTTCTTGAGTATAGTAATGTTGAACAAAATCATGAACAGCGAACAAGCATGGAATGGAATAAATTTTCCACTGCTTGTATATTATGTCTTGTGGACCTTCGGAATTCTTCATCCTTACGTGTATAAAAATCCGAGGGGATTATTTTTTGTGAATCCTCTTCTAAAATCTGTTGTTGAGTCCTTCTGATTCTTTTTGTAGGCAGTGTAATTGATTCTGATTGTTGTAAATTTGCACTTAATGGTTCATTATGATTTGATAGTGCCGTTGATTGATCAATTATTGTAGGTAGGTCAGGTGTTGACTCTTTAGAAGGGTTGGATTCCAATGGGGGAAGGCTACCTCTTGGGGGAGGGGGGCCTTCCATAGGGGGAGGGGTTTGGGTGGGGCCCTCGGGATCGTGAGGTCCTAGAGGGGTCATGCCCGATTTTTCTTCCTGTAAACACTTAGAAATATTTTCAGGGTCAAGTGAGGTCACAGGACCTGTAGAGTCAGGAGGAGCTTGTGTTAACTCTTGTAAAGTTTTGGACTGCTCTGGAGTCGGAGCTTGTTGTGTTGTACTCAATAAAGATGGCAGTTTTAACCAGTTTGGTCGTTCATAATATTTCTTGAGTCTTGAAACGTGTACTGTCATTGTTTTCATAGTTGTGCCAGTGGAACCTCGGATTGTATAATTAACTTCAGATGGAATGTCAATTACGCTGAATGGACCTTTCCAACGAGGAAGAATTTTTGTGCTTATTCCCGGCTGAATGGAAGTGTGCTCTAAGAGCACATTATCCCCTATTTCATATGTAACCGTGCGTTTACTTTTGTTAACTCGGGCAGCATATTTTTCTCGATGACGTGTGAGAATATCATGTGTTGTTTTCCATAGTGTGTCCATATTTTGAATATTTTGGTGTTCAGGGGAAAATGTGGGGAAGGCATTTCGAAGAGGAGTCCGAGCATTGAATCCGTGGAGAAGGAAGAACGGGGTGTATCCATGAGAAGTGTGTTGGGTATTGTTTAAATGAAATGTTAAGGCGGGTAGTGCTAAGGGCCAGTCAGTTTTAGCTTCAGCAGTGTACATGGCGATGGCATCACCCAAAGTTTGATGTGTGCGCTCGACGAGGCCATTGCTTTGGGGATGAAATGCAGTGGAAAAGTGGATGTTGAAAGCAAAAATTTTTGAGAGTTCTGAGAGGACAGAATTATTAAATTCTGTACCCTGGTCGGTCTGGATTATTTCAGGCAGTGAGTATGAACAGGCTAGTTTGTTGCAGATAAAGTTCGCGATTGTTTTAGCATCTGCTGTAGGGACGACGTCAGTGACTAAAAATTTAGTCAAGTAGCATATAGCTGTAATGATGTATCGTGGGCGACCGGCTTGATTCGTTAATGGACCTTGGATGTCCATTTGAACACGTTCAAATGGGCGGAGGGGGATGGGTATATACTGGAATTCTCCAGGTTGTTTTTGTCCTCTGGGAGTTTTGCGTTCTTGGCAGATGGGGCAGGATTGAATAAATGCATGGATATCTTTGGACATGGTCCTCCAGTAAAAACTAGTTTGTAGCTTCCGTAAAGTTCTTGTGTGGCCCATATGGCACACAGAATTGTGATGTTTTTGAATTATGTCAGGGACCATTTGCTTGGGTATTACGATGAGGGAGGTTTCACCTTGTTTGGAATTGTATTTATATAAAATACCGTTAATTAGTGTATATTTTGATTTCAACTTCCAAGTTGTAGGGAGCTTAGTAATGATTTTCGCTATGGCTTGATCATTCATCTGTTCTTCTTTGAGGGTGGAAATGCTAATAGCATTAATGGACAAGCAGGCATCATTGTCAGTTTCGGAATGGTCAGGTTCTCCAAATGGGTTACGACTGAGGCAATCAGCTACGCGATGTGTAGTGCCTTTAACATATTGTATGGTAATGTCATAGGGCATGAGTAACAATTGGAGGCGTTGAAGTTTCGGATCCAAATTGTCCTTTGTTTTTAAAATGTAACAAAGGGAGTGGTGGTCCGTCCGTACGGTGAATGGAATGCCTAAGAGGTATTCTTTTAGTTTCATAGTAGCCCAAGTGATGGCTAACAATTCTAGCAGGCGAATGTTGTATTTTTGTTCATACCTATTCAATTTTCTACTGAGGAAATATATGGGGTGTTCGTGTCCGTCAGGTTGAAGCTGGGTGAGATAGGCTCCGATGCCTAGTAAAGATGCATCCGTGTACAGGAAGGTAGGTTTATTGGGATCATAGTGTGCTAGTACAGGTTGACAAATGAGAAGGTTCTTCAAAGCCTCAAATGCTTGTTGACATTCTTGTGTCCATTCGAAGGGTACATTGTGTCTTGTTAGTTGCCTTAGTGGGGAAGCAATTTGAGCAAAGTGAGGGATGAAGCGTCTAAAAAAGTTGGCCATGCCTAAGAATGACTGGACTGATTTGACATCATGTGGAGGTGGCATGTTTCTTATTCCAGCTAGATTTTCATTGTAGGGCTGTATCCCGTAGGATGTAATCGTGAATCCGAGTAAATTTATCTTCTCGAAACCAAATTTGCATTTAGTAGGTTCGAATTTTAAGTTATGCTCATTGAAGCGGTCAAAAATTTTCTTGAGTTTGCAGATGTGTTCATCAATAGTAGAGCTTGCGACGATAATGTCGTCCACGTACGCTAATGCTGTAGTATACTTGAGGTCTGATAGGATGACGTCGATAACTCTGCAGAAGTGGGACGGTGAGTTTTTGGTTCCAAAGGGCATCATGCGATATTGGAATTGCCCGTCTTTGGTAATGAAGCTAAGCTTCTCTCTTGATGCTTGATCAACACTAATCTGATGGAAGCCTTGAGCGAGATCCAGAGTAGAGAAATACTTCTGATTTTGTAGTCGTCTTAATATGTTATCTATACTTGGAAGGGGCCAATGCATAGCTTTAGTTAAGGTGTTGAGGGAACGAAAATCAATAACCATTCTGGGCTTGCGAAGTCCTGCGTCATTAGGTTTTTTAAGGACAATAATTACAGGGCTGGTAAAGGGAGACGTTGAGGGCTCTATAATTTGGTTTGCGAGTAATTTTTGTACTTCTGCATTAATAATCTGGTCCTGGTAAGCTGACGTCTTATATGCTTTGTGAGCAACAATTTTCTGGTGTTCCAATTCGACTTTAAATGGGATGGTGTCACATTTGCCGAGTTCGTTAGGGTAAAATGCAAAGGAGCTACGGTATTCTTTGAGTAAGTTCCTGATTTTGATTGTATCCGCAGTGTTGAGCTCAGGGTTAATTTTAAATGAGGCAACTTCGTTGTCAAGTTGGGAGTTATCAATGGCGTTGATTGGGATGGGAGTCATAGAGTTGTCATAATAGTCTAAAGGAGTTATGTGACCTAAACCGAGGCCATCCGGTAGGGTGACGGGAATATTGGTGGGATTAGTGACAAGAAAAAATTTAGAAGTGGGAGACAGGATGGAGTGTGGAGCGAGAACATGATAATCATTGTAAAGAGAAGGGTGAGGTTGAAAATACATTGGAATATTTTCTTCGCAGGGATGAAAAGTCGGAATTGTAACATGAGACCTAGGGCCAATAGTTTGAGTGCCTAGTACTCTTAGCACATGATTAGGTTTGGTGTGTGATACACACAAAATGGGAAGAGTTTTAAAGGTGGTTGATGTGGGAGGTATAGTAGACTGGAATGATGTAGAAGTGGGTATAGTTTTGATAGTAGCTCTGCGAGAAGTGGAAATTTTTCGACGGGTTGGGTTGGATGACCTATGGTAGTGTCCCTTGTCAGACTCGTCTGAGGTAGTATCTGTTGTAGTTTGCTGTGGTCTGCAGAAATATTTATTTCCATGTAAAGTTTTATTCTTTCTTGTGGAAAGGGTTTGAGATGAGCTGTCTGTAGAAGTGGAACGGGTTTGTGTGGAGGCAGATGTTCGAGAAGGTGTGTAAGTTTCCTTGGAAGGAGTCAGAGGAGGATCAACGGACTGAACTTCCGGTTCTTTGTCTAAGGGTTGGTGAAGCGTATCATTCGCTGCTGTCGAGATTAGGTTCAAGGATTTTTTGGAAACAGATTCTTTTGTTAAAGTAGACTTGGGAATTGAAATTGGAAGGTAACTTTGGTCTTGCATGGCTTGCTCATGTTGAAGAAGAGTGTGAATAAGGGGAACGTGTCCCGTGAATTTGTTCCAGAGTGTATTTGCTGTGGTGTTTATGATTAATCCACTTTTCGAGTACAGAAAGTCTGTACCTAAAATACAGTTGAGAGAAGTCGATGGGGATACAATGAAGGGATGGTTGAAGGTACAGTTACCTATCTTGAATTTGACGAGAGTTAGGCCGTTGTTCTGCATGGGATTTCCACTAGCGTCTACAAGCCTTATTGCACTCGGCATTATTCGGGATCCATGTGGTACATATGAAGGATGAATAAGTGATGCTGCAGCTCCTGTGTCGATGAGACACGGGAGTTTGTGACCATGGATGGTAATGATGATTTTCAAGGAGCATGATAGAGAATAAATGGATGTTGGGGTTGCAGACAGCATAGAGATGGTCGGAATTATTAATTTCGGTTGGAGGCTTGAGTTTCTGGAGCTGGCAATGCTCGTAAGTTGCTTGTGGGCAGGCCTAGGGCAGCCTGCCCTGGCGAGTTTAAATTCTGGCTTTGTTGTTCTCTTTGTTGTCGTCTTGCAGCAAGATAGTTACCATAATCTGTATAGTGCATGGGGAGATGCTGACGACAAAATTTTGTGGGATGGCCAGGTCGAGAGCATCTTTCACAAATAACTGTAGAGGCAGTTGCCTGTCCTTGTTGTGGAGTATGAATGGTAGGGCATTGTCTACCTATATGGCCAGGCTTGTTGCATCTGTAGCATACGATAGGGCTTGAAGGATTGGAATTTTGTCCTTGTGCAAAGTTTGATGAGTACTGGCGTCTGGGTTGGGGCATCTGGTTTGTGACAGCCATTATAGCAGTATTTGTATTTTCTAACTTGTCAAGCCTTTCTAGAACGGCGTCGAGTTTGTCAACCAAACTTGAGGGAAGCTGTGGAGTAGGAGTAGCTTGTTCTTGTGGATTTTGAGGCGCACAGGTTTCATATGCCTTGAGACCATCTAGTAAATGGGCAAAGTTACGGATTTTTGCATTGTGCCGTTGCAGAAAGATTTTTACTGTAGGATCCAGTTTTTCTCGTATGGACTCTACTGCTGTAGTTTCTGGGAAATTGTTCCAGTCGGAACCTGCTGCAGCCTTAACTCGGAGAGCAAACATCGTGGCCGTTTCCGTGGCGTATTTTGTCATTGAGAGAGCGTTTAGTATTTTGGTCTTGCTGTCTGGTACATCCTTCGGAATATTATTAAGGATGTCATCACAGAATTGGGCATAGGTTTTACGTTGTGTAGATCTTAAGTCACAGTAGTGGTCAAGATAATTTTTGCCGGTTGGAGAGGCATCTGATATTTGATGTTGAATGTATGCTTTCTTGGTAGCGTCGTCAGCAGTGAATGTGGCAAAGAAGGAATTACAACGTGTGAAGAACTTTCTAAGATTGTCAGAGGAGAGCTCAGAAGGAGAAAATTTGGGTTTATCAAGTAGGAATCTGTTATTGTCCATGATGGGTTGAGGTTCAACGGGAGGAGGAATAGGAGAAATGGATGGAGTTGGAGATGAGGCTCGAGATGAAGTGTGAGATGAGGAAACACTATTAGAGGCTGTCGTGAAATGAAGGGATTCGGAGTCGGAATCGGAATCAATGTCAGTGTTTGACGCAGGAGGAGGTGTGATTTGAATATTATAAAGTGGGTTGTCGTCGTTAGGAATGATAGTTGTGGGTTCGTCAGGATCAATATCAGGAGTGGTAGCGTTTTGGGTAGGATTTGATTGAGGATTCTCAGGAAAGGAGGATGGTGGGATAGACAGAAGGTCTGGGTGTTGGAGGGCTGCCTCAGAAATGAATTCTTGTGGCAAAAGAAAAATTGCTTCACGATAGGCGTCGGAAGATATGAAAGGGAAGGTTGAAAGAGTTACTTTATTGGAGAGGTTATTCTCATGGACAAGACTGAGGTAATAGGCTAAGGTTAGTTGGTGGGTAATATCTTGGTTTTGTCGTTTTAAAGTTTTGAGCCTTTCGGACCAAGAATTAGTGAGAGGGATCAGACTATAAAATTGTGGAGCGGAAGATGCAGGAGTAGGATGAGAGAGAAAAGAATGAGATGCAGTTGCAGTAGAAGTTGTGGGGATTGCTGTGGATGTAGTTACGGTGGTGAGGAGATCCGTAGCTAACAAGGACTCTTGAATGTCTTGTAGTTCTTCTATTAATGACGTGTGTTCGGTACTGTGGGTTTGCCAATTTCGAAAGATGGTAATGATTCTAGCAACAATACGGTTGAAACTTGCTCGGGTGTTTAGGAAGCTAAGGTCGGGTGTTAGCGCTGTGGCTAAGTTCAGATCTCCCAAAAGTTGTTGATAGTAGGGGTAATTTACAAGGCTGGTTCCGGAGTGATCCCGCTGTTGTTTGGATTGAATCCGATCTACGAACTGCTGTGCGACTTCTTCAAAGTAGTTGTGGTTGTTGAACAGACGAGTGGACGCCGGTTGGGAAGTCGTGGCTGTTGGGGTGGCTATGATGGTATGCTCAGAAAAATTAAAATTTACTCTTACAGTTTCTGTTGTAACGGCCAAATTTTTATCAGGATCATGTGGTCCAGTAGAGATGGCGGGTGTGGAAGTTCGAGACGGGTTGAATGACCTGAAGTCGGCGGGCGTTGTTGGTGGTTCGGGAGTCGGGCCTTCGGTATTTTCTCCGTCCGTGCTCGGTGGAGTTTGAGCTCGTGTGTCGTCCGGTACGGGAATTACAGTTGTCTCGTCCAAGGTTGTGGAGGTGTCCACTGACCGTGGGATACGGCTTCGTTGTTTGTATAACACGTCAAAATCCGCGGCGGTGACCGTTTCTGGTACGATGTCCGTGTTGAGATATTGTGGTAGTTTCTGACGAAAGAGTTTATAAAATCGGAACTGACGGATGGCTTTTTCTACAGTTAGGTGGGGATACTTGTTTAACGCTTCAGTTTGCTCTGTAGAACTAAGATCGACGTTGTTGGCGTCACTTTGGAGAATGGCAATGTAGTTGACGTTATTATACCGAATGAACTCGCTCCGGGAGTTTAATTTGACTACTCTGATGAGTCGGATTTCTTGTCGAGACATGGGTTTTCTGGAGGAAAATTGAGGAAAGAGTAGGAAAATTTGGGCAGGGCCTCCGGCAGAGGCGGACGCCACAAAGATTTTTTGTAAGAGTTATTACACGGGAGCACACTCGCAGAGAGGTAAGGAAAACGTCTATACTAGAATTAACGAATTCAAAGTACAGAAAAACCGCGCACCTTGCACCATGTTAAGTATGATTTGAATATTGGGGGATTATAGCTCAGGAAGGAGGAAATGGAATAAAAGGGAATAAAATAGGAAATAGTGGAGAGAGATTGAATGAGGAAAGAAATTAAAATGTTAAAAACAGTGGATGGGGGAATGTGCAGCAGGCAGAGTGCACACACTCTTGCTGTGAGAGAGAGATGAGACGACGGTCGTGGGAAATAAGTGCGTTATGTACGATAGTAGATTTACTCACGCAGTATAGCTTTATTGTATATCGTACATACAAAGGTTACACAGTTCGACTGTACTCACACGCGTCTCTTGGTCTTTCTTGGTCTGAGGCTCGGGATTCTCTCGTCTCTTGAGACTGGAGAGGCTGGGGTTTATATAAGGAGGTGAGCACTTGTGTGCCAACCTCCTGGAATATTTCCTACATTATTCTGACCAATAGAAATGTACTAAACAAAGGTACCTAATGCATTTTACAGAGGTTGCATGACATATATGTACGTGTAATGTATGGGCTTAACAGTACATTATTATACATTTTGCTCCTTATACGTTTAGATACCTTATGCGTATAGATGATTATGCGTTTAGAAACCTTATACGTATAGATGATTATGCGTTTAGAAACCTTATACGTATAGATGATTATACGTATAGATACCTTATACGTATAGATGATTATGCGTTTAGAAACCTTATACGTATAGATGATTATACGTATAGATACCTTATACGTATAGATGATTATGCGTTTAGATACCTTATACGTATAGATGATTATACGTATAGATACCTTATACGTATAGATGATTATACGTTTAGATACCTTATACGTATAGATGATTATACGTTTAGATACCTTATACGTATAGATGATTATACGTATAGATACCTTATACGTATAGATGATTATACGTATAGATACCTTATACGTATAGATGATTATGCGTTTAGATACCTTATACGTATAGATGATTATACGTATAGATACCTTATACGTATAGATGATTATACGTTTAGATACCTTATACGTATAGATGATTATACGTTTAGATACCTTATACGTATAGATGATTATACGTTTAGATACCTTATACGTATAGATGATTATACGTTTAGATACCTTATACGTATAGATGATTATACGTTTAGATACCTTATACGTATAGATGATTATGCGTATAACTCTATGCGTTTAGCTGTTATACGTTTAGCTCTTTATGCGTTTAGCTAGGATACCGTCTAAACGCATAAGGTAGAAAAACGTATAATAATGCACAAGTAAATATTTAAATTCGTTTCAACTAGGCTGGTGTTTTAATTCAGGGATCAAAACAATATTTCGCGTTCTTTAATACATTCAGGGATGGGTTTACACAACCGACCGGCAGGATTGGATTAAAGGATTGAGTGAAAAAATTCCGATCACTTGGATTGGATTAAAGGATTGAGTGAAAAAATTCCGATCACTTGGCTTGGATTAAAGGATTGAGTGAAACAATTCCGATCACTTGGATTGGATTAAAGGATTGAGTGGAAAAGGAAAAGGAAGTGTCCAGTTTCCCCATGTAGCTCTCAATTTTACACTTTTAAATTCACTAAAGCTTATTAGTTCTGGTCTGGAAAATTCTAAAAGTAATTTTTATTCCGATTTTTAATGTCTGGTTGAAAAAAGAAACCAGCTACTAGCATCGAGTCCTCGAGGTGTAGGAAAATAAATTGAATAAATCAATGTTTTACTAAAGACACTTGTTCAGTAAATTCCACATTTGGTACATATTCATTTGCAATAATATGTTTACTAGCTTTAATATCTAGGCCCAACAATTAACACAGGAACGAAACATTTGATATAAATAGACAACAGTTACCGGTGATACCACATTTTAGTTAATCTGATATTAAACTATTTCGGTAGCGACGACTTCAAGATGTAGCATTTAGACGTATGGCATGATCCCATTCATTAACCCCAATCTTCTTAAACTTCACAGTGAAACCATACATATCCATAGGTTTCATGAAGAAATCTTGTGTACCGTCTATTTCCTCCAATTCCTGAACAAAAGACAGTCCTGTTCGCTGCAACTTACTCTCATACATATTCCCGAATAACTTGTGAACATTCAACGTTCCCATGTTACCACAACTACAGGTGCTTCTCAGTGGCTCAATACTAAATCTTTTATCATACCCCACTCGGTTAAATATCAGCCCGACTTTATCTCCTACGTGAACAAAGGTAGTGGTATCTTGAGGCCTTTCCGTATCTTTGTACCGTGGGAGAGGGTGTGAAAGGACAAGGCCAACATCACATGGTAGGAAATAATTTTGTATAGACGGAGAGTATCGAGTAAAATTATAACTAGCCCCAGGGGACGCTGCACTAGTTTCTACAAATGCTGGCACTGGATGGAGTAGATTGTGAATCTGATGATGAGCTGGAAGAGACAACAGCGGAACTGCATCCGGGTCAACCTTTTGATTGGGCACTTCAAACATGACTTTGAACTTCGAGACGGTCTCCAAATTATCCGTTCCCCCTTGTCCAATCCCATGTCCATCGTCATATGAGTTGGTTCTGTCTTGCATAATTTCCAACTCTCCAGATCTCAAACTTGCTCCTCCACCAGGTTGAGCTGCTAAAATAGTCATGCGAAGATGAGAATCTTCAATGAAGGCAGAGGACGCTACTGGATAAAAGTTCCCTTGGATTGGGATGTCCATTTTCTTTCGCCGCATCATTTGGAATCCATTGCTGTCCGTGTAGAAAGTCCTCCGTGATTCAATCCCGGTGGCAATGTTCATCACGAGCTCGTAGTCTCTTTGTTTAGTGATGTTAATTGTGTTTGAAATATCCAGGGCGAATTTATCAATACCTGCAAAATATTGAGTTTCAGTACATAGTTTTTAACAAGTATACGCAATGATCTTGTGAAAGAATAGTAAACTGTTTCAATACTTACTTGAGTGTTTACATTGAATTGGGTACTTACCATCCCGATACAATGTGACTTTGTGCCTAAGTGTCACATTCTGAAACCACACTTCAATGTAGCTCTGCAAAACGCCTTCCACAACTATAATAATAGGGTTTTCGGGTTCAATAGCTTTAGCTTCCCCTTCAGGAAAAAATGAGTAAAGACCTCTTCGAGAAAAGTAACTAGTAGAGTGAACACATTTTAAGATTATTTGGTATAAAGAGGATACATAGATATTTTTCTAAATTTAATTTTATTCTGTGTTAATAAATATAACAGCATCTTACTGCTTGAATGATATCTTGAAAGGATGACGTCTCTCTGAATCAGTTTGTTTTAATTCAACGGATTCTGCCATTCCTTGTGGATTAAAGCTAACACACAAATGGTCATTCGAAAGCCGTAAATTATGGGTGGAGGAAGAGTTGGTGGAGTCACTCGAGTTGGAAATGATTTCAAAGACTTGATTTGATGCTGGCGTGTTATTGAAGTTGACGTTGAAAACTTTCACTTTCACCCCAGAGGTTCTGAAATGTAACAGGTGTAAGTAAAACAAGTTCATTTTTGAAGAATAAAATTGAAATATTAATTTTTTGGAGCTTGAACCGTTGAATGGTAGAAGGAGCCGGGAGTATTCTGTAATGTCTGATTTCCAAGGGTTTTAACTCCACTACAAAATATAGCTCAAAAGAGTCTGTTTGAACATTTATAGTATCCCTTTCTGAGGTTAGGGTGGCATTCGGTGTTAGGAAAAATACAGGAAATATTTCGCTTTCCACTACATCTCCATTATACATGACCTAACATAATTTAAAAAATGATTACCTCTGGTAGGACAGGATTACGGTAAGTTTAGGATGAATTCAGAAATATTTATATTACCATCACATTCGGAAGTGAGACTCCAACCTGAATAAGTTTTTTGTGTGCCCTCTCAAGGGGGTTGAATACGGAAACAGTTTTGTGACAGGATTTTTCACTGCTGCTTTGTTCCATTTGAATTACAAGTGTCTTCCCAATGCTTTTTATATCACCATTTGTAAGGATTGTAGGCTGGAAACGCTTTTTTGTTGAATTCAACACCATATAATCAGAATCATCAAATCTTTCTTTGATTTCCTCCAGATTTCCCAAAGTCAACATACTATTTATAGCAACTTCCTGGCAGCCCAGAATTGCACCGTGCATTCTTAAAACAGTTGTTTCAAGTTGAGAGCATTTTATATGAAATTGAAAATTTTGCTATTTCCAAAGCGAAGCCTTAAATTGCTTTGATCATATTTCTTAAGTATCTATTTTCAACCTGCTAGCGTAGTCGTTCACTACACGATCGGTTGAAGTGCCGGTGATGCCATCGTGATGTTGAAAAATGCTTAGTTCACGTCGACTTTGTATAATTATTGGAATTAAGGACTGGATGAACTTTAACGACCGTATCTCGTGAATGTTGGAGAGCTCCGATGTCATCATTGTGAATAGAAGCTGTGCTGTTCTGAAAAGCAACCATTGTAACATTTGTAACAATTATTTACATAGTTATTTTTCCTGAATGTAATTATCCCCTGTAACTATCTCAGCAAGTTTGAGCTTGTTTTAACAGGATCTTAATTGAGTGCTCGGTGTCTCTTTAGTTTTATGTGGAAGTATTTTATCTGTGAAACATACAAGGGATCTCATTTTTTTTAATACTGCTTTGTCCCTATTGTCCATTTTAGGCACTGGAAATGAATAGAATGTGATGTTTGGGTTCTATATTTACTAAATGTATCTACAGGCGTCAGTGTTGCAATTCGACACATAACGAACACCCTCAAATACAAATTAAAGTCAAAAGTAAACATATTCAACACTGAAGTATCGTCGCTTAAATTGCTGATTAAATGTTTGAAAAAGCTATGGCGTCCAGTTTTTCCTAAATACCGGTTCTCGATCGGAAAACATCTTCTGGGATGACTTAATTGTACCTGATGTTTACCACCTGAGTTACAAGTAGTTTGACCAAAAACTGCTGTGAAGAGTATTGAATAAAATAAAAAATAAAAATGTTACTGCATTAAATATCGGGAAATTCCAGGTGTTCAAAATACCTCAAGGATGACATGAGCTGTCTTTCAGTAGTTTTATGGAAAATTCGAGAAGTATAATAACCACTCCAGAAGTCCCAGTATTCGTCAGAGTAAGTAAAAAAATCGCCAATGACAGATTTAGGCTTGAAAATTCCTTTTTTGATTTCTGAACGAAGGGCTGTAAAATATTCATCTAGGGTCGAAAATTGAATCTGGAATAATAAATAATATTGATTCCATCTACAATCATCTAAATGACGATTTTCGATTTATAAGATTTTAAAAGATTGTTATAGCTAATTTTATCTAATTGTTTGTAAAAGTAACCTCGGTATGAAGTTCCTTGTGAGCATTAATGTATTCCATGACATTCTTTAGATTCATTACTCCAATTGACCACTCCACCTTGGTTTTCCAATGGAAATCTCCCCCAATTGGATATAACAAGTTATTCGTATTGAAAATCTGTGCTTTCTTACGCAATGCCTTCAAAATCCTTGTTGCACTAAATTCAATAGTATTTTCAAATAAAGCACAAAAGTCCCTAAATACCGATGGAGTAGCATGGTCGTCGTTGTGGGTCTCGGAGGCTCATAAGTTTTAAAAATAATTATGTACTAAAATGTAAATGACATTAAGTTACCTGGAATTTATTTGGTCGGTTGGTATCAAACCATTTTCAAGGAAAAAAGTGCAGGCACTTCTGTCCCCGCAAGTCGAGCCCGAATCATATGCGCCGTAGGGCATAAGGTATGAAAGCACATCATTGGAGCCATTCTGATCTAGTAACAGTCGCATTATATAATAATTAAGAGATTTAATTTAAAACATAATCCAAATGTCTGGGTGTACAAACAAGTAATTAATTAATACCCCACTGCTGCCTCCAAAGAAATTCAGTTGACTTGTCTTTTCTCAATAACTTCCTGAGACTATAATGAACCCTGGAAAATACTGATGTATTGATCCCTGCTCTGCTTAGCAAATAATTTATAGACGTTGACAAACCAAATGGGTCAATTGCCCAGCCATTCCTGAATTCCGAAATCGTGTTTAAATTATTTTTGTTTAGTAAAATTCTACTAATTATATTCTATATGTACATATAAGTATTTGGCTAATATTAAATAGCTTAATTTACCTCGCAGTGACATTTAAATGCTGCTGGAGAAACTGGTGACCTTCTATGAGCTGTGTGAGATAAGAAATGTAATGGACATTGGCCTCATCCGGCATGACCCATCCTCCTGCTACAAATTCCAGCTGCTTTGATTTCACAATTCTGAAGGTAATAAATCAATCTCACTATCAAATTACTACTGAAAAGGAAGGATGGGGAAATCTGATACAAAAAATCAACTTTTCGTGTGTGCTCACTTCTTCACTGCGGCACGTTTCTCAGTGGACAGCTCTTTCCACCAACGACTGAAAAATGATATCTCACACCAAATAAACTTCAACGAGCTGTCACTGGACAGATACTGCAGAATATTATTAAGAATTTGAAAAGTTCGGTCCTTAAAGTAGCGTTCAAATGTATTTCCCCAACCTACAATTTTACGGAGTGATTAATTGTATGACTGAAAAAACATTCATTATAAATTGGGAACGATCTCAAATGCTCTCGTTAAGTTACTCCAATACAATCCCAACCTGCATCATTGTGGGAATGAAGAACCACAAAAACTTTCAATTTGTTTTCTCCCGACCAGGTTGTTTCTTCTTCAGTCTTAATATGGTCTGACCCAATCAAATGAGAGCCCTCACTTATGTTTGAAAATAATTTATCGTAGAGACAGTTTATCTGCAGGGAAATCGGTGTGAAGTAAATATATTTAAGCTAGCAAAGTTAAATTATGAGTAAAAATATTCCCACTAGGACAAAAATAGTTCACGTTCAGGTCCGCCTTAGCAGGCAAAATATCTTCTCCAACCACTCTTTCTGTTGAGTCATCTGGGATTAGTATATCTGGATTCGGTTCTATTTTAACAATAGGAATACTGCCTGTGGTTACTTTCTTCAAGAAATTCAGTCCCTCCAGGATCCCTCGCTATTATTGTGGTATAAACATGCAGTATGAAATTATCATTTACGGATTTTTGCCTTCCACGCACATATATGATTTCTTAGAGCCTATAGGCATTATACATATTATACATGCTAATTAACTACTCGATAGATTCCGGACAATGGAGTTACATAGCAAATCAATAGAGAGAAAGCAAATCTCAACTCAGTTTGTAACTGGTACAAGTAATTACTTGTAGTGGATATTGGCATGGTAATAATTTTCTCATTTCAAACCTGTCCATAGTTATTTGTTGTGGGTGTCGTGGTCACTCCTTTTTTACCGACATTCCCGTACGAAGATTTCCCTCCATAGGAGACTGGGGTAGGTGTAAACAAATACAAAATCACCAATGAACCAACGGCCACGATTGTTACTATGAGTTTGGTTTGGGGACTTCGAGATCGAGATCGTCGTTGATACACGGGCGATGAATATCCCATTATCCCTAGAAATCTGTGTATCGCGTGCTCAAAAATAACAAAAAGAAATTGAACCATGACATGTAATGCTAATGCAGTTACGGAGTAAATACAATTTGGTGAACCTCATGCTAAAGGAATTACCTAGTAAGCTGCACGTGTTTCCCTCACAGTAATTAAAGATAAAGTGTATCACAATCACAGGGTTGAAAAGAAACACAAGTCACGAAATGAGACTCGACTTAACATTGCACTCAGAATAACAGAGCTCATGTTACTGCTACATGCTAACGCTAACAAATTTTCCTCAGAAGCAGATGTAGTGCCGGATTGCGTGTTGTTAACCCAGTCATTTTAACTTAAATTTCGTAAACAATATTGTAACTTGTACTCAAACTCTGCACTAAAAAGTTTGGAAAGAAAACAATTTAGATTTTACACTTTGAAGAGCAGGTTCACTGCTTAAGAAGAGCGTCCTTTTACCACTGATTCTGATGTTGTTTTCATTTCGTAAGCACGCTTCTGCAATAATTAGAATCAACATCATCCACGTATCTATACAAATCACGTTGACAACCAAATGGAAATATTTCGAGACCTTGAAATTTTAAGCCACTTCAATCAATGTTCTTTCAATCCAAACGACCGAACTATGACAACTAAATTCATTCAAAAATGACTGAAAGTAGTTAACTGCCACTTAGCTATTCTGTTTTTTGCTATGCGTTATTGTACGTTCACGGAAATTTGCCCCCGTTTTGTTCCTACAGAGAATATATTCTTAAAAGGGTGCCCGTTCCTTTCAGCATGTGTCAGGAATATTTTTTGTGGTCTGAAGTACAAGGGAATTTGGTTAAAAATGCCAATTTTCACTCTATTCTGCATTTTTGAAAAAGATCCTTGATAATAATAAAAAGGAACCTTTTACCATTGAATAAAGCTTATTAGCAAATATGGACTGCAATTTCTTTGGCATTTGTTAATTTATATAATTATATATCTTAGAATCCTCATCATAAATTACCCGGATGTGTAAATTACGGGTAGGATTTTGAAGTGTATATGCTTTCCAGTATTTATTCCAATTGGATGCAACCATTTGAGAAATTCTCTCGAATATGATAACATACGAAAACCTATATAAATAACGCAAAAAATTAACCCAACTAATGGGATACTACTTTCTAACATTTCAGTTGATCATTTGGGTATTCGAAGATAATTAGGTGTGATACTCCTACTGTGTATATTGCACGCTTCACACAGTATTATAATATTTACGGTACAATAATTATTGTACTTTTAAATAATTATGTAGCCTATTCAATTGGACAGGTTAGGTCATTGCTGCACTTTTTATCCATATTTCCTTTGGAACAGGTTTTAGAGATAAAAAAAACGAAGGGTTTCACTTAGCTTTCCTCCAAGAGCTTTTCTCCTTGACTGGAGCTATCAGCCCTGCATGACTATTTTCACATATACGAAATCATATGAAAATGCATGCAAGATATTTGAAATCATTACGAGTGTTACTACTATTTTGGTAATACATGCTTGACAGCGTTATCTGGGTGTAATCTAAGGGCTTCAAGGTGACTGTAGTCATTAAAACAGTAGGAGTAACAAAATTCTTCTATTCTACTGTATTCACAGCAGTGATTATAATGTATATTTTTTATTTGCCTTATTCAGAGATAGCCTGGGCTTTGAGCAGAGTTTGTGCTGTAGATTCGTACCTCATGAGTCATGACTCAGGACCTAGACATGTGAGGCAAGAATGAGACACTGTACTAATAACCAGAAAAACAGTTATTACGTATATTGCATTAAAACAATTCATAAGCTTTGCTTGCATTTCTGATATATTCCGCAATACTTTTACCTTATATATTTCCCTTAAAACTACTCTGGAATGAATGAACGCATAAAAATACAAATGTACCTATGTAAATATACCTGTGTGTAAAATATGGGTAGAAGCACGTGATGCATGTATGCACTTGTAAATAATGTTTCTACTTACATTGTATTCATCGTGTGAAGGCCATACGCGGAGTAATTAAGCTTGTTGGGATAATCTAAACCCTGACAATGAAAATGGGTGCCAATGTGACAATTGAACGTCCTCATATTGTTTATTTGTTATACTTTAAGCGTATATATATATATACTTACAAAATCAAATGTTTCACAAATGCAATGGACTGTGGTGCTATTATGAACAACTTTTGTGACGATGACAGTAGGAGTGGGAATGGTCTGGTCTGTTCCAGGAATTCGTGGACTACCAAAATCTGAAGATACAGGACCAGCCATAGCCAGCAATAAATAAATTTTCAAACTCTCTGGATAAAAAGTTTAAATGTTTGTTCTGTAATTTTATTATCCTTAAATATGAATTTTTAATTCGAATGTAACATAAAACAGATTATTTTTAACCAGAATGAATGTTTTGACCAGACCGATCCCATTCCTGACAAATGTTTAGCGATAAAACTTACATTTTCAAGCACGGATAATTATTTTTCAAGTTTCTGAAGATAATTTACGTTATTAGACTTGTGTTACAATGCCACCTTAAACAATATCCTAGTTAGTGTTTACCTTTTGACTGAAAATATCCTTAACATTGTGCGAGCAGGTATGTAGTACTCTAGTACAGCTTATACTGTCCTAATGAATTCTATACTACAACATATTATATCAAAGATAACAAAATCCCAAAGTAGCGACACTGTAGTACTTCAAAGTATAAAACAGAGTTGGGGTCAAGTAGTAACCATTCACTTCAACCAAAATGGAGCTAACAGCATCTTCCCTATTTGCCCTGCTTTTCCTGACCTACCTTATAAGTCGTTATTTTCTGACATCCAAAAGCCGCTGTAATATTCCAGGTAACAATATAGCCCATAATTTAATAACCAATAATTTAGTAAAGTTAATATTGAATGATTTTGTTTACATGAGTTAATGAAATATCTGTAATACAATGTATTGCCTCGAATACATTCAATACTCTCCTTGATTGTTCTAGGACCAAATTTTGCAGAAGTGCTTCTCAATTTCCATCTGTTCGGAACCGTGAGATTCCATAAATTATTAGCTCAGTGGGCAAAGCGGTATGGAGAAATCTACAGCTTCACTGTTTTTGGGAAAAGGTAATAATGAATTCCCTTACCACCAAAGTTATACATAAATTACAGAAGATTTTAAAAGTATTGCTGAATGCAAGGAAGTAACGACAGATGCACAGCCATTGCCTTATTAACTTGATGAAATATTGTTTGGTAAATTACAGATTTGTAGTTTTGAACACACCTGCACTGATCAAAACAGGATTCAATGTAGAGGAACGTGTCCAAAACCCACCTGGGAATGTTTTTGAGGTGTACAGTGATGGACACTTTGGTAATCGTAACTATTTTTATTCTTAATAGTTTTCTAAAAATGTCCCCTAAGAATTACTTTCATATGAATTATTATTCATTATACAGGGGCATCAAGTAAGAGTAAGAATTGGCAGGACCAAAGAAAGTTTACAGTACAGTCATTGAAGCAGTTTGGTTTCCGTGGAAGTGTCTCCTTCAATGACCAACTAACCCAAGACTTGGATGATATGATACTGGACATAGCTCGGAATGGTAGCAACCCCGTAGAAGCAGAGAGCTTGCAGTTACCCACTTTGAATTTCCTGTGGAGGGTAACTACTTCCACCAATTTGGATAAGGGACACTTACCTCTATTACGACGGTTTCAGAAGTTAGCTGATTATTTAAAGAGTTGATTTTCCAGTCAAATAATTGTCTTTCGTCAGTTTAAATATAATAGTGATTCGAGTAAATTACTTCCAACGAAACATGATTTCTTATAATCCTGTCATACATACGTTTCAGAAATTTTGCGGAGTATTTATATAGCAACAAACAAAATATCCTGGGACCATTGTTCGCTTCTCTCGGTGTGGAGACAAACGAGTTGAAAAATTTAAAGAAGTCCAGTGAGGAATTTTGGGAAATTCAGCAATCAATTATAGACGATCATGTCAACAAACTTGAAGGTCAATCAGAACCGCAGGACTACGTGGATGCATATTTACTTAAAATGCACGATGCAAAATCTAAGGGATCCAGCTTTGACGGACACGTTGGGAGTGAGAAATGAAGCTTAAGATTTTTACATTAGGCCCCAATGAATGTACACACAAGATGTAGTTGTAAAAATGTTCATACGTTTTTTCATGTTGACTTATTATGTTTTATAGGTAAAAATTTGCATGCAAATTTAATCGATATGAACATAGCAGGATCCAATACAGCTGCTCACTCTTTCCAATATGTAATATTAAACATGATAATGCATCCAGAACTTCAGGATAAACTTAGAGAACAATTGGATTCCGTGATTGGACCAAACAGGCCACCTGTTTTGGATGACAGGCAAAGGTATGTAAAAATAAATTGAAATGTTAGTAGCCCAGGATGAAAATCAATTTAAATCAGTTGGAATATTTTTATCCAATAGTCTACCCTACTTTGAGGCCTTCATTTTGGAAGTCCTACGGGATTTCAGCACAGTACCTTTCACCTTCCACGAGTCTGTTGAGGATACCAAATTAGAAGAATATTTTATTCCAAAGGACTCCACAATTATCGGTAATATCTGGTCTACTCATCATGATGGCCAGATCTGGGATAACCCGATGAGTTTCACACCCGAGAGGTTCATAGATGCCAGCGGTGAGAAAATTCAAAAATCGGAACTAGTCATGTCATTTGGTGCTGGCAGACGTAAGTGTCCGGGCTACCAGATTGCTCAAGATATTTTGTTCTTGCTGACAGCAAGACTAGTTCAAAGGTTCCATGTGAAACAACATCCTAATCATCCAATCACAAGTTTGGAACCTACTTTGGGATTTTTCCTTACTGTCCCCAATTTCAAAGTGCTCTTTGAAGATAGATTGAATGCTATGTAATTCAGAAATTCTATAGAATATTTTAAAAATAAACAATAAAGCAAGAAGAAGAAGAAACAGTAGTTTTAAGACCTGGATATTTGGAAAAAAATCGAAAATAAATAAATTATTGTGAATTCTCTTTTTTATGAAACCAGTAAATCTAATATTTTTATTCGAATACGATTTCCCAGCATGTAAAATAAATCTCACGCATGGATATATGTACATTTTCGCAAGGATTCAGTGCAAGTAGTTCAATTTACTTTAGTGAAACTGCATGTCGACCAATTTGCTTTTTCATTGAAAATGTAACTAGACCATTTTGATTCTTCACAGCCGATATATATCTGTAAATAATTCGTATTTTATTAACTTCTTTGCACGAAGTGCTTGGAAAATGTAAACGTGTTAAAAGCTCATTATTTACATGTGAATTTAGTTCGAAACTGTGAGAATTATTTCGGCACCAGGGTGGAACAGGAAGGATCGGGACAATTCCTTTTAAATATAGTTGCTGCAATAGTTGCTAACCTTTGCTGCAATTTAGATAAAAGAGCGAAAAAATATTGCTTTGCATAACAAATTTCTAGCTGTGAGAGAGTGGAAAATGTTCTATGTAACGTCATGTTATTTTTCGAACAACTACTAGCCGGCGCAACGTTATTTTTTGACAACTCTCATTCTGCTGCCCACGATTTTATACGAAGGCACAAAAGAACCATGCTCAGAAAAAATTACTGTGAGAACAGTGAGAAATGAAGGAACATGTTTTTGAGCATAATAATTTCCAAGAAGAGAGAAAAATTAAAGAAAACCAAAATTTTAGCAGCAGCAGCATTGATTTTAAATAATAACATTACCGAAACTTCAAGTATAAGCCGAGCATGGGTTCAACCTTTCTCAAAGCTTCATAAAACGAGACGAGATTTCTACGTGGCGGTAATGTATTATATTAGTTTCTTCCTATTAGATTAGGATCCAGCTTGTCATAAATGAATCTTTGAGACTGAACTGATGCAATTAACTTTTCACTAAGATTTCGAAGTTCCCTTCGAAGCTCCTCAACTTCGTATTGATGTTCAAGAGTTGCTTGCGCTCTTTTACTGGTCGTTTTTTTCTTCGAATTTTTAGTCTCTTTCTCACCTTCGATTTTCATTAGAAAGGAAAGCGAACGCATGAACGAAATTGAATTTATATATAATTAATTGATTTTAATTTATATATTAATATTATTTTAATTTGTATATTATATAATTAATTATTTAAAACACAGGTCCCCTGTGTTTTAAAAAATATATAATTTTAAATCCCATAAGGATTTTCATTTTTTGAAACTCGATGAAATTTTGATGTATTGGGGCTGATTATGGATGCTGTACAAAACTGCCTTGGCATTTTCGGCTTTATGTTTGACCAAAATGCCCCGGCATTTTTGACATTTTCATTTGATGGCATTTTGGGCATCTATGGCACTTTGGGTATACTCAGCCTAAATCAGGCATTTTTGATATACTCAGTTCAATGTTTTCAATATATAGCTTTAGCCACGGATTTACTAATTTTGCATAATAAATCACAAAACAGTATGTATGATCCAAGTTGAAATAGACAACTTTATGGGAAATATAATAATTATTTTTTATTTATTTTGGTGTAGGAATTCGTTTTGTACGTAATGCCTTGTACTTGCGAATTTGAACTTGAATTGAATTTTACCATGAAGTTGCAAGTATGGTTCTGCTTACAGTCTTCGGTCAACCGTTGATTTTATTCAGACTCAGAGGTATAGATGAACTGTGTACTAATTGTAAGATAAAAAAAATCATTTCTTTCCTTTTCCCCAAGATCTTTATTAATCTAGATTTATGCACAACAATAAAATTTATACGGTATACCGCTAGCTCAGTGTGCTCACTCGTTTAATTAATAATAAAATTGTAAATATTTCTACTACCCAAACTAAATTCAATCCTTGTATTAATAACGTAATTTGATCTAGTTATGACCTTTAGTTCCATTCCTAAAAAACAATATCGGATTATTGTAATAATTGTTGAAAATAGGTGAACTGGTGGTAACATCTTGAAGATCCGGAGCATTGAACATATTTTTTAAAATCAAGTTTACAACCGCAACAAACTTTTGATAGCTCTGCATAGAGTTTCGCCATCTCCGTTGTAAATTTTGTTTGACAACAGTTCATCACACCAACTTCTTTGAGGTGATTCGATGTCTTCACTACATTGACGAATGTCTTTCGAACTACATATTTTGACTAATAGATAAAAAAAACATTTATTAATTTTTTTCCATGATTAAACTGGTTTCGGTGGAATCCATTCTTTATTATAAAAAGCATTATCTCAAACAGCTGTGCTCATCTTCGGGATATCTACCATATATTAAATTACCAACAATACTATCAGAAAACTTTGTGAATATAGTGTCCTTACCCAGTTGATGTGCAGATTCTGTAAATACTTCATGGAGGCCAGCTGCTCTATCATCGCTGTATCAATGTATTGCCAATCAAGCACAATTGTCTTCAAACCTAAGGTATAGGAATCCGTCAATGTTGTTAAACCCAAGTTATAATAATTATTCAAATAATGTACCAATATTTCTGCGTTTTAGTTTTGTCAAACCTGCTCTTTGCTCGTCAAGAATCCCTGAGTTTGTAACGTCTATACGGACAGAGTCTCTCATCCCTGCTATATCTGGCTCCCATTTTTTCATCAACTGTACAACGATTTTGCTGTCCGTAGGTGCGTTACCAAACAATACCAAGCTTTCCAATTTCTTCCATCCAGCAACAATCGACTCGTCTTTAAGAGCGGCACTGAAGTACTGATTTGCCAAGGAAGTGTGCATACGTAGCTGTTTACAGTTTGGAAACTGCTTCTGAAGGAACCCAAAATCTGGAAGTGAAAGTTGTTTTGTTTCGTCGATGTTTATACTCTCAACAGCTTCATGGCAAACAATGCTCTCAGAAGCAATGTCAGGTGGTGAGCAATTCTGATAAAAGACAAACATCTTCAAATTGGGTGCTTTGTGGAAATAATGGCTCCCAGGCTGAAACTCCCACATCCCTAATGATTTCAAACAAGGGCAGAAGGGAAAATATGCATCAACAAGATTCCGATTCAACTGAAAATTCCCCAAGTCCAAGTACTGAATTTGCTCAGAAAATTGGCGGAGAGTTTTTAGCAAATCAATAGTTAAGTCATCAGGAGGCTTAAACGATTGATTCCGAGTATATCGAAACTCCAGCGCTACTAATTGCTGCAGCGATTTTAATCCACGAATGACACTGGCCATCGCAATTGATGAAGATACGTCGAACGACAAACTTTGAATGGTTCCGAACTTAGGAAGGGCCATTAAGTCAAGAAGGACATTCGTGCCGGGGATGTTACGCGCGTTTGTCCTCCGATCTGCATGAATAGTAGCGTGGTTAAGACGCTGGGAGCCATTTATCGACTGTACTATCAGGTCCTTGATGGTGTCATCTGCTGCTTCAGAAATCCCAAACGTCAAGGATTTCAACGACGGGAATTCCAAGTTTTTGACTCTCAACTGTGGTAGTTTACAACTGAAGCCAGTTTCAACCTCGAAATGGGTCATTGTACGGGAGTGTTTTTCTAGGAATGGATACAGATCAAGTTCATTCGGTGAATTTTTAGTGGGCCCTAGTCCTACTTTTAACTTCCACACTTCACCCCTTGTTTTCTCCAAAATGTTGTCCACACCTTGACAAAATTCTTCGAGGTTGGAGAACCTCACATACAGACAGATGTCAAAACATTCAAATGGAACAGGAATATGGGTATTCTGGGGATCCCTGGTCTTCATTAGTTCCTTAAAATCCGAGTATCTATTTCGGCATCCAACAGTCTCATTATTCACGAAATATGTGGATGTGCGCTTTCTTAAAACCAGACAGGCTTCCTTATTCCATTTCTTTGAGACAAGTCTGCAAGCCTTTAGGCGTCTAACGTCCAAATGTTTGAACAGTCTCTCCAGTACCTGCCAAGAATTAAAACAGTAACCAAAGATCTAAATCGCTCTTATTGTACGTAACAAGGTCAAAAATATCGCACAGAACCCCAATAATTTTATTTAATTTATGATTATTTAATAAAAACATTCCAAAATTAAAATAGAGTGTAAACATATATAATAATTAATACTTGAGGCTTACACATTCGGGTAAATCTTGCATTTTGTTTGTCACAGTGTCAATGTCACCTCGGGAGTCCTCCTGTAATTGTAGAACATTCTCGTTTCCAGAGCACATCCTGCCTGCGAATGTACAGATAGAAATCTTATCAATGACAACAGAGACAAGAAGTAACTACCTGTGTCTGACTGGATCACCTCTGATTGTACCACTGATTAGATAGCCCCTGACTGACTGGATATAAAAGATACTTTGTAACTATACCCAATACTATTTTCTAAATATTCCAAAAAATTCCAAGTGCAAAAAATTTATTACCTCATTTATGATTTTTTTTTTCTAATTTAAAAGTCGTCCTTTATGTATCAAAAGTACAGAATGAGACATCGGCCAACAGTAGGAGAGTAAATGTGAACTGGTTGGTAATCTTTCAAAGCTTAGATTTCCCTTTGACAGGACAGACATTAAAATTTTGTTTCTGTTTATGATTCCCCCTGAACCAACACCCTCACGGAGGGTGATCTCATCTATTGATACTTTTACCAAAGACAATTTTTTATGATCAAATCTAGCTGTTTCACGCCTCCTTTAATATAACATGCTGTAGTCTAAACATGAGACTGTATTACTGTAGGAGTAATATTCTGCATATTCTATTAACACATGCATTTGTGACAAAACTCCGACTTCAGTATTTTTAGGAGCGCCGTAATTGCTTTGGCTGTCTAATAAAACAACAGATGAATTGGGTCGCCCTTCATAGGCACTCATGAAACTCAGGATGCATTGGAACATGTAAATCCGATAATAAGTAATTGCATGCCGTCGACCGTGAACACTCCCTTTAGGGTCACGTTTTGTTTGTAATCTCACACCCATGTAGTGTCACTCGATATATCCTCATAAATCCTGACAAATTTTCCCCTCACGATGCCCAGACTTAGAATAATTTTTACTCTGGGATTGTGAGTCTGAATCTGAACATCCATACAAGAAGAAGCACTTGACTTCTATACATGCTCTAATAAGTAGAAAAATTGACGGTAAGCATGTTTTTTTCCAAATAGGTTCCCTTACTTACAAATTTTGATACAAACGATACAATGTTGGGGACAGTGGGACACACCCAGGCTGCATTCTCCTCTTTATAGGTGTATCTCACCATTTGAGATACATACTTAGCTAATTTTAGCAAAGCTCTTACAGAGACAGGATACTGTAGTTACTTTAGGTAGACTTCATTTATGTACATATACTGCACTCCTCTCAATACGTAGGCTCACATTTAACATTAAATGCATTTTTTTTCGCATTTGACATTTTTATCACCAACCCAGCCCGCACAAGAATCGCATGACCTACTCAAAAAGTTTTCACAAATTCCACATGTACATAGAATTCTTCCATGTATTGATTTCTGTAGTGCTAACTTCAAGCTACATATATGTCTGTAAAACCTTTTTTTTTTTGCATAAATGCGGCTCCTTATTAACCATATATTAATCACAAGTTGCAGATCCTGAGTAAATGAAATTTTTAGCATTTAAGTACATGCCCATAAATTAGGATCTAGTTTAGATGATATCATTTCAGAGTGCATTGTCTCGTTTATAAGTTATGTATATGTTGAGGTTAAGAACAAGAGGAAGCTTCAAGAGGAAGAATTCAGAATCTTCCTAAATGTAAGTCCTCAGAAGTGCAGCGCTCAAGTACTCGTAATTTTTGCATGGACGTGCATACATACGTAAGTGAAAAACTAGAGCTTCATATTCCTACTTACAACTACAGCCAAGCCTCGATATTACCCCAGATATCGCCATAATCAAGGTCTCTTTCTCAACTGCAACTCAACTGAAAAAGAAAAATAATACTAATATTAAAACAAAATCAATCATAGAATGTGATTTACAGGCTTCTTCCGTTGTTAGCTTCGGATCACTTTACGTTTCAACTATGATGACTACTGCATTAATGCTCACAATTTAAACGATCACTTAATAAATAAAATAATAAGAATAAAATACTACCAATAAATTGAGACGCTTCCAAACACTATTATATGTAGGAGGTATTATATATATAAATATTCATACAATAATTTAAATGAAACAATAATAATAAATTATTGTTTACAAAATAATTATTATAATAAATTACAAAATGATCGTTAATACTCACAATCAGGCACACGACGCCGGGGGCAACTAATCTTACAATAAAGTTAACCCTCGTCACTATAATATTCCTCCCCAAAGCTACGCTTTCCGAGTAATGACATGTTTTTTCTACCAGGAATCAGCAAGCTTGGTCTCCTTAATACATGATAGTTCACAATCCAATGCGTTTGTGACAAATCAGACTACGTGACGATGTGATGAAGATGCCTGTTGTCCAGAGCTAAGCTTATTGTTGGGTTTGGGATTCTGAGATTCTGTTTAAGCGAATCTCATTGCGGTTCACATGTACGCGCGTCTCTGTACACGCGATACAGTAGCCAAACTGGAGTTTATTTTGTTTGAAATATTTATAAAATTAAATTGATTGAAATCGCATCCATGTGAACATATCGTAAAATTAAGTACACCTACCACTGTCTGACAAAATAACAATTGTCTTTTAACAACTTGGGGAATACAGATTTGTTAATAGGGCCAATTTGCCATGTAATATCTTTTTACCAATGAATCTGAAAATTTGCACGCTGCAACCAATTGTCACGCGTTATGTTCAGGTTGCTGTAAAACCTTTGTTCCCCCATAGTGCATAATCGTTTTGCTTGTCACCTGCGCAAAATATGGTAACTTAGGAAGGTGATATTGGGCTCAAATGAATCCACATAAAATTTGGTACAAAAATAGCGTCCCAAAATATTTTTGAGAACACCAGGTGGTCAGTAAAACCATTTTCATAAGAACAAACCCTGTTGAAGTCTGAAACATTCCTACGGGGATTCCCTCTAGGTAACGTTAGGGAATCGGCAAGAATTATTATAGCAATCAAATTAAATGATATTAAGTAATTCTGGCCACTGCACGTCCAATGGGCATCTTTCTTGCCACTGAAGTGAAGGAGGTACCCCGGCATAAACCTCCTGGTACCTTTTAACAGGGCTTTACATAAACCATGGCATTCTAAATATAATAATTGGGAATAATAAAATTAGACTTGAATGTTGCATTAGAACTCTACCAGAAAAACGTTCATATAACTGAAAAGTAGGGAGTAGTATGATATAACCATGAAAGTGTTTTATTGGAGTTGTAAAATTTCACATTGTGGTAAAAAAGTCATGAGTTTTTCTCGACAATAATGAAAATTCAGCTACGTTCATATAACTACTTTCATGAATTATTCCGTCAGAGCTAATTTGAACGGAGTTGTTGAATGCTGCTAGATATGAGTAGATGTCCATAGGAGCCAATTGAATTGTCTCATTCGCATTCAGCATCTTCTCTTGTTTTACAAATGTTAATGACATTTCTTGCATCATGTCCTTTAGTAAATCCCCAAATAAATCCGTCACCTTCAATTTTCCCATTGAGGATTCTGACATATCACAAGTGTCGCGTAACTGGGAATATGCAAAACGTTCATCAAATGAAATCCTGTTGACAACCAACCCAAATCCAGGAGTTGGCCTGTAGCTCTGAGTGAGTGAGTTGATGTCATTATCATATAGAGGGTCATATTCAGGTAGAGGAAAAGTCCCGACGATCTTGATATCACAGGGGATCAGTTTTGATTGGGAGATTTTATAATCGATAGCTTCCCAAGGTTTTTTAGAAGTTTGGATGTACATTACTAATGGATTCAACAACTGGTCTAGTTCATGACTCGCTTGCAGTGACAGAGCAGGAACCTTTCCAGCGTTACTTCCTTCTTCACTGGAACAGATGGGTTTCTCAAGCAATATTTGAACTCGTGATAAAACAACTAAGTTATCCGTGCCTCCTTGTCCGATCCCACGATAATCGTCTTGATTAATGATCCTGTCTAGCATAATTTCGAAATCCCCTGATTTCAGACTCGAGCCTCCACCGGGTTGTGCTGTCAGCATTGTCATTCGAAGGTTAGAGTCCTCAATAAAAGCAGAAGTAGCAACGGGGTAATAATTTCCTTGAATTGGATTCGAGGGAAGTCTTTTGCGTCTCATCATCTGTTTTAGCATGATTTGAGAACATGTATTTATGTGTACCAGAATGTAGCCCAGATATTTTTCATTATTTAAGTAAGTACATAGGATATTTAATTTATATTTTACCTGGTACCCATTACTGTCTGTATAAAAAATATCCTCATTTTGAATCTCGGTGGAAACTCTCATGATGAGTTCGTAGTTTTGTTTCTCTCGAATATCAATGATGTTCTCAACTTCAATGGAATTACTTCCAATACCTTAAAATAAGATAAAATAAGAAAATCTGGTAATACTATCTGGCATTAAAAATGTAGGCATTAGTTTAAACAACACAGCAGCCCAGTACCTAGGTCAGGCGTCAATATAAATCGATGAATGATGTGTTCATATACAATTTGAACATAACTCTGAAGTTTTCCTTCAACGACAATAATTCTTGGAGATTTTAACTCCACTGGTTTTGCTTCCCCAGTTGGCAGAAACAAGTATAGCCCGGAAGATTTTGTTGAATACCTGTAATAAGGTATATTTACACAGGATCAGTCTCGAAAAAGTACTTTTCTATAGTAAAGAACCATTTTATAGGCCAAAATCATCTATGTATGTGTACTTACGCGAGGAAAGAAAATTTCAAAGGGATTAGTACATCGTTCATTGTCACAAATTTTAGAACTCCGTCTGGCCCAAAGGTTAAGGAAAGATTTTTATTCCCTATCTGAATATTTTTATTCAATGTTCCAGCCTGATAATCCTCGTTTTCCCCAAGGGTTGCTGTACTCCATTCTTTCGGTTTTATAACCGTCGTTTCTGATCTGGAAAAAATATTTGTTTTACAATACGTCCGTTAGTAGACTTGTTGTTTCAAAGGAAAATTTTGAAGTATAACTTGAAACTCACAATTAATTCAAACTTACTTGGATGACTTGGGGGAATAAACTATGCGATAGTTTTGTATTGCCAGGGGATCTAGTTTTACCCTGAAAACTAGTTCATAGTAGTTGTTTGACATCTCCAAAGATGAACCCTTTCTGTACTTGCGCCATGATCCGAAATTGTCATTCTCAGCTTTATACTTTAACTCGTAGGTGGGAAAAATTTCAACGGGAATTTCATTCCCCTTGCTACAAGTAACCTGAAAATATTATTACAAGAATTAGGTTTGTAAATTATAAAATCACACATAATCCACACGTTGTATGTACAACCCATTGATCTCATTCAAATACAGATATAATACCTTGACTTTTGTGTGAGACACAACCACTCGAACCAACTGAACTCTACTGGTTGGAAGAGCGTTTACTACAGAAATCGTTTCCAATGGATTGGACTCATTTACATTGATGACCTGGCGAGACCATAATTCATTATGTTTATTTCTGTGAGACATGGGCTTCAAAAATTCGTCTTCTTTTTTGATTTTTCCTAATAGACGAGACTTAGTTTTGCTTAGAAAGTTTTCAGGGTTGGTTAAAATAAAAAGACACTGTTGGATAACGAAATTGGCATTCTGTATAGCTCCATCTAACCTGTGGACATATTAAGGACATAAGGAATGGTTGGGACAAAAAGCAAATTATTTGCTATTTTCTAAATTTCCGTGGATTTTAAGTGTTAATCTTACTTTCTCGCAAAATCAACAACCACATAATCCGCAGAAGTTCCAGTAATACCATCATGGTGTTGGAATAGGCTCAAAGCCCTCCTTGTTTCAATGACTTTCTCCAGCAAACCTTGTATAAAGTTGAATGAGATGGTTCCAAAAAAACGGTACACTTCGGCGGTCATTAGAGTAAATGCTGTTTGAGCTGTTCTGCAAGAAATATTTACGTACGGTCAAAATAGCAAGGTCGCATGATTTTTACATACCATGACATGAGGGCCAATCAATTTTTAAATATAAATGTACAAACAGTATAATGCTAATTATACAGTATACCGTGTCAAAGCCAGAAGCTGTCTTTCTGTGGCTTTGTGAAAAATCCGGGAGGTAAAGTAGCCACTCCAGTAGTCGTTATTCTTATCATCATAAGTGAAAAAGTCACCCATTAAAGTTTTTGGTTCGTATTTTTTTCGGGAAATGTCCTCTTCAATAGCGGCCATATATTCTTCCAGGGTAACTATTTTCATCTGCAAAATTTATTTTATTATAGAAAACATAAGCAAAAATCGTATTTATGAAGTCCTGGCAAATGAAACAAACAGCCATATTTTAGGGCATTTCATCCTTCTGGACAACGTTACCTCCATGAAAAAGTCTTCATGTGAATTGATGTACTGCATGATTTTCTTCATATGCGGGAGTCCTTGAGTCCATTCGATGTTCGTCCGGTAGCGAAAATCGCCTCCAAGTGGATATAAAATATTGTTTGTATTGAACAAAGTTGATTTGCTCCGCAGCTGCTCCACAAGATCCGCTGACCTGAATTCATAGATTTTGCTACGTGGTTAGCCACTCCATGGTATTTACAAAAATACATGAAGAGTAATACTTGGAGTGAGAGTCAGCGTGCTTACTGCCCCGTATTCATTACAAGAATATAAAAGTGGAAATAATATTACATTTATCGAAGGAACATTTCCCTACTTTTTGTGCAGATACGATGCATTCGAGTCATTAAAGGACATCTCGCCCAATAATTCTAAACTAAGATCACTGCATATTTGATGATCTGGCCCGCAAGTACTCGCAGTATCGTAAGAATCGTATGGCATTACATGTGAGAAGACATCCGTTCTTCCGGTTTGATCTGCAATATAATAAGATTTGTAAACGCACGGTGTATGTAATAATTATACAGTATTCCGATAGACGTTTATATATCTCTTCAAATAGCTAAACTAACACTAATAATTTAACAATAATTTTCTAGATTTTCGCACATACTACTACTAACCCCAAAACTGTCTCCAGATGAATTCTAGGCTCCTTCGTTCTGCCAAAAATGTTTTGATAGCATAATGAATCCGAAGATAGGTCAAGCTTTTGATCCCACTTTTCTTGCTGAGTAAGCTAAAGGTTGGCGACAGTCCAAATGGGTCAATGGTCCAGCCATTTCTAATTATAAAAGTACAATATATTGTTTGTGACCGTAAACCTTGCTTTTGCATTGTGAGTACTGTATATAGTCAGTACCCGCGTGCTTATAATTTATTGTAGGGAAAATCACAGTTCATCTTAAATTATTTTGCAGCATTGAGGTTTTTAAAATTGAAACATTAACCGGATATGTATAGGATCTCTAAATTTGTAGTACATATGTATGTCTTACGTAGGGGTATAGTTGAAGCGCTGCTTCAACCACTGATGACCTTCCAATAGCTGAGTAACATAGCTAGAGTAATGCACGCTGGCCTCATCAGGCATAACCCATCCCCCTCCAACAAATTCCAGTTGTTTGTTCTCAATTAATCTACGCAGAATGTAAATCATTGTACGTACTTTCTGGTTACATTTTGACATTCAAGCCTGCATTATTATTTGGTATAATTATACATAGTTAAGTACACAACCTTCTAACTTTATTCCTGGTGCCTTCATTCTGCTGACGCCACCACCTGTCGAAGAAACATATTTCGGCCCACACTAGTTTCAAATCCGAATCTTCCGACATGTAATGGACCATGTAGTCCAGGATATATTTTGTTCTTGAACTGTAATAACTTTCAAACGTCCATCCCCATCCTAAATGAAGTTAAATACGGAGGTAATTATTTATAATTATAAACTTCTCTTCTTCATTTTTTTTTTCAAGAATAGCTTGCGGATAAAAAATGTTACCTGCGTCATTGTGAGAATGTGGGAGAACAAACACCTTGAGTTTATTTGTTGCTGACCAGGCTCTCCCGCTGTAGTCATATTTATTGTCAGTGGTATTGCCCGCATCCCTGATGGATTTAATAGTTTTATTATTACCACTGACTAAACTAACTGCTTCCTTGATTTGAAATGTCTGTAAGAAAATTTTTCAAGATGTACAGGCAAAATTATTATTATAGCTCAAGAAAAAAGTAGTATATAATAAATAACATTTTATTATAATTATTGTTTCTGGTGTGTGAGGAAAATCGGAACGTGTATAATTTATTTACTTTATAGTCTGCCGGAGCCTCGAAAAGCCTTCCTTTCAAGGTAGCAGGGCAGAGGTCACCAGAGACTCCTGCAGCAAAAATATGAATAGCCCAAAACAAAATAATTACACTCCTAATTGAAAAGGCTGCCGCCATCTTGTAGCAAGCAAGGTTTATAAAAACTAAAATTTGAAAAAATTCACTGAGTCCCAATTTTATATTTAAAACGATTTTACTTCTCAAAGTAATTATTACAAATATTCAGGGTAGAGAAGAATATGCCTTTGTATGCCCTGTATTGGAATTAAATTTGTGTAGGGCCAGAAAGAGCAAACGCTACTGGAAAAAGCTACTGTAAGTCACAGGCGTCACAGAGCTGTCAATACACTTGTGTAAACAGAAGCAGTCGCTAAAATATTGCTAATTCCCGATTTGTGGCTCATCATTACAACACTCTTAAGTATTGTAATGCAACTTCTACAATGGCATGTTTAATGAATACTGAGATTCCTACAAATATGAAAGTAGCTGAGGGAATAAATATTATGTGCAATATGAAAAATGCCCTTCCAATTGAAACATATGTTTTACAGTCGGTTAGGCTGTGGTTGACTGTGCGTTCATTACATACATCTGCTTGTCATTTATGCTTGTTAAGAGCTTAACAGTGTTTCAAAAATATTTTCAATTCACAAATAGGGAAGTTATTTATTTTAAAATACTACTACAGTGCAGCGTAAGCTGAAGATATTTATCACACTAGTACTTGCATACAAGGTTAGTTCTCTTTTTTTCACAGAGCACATCGTCGCTGAAGAGGCAAAATGGAATACATGCATTTTGGATTAAAATCAAAATGGTCTACATGCAGTTTTACTAAATGCAAAATGGAATAGATGCATCAAGTTTTAAAAGCAAAATGGAATAAGTGCAATTTCGTCTAAAAGCAAAATGGTCTACATACATTATGAAAGTATACACGCATGTAGACCATTTTGCTTTTAGTGAAAACTGCATGTAGTTCATTTTGCTTTCAGGAAAGCTTGCAACTATTCCGTTTTGCCTTTAAGGAAAAAGGCATGTAGACCATTTTGCTTCTATTCGAAATTGCACTTAGTCCATTTTGCCTCTTCAGCGACGACATGCAACATAATATATTTCGAAGAGACAAAAACAACCTTAACTTATTCCGTGTTACATTTATGTACTTATGAATATACATAGACCTTTTTTTCTGCAGGATGGCAGGAAAATATTTTAATGAAATTAGTGTAAACATGAATACATGTATTTACATACATACATAGCTCAGAGAATACAACGTATCTCCACAAAAATGTGTGTATGTGGGAAAGCATTTGGGAATAGGGAACACATGCATATAAAGTTTAGAGAATTTTGTAGAAATGGGACTCAAAACTGTAAACTTGTAACGACTGAAGCTTTTTTTACAGCTTAAATTACTTACGCAAATGAAGTTTCTAAACAATAGAATACTTGGATTGTGAATGCATTTTTTTCAACGACGTATGGAATCGCTAAATGCAAAATTATTGTTTTAGCGGTATTAATGTTGTGGATGATGTAGAAGAACCGCTATGCACTTGAATATTTTTTTCCACAGGAGTTTTCAACGCTTATGAACGACTGCTTATGAGTAATATTATTTGAATGTCCTAACATAAGCAAACATTTCACTAGCTTAATATTTTTAGTACAAATCCCAGAAGTACGGATATTAGACAAGGCAAATTAAAATCCGTTTCATCTTTGTATTTATTTGTTCTAATTTACGGTTTTAATAAAATTGATTCCAGTGCAGCGATAGAACTTGGGCTGAATATTTTTTGTAATAATTCGAAAATTATTACATGCATATGTATCTGAAGATTCAAAAATATTTCAGTACACTGTTTACTAAAAATTTCATAGAGATTCATTTAAGTTTAAAATTATCTCTCTACTTCAAAAGATTATTTTGAGGAAAATGTTTCGTCCGGAACAAAAATTTGTAATGTTTAAAATCCTCTCATTCCTTTATAAATCTTGAATTCGCTTCTTTTTCGCTTCGAATGCGACCGCAGTTCTTGACGTACATATGTCAATGAAACAAGTTTTTGAAAAATTTGGAACATATTTTGTTTGAAATTGGGGGGAAAGGGAATATAATTCATTTTTACTTTTATGGGCTCGGAGGAGAAAGCTGATATGAAACATCCTGTGGACTGGTAAACACTATATGAAAGTATGCTATGCTCCTTCAAAAATGACCCTTAAATGTCCTACATGACGTGATCGACCAAAATTTCATGGATTGAAAATGCCCAAGACGCCTTGTTTTTTTTTTAAATGACCAATCCTTCCTTGCAAGCAATGCAATAAGCAACTTCTGAGTGAGTGGAGCACGAAACGCTCCTGGGAATAAATATAAACTTTCTGTATACTTACTATTACTACTATTTAATATCATTATATTTAAGGTTTTTCAGAAACCTTATTTTGGAAATTCAGGTCACAAGAATAGGAATCAAAGCTGTAAATTCTTAATTGCATTATGCCTTTGAAACTGCACCCTAAAAATGTGTTCCACGTTCTACAGTACAATGCACGCTAAATGAATATATATACATAAGTATTCTTCACTGTAGACAATTTATTATATTCATATAATTATGCACACATACTTTTATGTACATCAATTATTTTTATGTACAGAACTGGGTTCATTATAAGGTGAGGAGTCATTACTTGCCTGATTTTATAATTGCTTACAATTGTGCTAAGAGGAACTAAAAGGGAGTTTCCTAATTGTGAAGGGGAGCCTTACTCTAGATTTCACGCGGGGTAGGAACGTAGGTACGGATAACTAGGTAGGGATGAAATAATATAAACTTTGTCCAGATAAAAAGGATAAAGTGTGAAGCGACACAAGGAATTTCGCATAGGACGTACCATTTTCTAAAATCATTTACTGATTCCTCGCACTCCGCTAGTTTTGTCACAACGGACACAGACCGGCAAAGTTTTCCTGTCACAGTGTATGAGTTAATATAAGGAAATCAAATATTTTACATATTTGCAGAATTTTAGTTTCACCAGAATACACATACAATATACATATGTATAATGTGCTTTGTTGGGTAGGAAGGAAAAGTGAGAATCTCAAAATTGCTTGCCATTATTGACCATGTAGCTCTTTTGTGGGCAGTATACGGAATGTCAAGTATCTGTAATATATTACGGTCACATTACAAAACAAAGTGTGGACAGGGTACTTCCTCTATGAAATAGTTAGATTTTCTTAATGGGAACTACCATTATGCCGTTTGGTATGACAGCGTCATTCAGAAATGCTAAGTAGGGGATCACGGAATTCAGGGCAACTTTGCGTGTGCATGGGCATTGTGTGTGCATAATTGTTCGCGTGACCTTCAAAGAGATGTCATTTATTTCACAAGGAGACTATAGTATCTAGCCATGGAGTACTTATGTATGTACGTTGCTATTACATACAGATTTAGCAAAGTTAAAAAAAAAATTCTAGTAAATTATGGTAAAGTACAAAAATAAATCCACACTAATACTAATCATTTTTATCTCTTCTTGCACTCTTTAGAGATCCCTCCAAAGATTTTATGTGTGATATTTTTAAGTATGTCTATAATTGTACTACTAGGAGTAATCTCCTTTTTTATTTATCAAGTTAATACTATTGTATGGATGATATGGGCGCCGCCCGAAAAGAATCCTTGAACCAATAAATAATAATAATAATAATCATTTTTATTTTAAATCAATAGTACTGTAGTTGGTTTCGTTCTTTCTTGAGTATCGAAGTTATTAAAAGTTTTAACTCCAGATCTCCACACTGTCTTCTCTGAAATACTATAATTAGTGTCATTGCACCTTAATCGTTCTGCTGTTGTTTTGAAACGTAAAATAAGGTAACAATTTATTAAAATTATTCGGACACGACGTCCGGCCATGTTTGACCGTAATTATCTCCGGAACTATAACACCCACATCAATGAATGAGTACTCATATTAATCCTTGGAGTGCAGACTTTAATGTCATGTAAAATAACCGTAACTAAACATTCAATAGCAACCGTGACATTTGAAGGAAAGGGGACGAAGGTAAAAATGGAGACCAAGAAATGATACGGTCTATGTTTTTTAGAATTCTAAGTGTGGTAACATTTTATAGCCTACATTTTTAAAGCGAAGCGCTTTTGTAAAATTGCTCGTTTAAGATTTTGTCCTTCTAAAGGCTCCCGCACGGGACAAGATACAACCGCCGGACCAGCGGCAAACGACCTGTTGGGTCCTGGACTTGGGAATAACGCCTTTACATTTTCAATTTTCAAAATTTCATGAAATTTCATAAAATTTCGAAAATTCCCCGAATTCACTTAAAAATCTAATTTAACCGTACAAACGAATTCGTTGATCACTAAAGTCATGGAAAATACCTTTCCCGCCCAAATTTCCTGAAATTTCGAAAATATTCAGAATTTACGTAAAAATCTGATTTAACCGCTCGAACGAAGTCCTTGATCAATAAAATCGTCGAAAATACCTTCCTCGCCACAATATTCAAAATTTTATGAGATTTCGACGAAACTTCGATTTACGTGAAAACCTGGTTTAACCCAAGGAACTAGATTTTAACTCGTTGATCACTAAGGTCGTAAAAAATACCTTCCCTGACTTGAAATCCGGCTTCGCTTTTGTTGCAATCGATGAATCGATTGCAGTTTTGGATTTTTTAGTACAACTTATATATTATAGATTATAAGTACATACTTGCATAATCATTTCGAGATTTATTACCGCTTTAAAACTTGCCTGGCGACTAGGGCTCCTCACAACTCAATTTATTGAGCTAGTTGAAATTGAATTTGTAATTGAAATTGAATTTTCAATTCAATTTATAGTGGCAAGTTGTAGTTGATTATTTGTCAATCTTATACTGAAAAAATAATCGATTTGTATTAATCAAGTAACAGCGTCAATATTTGAATTTGTCAATTACAACTTTCAAAACTTGAGCAAGTTGAATTTGACTTGTAATTGCGATTAAATTGAATTGAAATTGAATTGAAATTGTTTTTTTAATTCTTACCCGTGTGTACCAAAAGAAAAACTGGTTATGAAAATAAATTCGACTAAAATAGTGTTGGCTACATCTGATCAATTTGTTAGCTATGAAATTAAACTAAACTCATTCACCTTCCAACTGCAAACTACGAACACCATATCCAGGTCTGTCGATTTTGTATGGTGCTCTGAAAGATATCGCTCGAATTTGTCCCTGGAATCGTATTTACAACTAGTCATTTAAAGATCAAACAGATTTTCAGATTCGGTAATTGTTGGTTCCCCATTAGGTTTGGATTGGAGTTACTTTTTCAGTGTTTCGTTGGTGTTGTATTAGAAGAAATAAGCAGCACATTAAGGTGTCAGTTGCTTTGGGAAGTTGAGTAATCTCCGCGCTTTGATTACACATTCCTGCTATTGCTCGCATTCTTGCCTTAACATTTACTAGTTGTCAATTATCAGCTTCAACTATCAATTTTTGGCAACTTATCATTTGAAATTGAAATTGTGGAAGTTCCCAATTATAATGACTAAATTGATAGTTGATTTGTAATTGAAATTGAATCAACAACTAAAAAGCAATTTTTATTTGAAATTGATTTCAATTTACAACTTGCAGATTAGAATAAATTGAAATTGAATTGAAATTGTATTTGAAATTGATAGTTGCAATTATTACTACTTGAAATTGTGAGGAGCCCTACTGGCGACCGTACTAATATAGATATGTATATGCACATGGAGGAGATAGGAATTCAATGGTCACTTCCTCACAAGGGCGAAATTGACAGTGCAGAGTTGTAACGAAATGAATCAAACGAGCCGGATTTGTCCAACTGTATATGTGGGTGGAAAGAATGTACTATAACATTTGTATTAAAAAATTAGGTACAGGTTTTTTTAGCACTCCACAACAATGTTATCTTATCTAGGCCTATGCCTTTCGTATCTTCAACACAGGGACAAATGAGACAAGTTTATGTACCATATTAAATCCGGATAATTTTTTTGCCCAGTGTATGTATAACAATTAATAAAATGTTTAATTATGTATAATATAGATATGTATGTAGATGTGTTGCAAAATGCAGGAAATTGAATATTATGCATTTGAATGGGTTGTATTTTTTTATGTTCTTCTCTTCATTACAGGAAAAATATATGTATGTACTTCTCTTTAGGTATTAAAACCATTGGCTGCAAGACTTCTCATTGAAATACATAGATAATTACGCTCCCAATTTTGTATTGATAGTTCAACAATATCTATGAACTCGAGTAGACTAAATAAATGAAATTATGTAACGTATATCTTATTATCTCCAATAAACCATTAGTAATCCCAGCTCAATTATCAGCAAAGAGCCTTAGCTATCGTTGTCAGTCAGTGTTGTCACAAATAGCATTAAACTTTGATGTTTTTCCTTACAATCAAATAGAATTATGCAGCTTCAGGAGATATACAGAATTATTATTACTGTTGCATAAGGACGAACACTAAACACCTACAATAATTATTTTAGATCGTCAGTTCAGTAGTTAAAGTTTACCCCAGTCAAATCAAACATTAAATGTATATGCAAAAGTGCAATTCTCATTCTAGTAAGTGGTTCTCAATGTGCACACAAGTTTAAAAAAAATGTTCCGATGCAAATCCTCAAGTGGGGCTTCGTTGAAATTTTAGGAATTAATTGGTATAAGTTAAATCAATTTAATTACCTTACATGAATCACACACTTTATTTCCAAATTGGCAGGTATTGATTAATTTTTTTGATTAATTTTATTAATTACTTAAATGTGTGTTTAGTAATTGATTTTTTCCCGTCAAAAATTCTGCTTGCGCGTTGTACTTGTAAAAGATGTCAAAAATCAATTTAGAATAGAGTAATTATGTATATTTTAAATTATGAATATCTATAATTATACAAATTATATAATTGAGCCGAGTCTAATGCGGTGGGAATTTCCTTATTACTGTACAATGTGTGTAGTAATAGCTGAAATGATTTCCAAAGTTTCTTGTCACATCAATGCCAGTATCAAAACAAATAATAATTTCTAGGTATTTTTTGATAAAACGAGTAGCAAATAATTTATTACGATTCTTATTAGTGAGTCTCACAGGCGTCTGCATTTTAGTTTCAAATTTTCAGCAATATTATGCAATTTGTGGGATTCTTAAAATAAGTGGACTGAAGTGTATGCATTAGATAAAAGAAAAATGTAAAATGCACTGGTAAATTTGGACTTTGTTTCCATTAGTAAAATTCTAAAATCTGCAAAATTAGCAAGTAAAATAGGAAGCTGGTCATTTAAGTGAAATAGATCAAATCTGCTGAAACATCATGCGAAAGGCAAAAGCAGCATTTCCACAATACTCAAAACTTCATTTATCCCCGTCAGAATCAGGAACTCCAGGAAATCACCAGAACATCACAGCATTGTACGAAGGTCACTTAGGTGGGCCGACAGAATCAAAATTCATTTGGGAAAAAGTTGAAAGACTGAAGATCGAGAACTACGACCACAATATTGAAGGTTCGATTTTATCAAAATGCAAGGGAATCCTAACAAGTGCAGAGTTCATTGGGTTAACCTCACTCAACAATATATACTTGATTCTGGTCCACTGTCCGAACCTCCGTCAGTTAGTTTTTAACAACGTTGTCCTCCAATACTTTGAAAGTTATTTGAGGTATCCAGTGATCAAAGTGAATAAACTTTCTGAGATAGTTTTCCAAGGTGAGGGAAAACTCACAGTCGAGGAGCTTCAAGTCTTGGATTTTTTCCACTTGCGCATGCGCTTCAAATCCTTGGAAGCCATATGCTTCCAAACAAACACTATTGAATTTGATCCAAGTGTTCGTAGAAAACCTGGCTCGTACACGGATGCCGATGCGAATCTCAATATGTTTCACACATTCATTGCTGACTACGAGACGAGGATCAAAGTCCTGGAATTAAATCGAGCGGACCTCCAATTAATCAAAAACGAAGGACGGTCCAGTTCAAAATTTGCATCTCGCGTTGTTTTAAAAATGGATTTAAACACGCTGATAGCCAACATGGGAACGGTTGGATTCGAAAAAATTTTAATATCTCAAAGGAAATTAAAAGTATTGCATTGTTACAATACTAGACAAATTGCACCCAGACTGTTCGACCAACTGTCATTGTCCGTGGAGATTTGTCAGAACTTTCTTCAAGAGATACGTCTAACCTATAAATTTATAGATCCGCCAGCCCGTGCTTCTTCATCGAGTGTGTCCGTTTCAAAATCTCAAGTAAGCTTCTCGAGTAGGTCAAGGTCAAAGTCAAAACTTGGGAAAATGCTCCCCGTCCCTCATGATTTGTGCACGTACAAAAGTTGTCGGCACCTCAAGAAGTTGAATATCGACATTTCAATGGCGGACTACCCCGATAAAACCTACATCCATCCAGGGGAACTTCAAAACCTTACTTGCATCCCCGATTCTATATCAACTCTCATTCTTCGTTTCGATATAATCTCTCCGAGACAGATGCACGATGTGACCCGGAAGTTTTCCACTATGCTCAGGCTGAAGTATTTTATTTTCCATGGTAGCCCGGAGCATTCTTACAAAGTCCCCATGTCTTGGGTACAAACTCTGATAAAGTTACCGAATCTAGAAATATTTGAACTCCACTTCTGTCAAATTAATCAAGACTCCATTGATCTTCTATTCTCGACTACTCCAAGTCTTCGTCTAAAACTGGAATTCACTCCAGCCAGTTGTATTTACTGGAAAAATCCTGTATTTTGACCGTTAAGGATAAACTAATCCGCTATGCTTTTTCAATAAACATTCACGAAACTATAACAAGTGCACTCGTTTTTATATGTTTAAGATCAACTCCATAGTGTAAAAATACGTAATAAAAATGAAAACAAGGTAGGTAGATTACATTAATAACAAAGAACGAGTAAATAATCATTAGAAAGCCAGTTTGGGGTATGGCGTCCAGGGATGCCATTACAAGCAAAGCCTAGGCCATACGCAGAAATGTGGTCCGCGCGAGGTCATGTGCTCAATAGAACTAAGGAGGCTTACCGAAAACAAAAAAGTTCACATCGCATCGGATACAGTCGACCGAGCTGCTAGTCATGTATTTTTTTGTAGGCATAGTTACCACAGGTTCATCATATTATTAGATTAAAATCAGTTGTGTCTAATCTATAATCTACAAGCGTTTGCGCTTTGAAAGCAACACCATATTTACTTTCACGAACCTGCCATGACCCTCGAGTTGAGATCCCCTGCTTCCTCCAGTGGAACATACTTTCTTTCTAGCGTCTTTCTATTGAATTTAGCATATAATGAGCAATCCCAAGCAAACAACACCAGTCCCTCCAAGAAGAATTGTTGAATTCACCCCTGGCGGGATAGTCTCTTCGGACAGTGGTGCAGCAAAAAAACCTGAAGTTTCTCACGCTACCCCGTCTAAAAATCCCCACGAAGTTCCGATCCCGAAAATTCATGGGAAAGCAGTGGCTGAAGAATTACTTGAACCTCAGGGTAGGTCCATTGGCGTCAATGCAAAACTCTCTATTGGACCGGACAAAAGAACCAGAATCGATAATCTCGGAGGTTATCATGAGTACAAATCATACCCTGGTAATGCTTCTTTGGTTTTATACCAAAATTACGCTCAAATCGATCCGTTATGCTACGGAGACTAAAATTACATTATTTCTTTGTTTTAAAGAACGAGCAAAAGCAGAAGACTTTGTTTTTAAATCTTTGAACGAGACCACGAAGCGGAAGTCATCGACAATCTCTGTGGATTCGTTACCCCTGACAAGCATTAGTCAGCCCGATACGGAACCTTCCAATTCGTTCCTCACCGATATAAGTGAATTATTTTCCTTTGTATACTTTCCATATGTCCTAAGATGAAATTCCTCAATGAGCAAAATACGGTTCAATATATTTATTACTTACATAGATAATTATATAAATGCATACTAAAAATTCTACTTTTCCTGCAGGAGGATTCATTCCTGATGGGCCTACTTCCATTGCTCCTTTAGTAACAACAACTCATATATTTATCAAAGATAGATGCTGCTTACGTTCCTCAGATAAAGATTTCCCCCCAGGTTCATCCCTTTAATGTCATTTGATATATGAATGTACATAGCATCATTTAATTCGGATTTCATTTGATGAGAATTTATCATTATATTTGGGAATACTCAAGTCCATCTAGGTTTGTGTGTAACTTTGTAGTACAATAATCAGAGCTTTCAAATCGCAGAAATTTTAATCGGTGGATTTCGAACCTTGAGAGAGGTCGTCAACGATGCAAACAGAAGAATCTTTTTCATTAAGCAAACCAAGGGTACCCCTTGGTGGTCCATCATCCTCATCATTGGTTTGATTCAGCAAAAGTTTGAATTCATCCTGTACGATAAAAATGGGAAACCTACCTTGAAAGTGGAAGGAAGACAAATCCTTTTTGGCGTATACAGTGTACTAAAATCAGAGGATTTTCTTTGTATTATATTCTACTTTCATGGAGATTTTATCTCCATTTTGGAATCACCAATTTTTACGTTTGAATGTCCAGACTGCTAACATCATGTACTCGGATGGGACTCTCATAGCTTACATTAGGCAATCCATCTGCGATGGCTCTTACAAGTTATACGATGAGAAGGACCGGGTCGTTTTTACATTGGTGGGCCCAGTGTTTGCATGCTACGCCCCTTGTGTATTTTGTTGCTGTGATGAGGAATTCGAAATTTTGATCAGCGGCAGTGCCGATGAGGTGGGTCGCATCGGAAAATACTGGAGCAAGGACGAATTCTCGATGAACCGAACATGTTTTGGTGTCAATTTCCCCCTGAGTATGCCAGTTAGGTCCAAGGCCATTGTTCTGGGAACTGCCATTTGCATTGTAGGTTCTTACAATTTTTGTTTTCTGTAACGCCTCTTACAGCAATACATTCGTAAAATGTGAAAACTAACCAGAGTTTCCGATTGTGCAGAACTTGACCTGAACCCTTCTTTTCTATTACATTTCAGCGTTACCAGTACTTCGTCAAGCTCGGGAACGGTTCAGTGTTGGTTCCAGTTTATCTTCTTCTGTTCCTAGGTGTCTTTCTATATTTTAATTGTTTTAGCCTCTGCATAGGTGCAATATAGCTTGAAGTTCGTAAATAAATTTCTCAATGTTATTTAGCCAGAGATATTTAATAATAATTAATGGCCCTAAATCATCAACTCTTCCCAGACATCTAAATCCAGAAATCGCTATTTCACTAAAATGGTGCCATTTCACTGTCGAACGTGGTCGCACTTACTGACCGTTAATAAACTATCACATAGAGCTAAAACTCTCATAAACTGTCCAATTGCCCCATGTCTCACTTAGGATTGGAGAGACAAATGACAGAGTATAGGAAATGCTTCCGTCCCAAAACGACACTATATTTAGACAATTTTAGACGCTAACGGATTGCCAGCAGAGAGCGCGTATAAATGGTAGCGGTAAGTATATTCAGTCCGATATAGAGACCATATCTAAAATAAGAATATCCCCTCAAAAAGGAGTGGTACTTGGATGTGCTTTGTGCTTCCTCCCATACCTCGGCAAAAATTTCGAACTCGAACTCGCACTCAGTTAAACGTGTGCAAGGTCTCTAAGCCTCGAACTCACTGAGGCACTGAACTCTAAGTAATTCTTTGCCTCGAACTCGAACTCGGAGGCTCGTTTATTACCCTTTGGAACTCAGCCTCGAACTCACATAAGCCTCAATTTCCAGTTTCGTGATGGAAGTATACTGCCATTTAAATACATCAATTCAATTGAAAAAATTTTTACCACGTATTTTTTTTATTTCAACTCTTCGAAATAATAATAAGAACGGAAGTAAAATATTATACTTTGTGTATCTACAAAAATCAAACGAGCGTTAGTGTTTTCAGTTTTTTTCATTTTATTTTAAGCGCTTAAACCATTATTTTGCACACGCTTCATTGACCGAATTCGATAAGAATCAATACGCAGGTATGCACAACAATCATTATTCAACAATATAAATATTTAAGCATAGATGGAATTAGGAGGTTAATGTTGGTGAGGTACACATTTCGAACTCGCACTCATTCGTTTGAGTTCTGCCATAAATGATTGGCTCTCAGACTCAAGTCGTAGCGGCTTTTAAAACAGCTCCGAACTCGCACTCAAAACCAAATTTTATGGAACTCGAATGTGAGCTGAGTTCGAGTTCGGAACTCAGAACTCATGAGTTCGCCGAGGTATGCTTCCTCCTAAGGAATTCCAGGGTCTCATTTTTTGACCATCTATTTAACTCCTTAACCCCAACTATGTCTTCACATAAATAAGTATATACTATAATTTAGTAATATTACAGATTTTCCAAAAAAAATTATACTCTTGGTTTCCAAAAACCTTCGGGAGCATGTGGTCTTTTTTCCCAGGTGATGTAATTATTATTCTGTTTATTATAATAAATTATGAGTTTCTCATCCCCTAACGGTAAGGGACCCCTAATCAGTAGTTTAGCCGTTGAAGGGATAAAAAGGAAGAATAATATTGTCTCAATAACTTTTTACTGAAAGCAAAATGACCTACATACGTGGAAGCCCCCCCCCCCTGAAAGCAAAATGAGCTGTGCAAGGCTCTCCTGAAAGCAAAATGACCTACGTGCATGTACATGCTAAAATAAAAAATAAACGTAGCCCTTTTTGATTTTTGTAAAACCTACATGCAGACCAGTTCGCTTTAATTTTTCAAGGCATTGAAAAAGGCATTTCAGGGCATTTTGCATCTTCACCTACAATTGTTTCTACGGGCGAAAAAATATTTTAAAACTTAATTGTCTCCTTATAAGAGCACTCCGATCAATGTTAAACTAATCTTTGGAAATAAACATGGAGCTTCTGGTGTCAAGGAGTCGCAGGCCTACGCGTTCCTTGTAACATGGAGTGTTGTTTGTTGAAGGCATTGACGGTGTCTGTGTTCACGCCTTCGCCGCTTGAGACCGCTCCTGTAGAAGGCGTTGGGCGGGCCGAGGGAACGAAGCTGCTTGCAGTTGGAGCGTCGGAACAAACAAAACGTAACGGACATTGTGGTAGTTAATTATTTGCAGTCACTTTCGGCAATTGTTGTGGATCCGCGGTTAAAATTACTTGGCAACCACACACAATTAATCGGATTTGATAGCATGTAGGCGTGGGTTCAGTGCATGTTTATATTCTTTAGTTCCTGGACTGTAATTATTACACTTACTTGTGCATTTATGCAATTTCATACAAAATATTCTTAAAATTATTGTGATCGGTCAAGAGTGGGTTTGTTGTGCGGAGACTAGTTTTCGACAAGGTAGCCGTTTCAAAAGGTAAAGGGATCTGATTTAATTGTAAGAAGTAGTAGCATGAAGGGAATCAAAAGTTTACTTGAATTAAAGAACCAGTTTTGGGATTATGGTTAATATTTATTAGTTATTAGTTATAAATTTGCTCAAAAGTATTCGTGTTTTTGCATTGTCCAGTGTTAAGATTTTGCGAGTGCTTATTTCCAGCGAATGCCGAGTGGTATGGAGGCAGAGGCCTCTGAAAGCGTGTATCCGATGGGTGGACTTGACATGAAGGAAGAGAAGGACAATATTGAGCCCATTTTCGTGAGACGAGGTCGGATCAAATCAATTTTTACGGGTCGGAACCAACGACGGAATCGAGGTCGACTGGAAGCCAGTAGTTTGAATGGATTGGAAGAGCTGTCTGGAGAAGTGCTGTTGGACTCTTTCCTTGCTTTGTATGACGACTGCCGGCTGAGTAATTCAAAAGATTCTATGACGGATTTTTTTGTTGACAAGTGTACGTTTCAGATGGAATTATTTTTTTAGACTAGGATTTAGGACGATTCAGAATTTATTGTCTCATGTCACCTGTGGATGTGGGCATGAGTTATAATCATAAGTGTGTGCGCTATTTTCTAGATGCTGAGAGTGTGGCGGCAATACAGAAGAATTCGATCAATTCAACCGATTTCAACTTGGGAACTGTCTTGGGTCAAGGGCGATTCGGCCAAGTGAGCTTGGCAAAGGAAACAAAAAATGGGAGGGTGTATGCTGTGAAAATCATGGCGAAGTCTAATGCCTTTGTACAGAAATATGTGAGTGTACTTGTTTTTGAAGCTGATCTTAAGCGCTGTTAATGAACATACATACTTTGATTAGTTTTGAAATACTGGTATGAGGTTTGTAATAATTGTAAGACGCCCGTAGCTGGTAATAATTGGATGGCATACTTGATCGAGTCTTTTGAGAAATTTCGGATTGAAATATATAATATTGGGATGTTTAGTTTTACCTTTCCTTCCGTTACGTGTTCAGATTTCTTCCGTTGACAACGAATTGAATATTTTGACTGGTGCCAAGTCGCTATTCCTCAATACACTAAGGTACGCTTTTCATGATGTGACGAACTTGTATTTCGTTCTGGACTACTGCCCTGGAGGCGATTTTGCTGGTGTTTTACGAAGGTTTGCGACTGTTATATCAATTATTGCTGGCTGCCTGAATTTCATGTTGTTCAGAAATCTGGATGAAGGACATTGTATTACTTTTTCACTAATCATACGGTTTCATTACAGGTTTGGAGGGAAACTATCTGAGGAGCATGCTAAATTGTACATGGCGGAACTGCTACTGGCTATCCATGCTGTCCACGTAGTGGGGTTTGCGCACAGGTAATGTTTAATGTTGCATATAGAAAATGAGTTGTTCTCTAGTATAATAGTTGGAGGGACTAATGGAGAATATAAATTATAATCTCAAGGGATGTCAAACCTGAGAACATGCTGATTGACCGTCTGGGACACTTAAAACTGGGAGATTTCGGCTCCTCGAGTAAATTAAAGAATGGGAAAGTTGTCAGCAAGTTACCAATGGGGCAGTCCCCCAACTACATTGCTCCAGAAGTTCTACAGTCATTGGAGGATGATGATAGCAAAGTCGTTACCGCGAATTATGGTGTAGATTGTGACTATTGGTCTCTGGGTATCATCTTGTATCAGTGTGTTTTTGGGAGTACTCCGTTTCAAGGAGAATCGGATTTGGAAACTTTTAAGAACATCCTTGGATACAAGGTTTTAGATTTGCAGGAGTTTTTGAAACAATGTATGCTTTGGATATTTTTGAAGTAACATGAAAGTTTTTTGTTGCTATCTTTCAGAAGCATCTGGAATTACCAACGAGTGCCTATGTCACTCCGGAGTTAAGATCTCTGGTCTGCGGCTTACTTACAGAAGCTGAAGTGCGATTAAGCTATCAAGATTTACTTGTGCATCCTTTCTTCAATTCCATCATTTGGGATGGTTTGCAGAGTGGTTAGTGTGTTTGGAACAATAAAAGTTTTGTTTCAGAAAAATCTTTTCTCTTAAATAGTAATTATTTATATTCTGCTGGTTTGATTTACTATTGAAAAATTTATTGGCTTGTTTCAGAAATACCTCCGTATATACCGATGATAAAATCAGAGGATGATGCCTGTCACTTCACTCCCATTAAGCATACATTTCCAGACGGAACAAATAATTTCCCCAAGTATGCCTTTGTCGGATTCACTAAAACGCTTCAAGATACCAGCTTGGGCTTAAACGTATCTCTCAACTCCACTTTTAACAACAGTTTAGATAATTCTGCTGATGGAAGTTTTCTTAAGGATGAACACAATGCTTTGATACAGCTTAAAGCTGAGATAATTGCAAAGGACGATCTTCTTGCACAGAGGTATTACAGTAAAACTATTTTAACAAAACTTGTCAGACTTAGGTTATATTTTATTTTGACACATTCAGTGCCCGTTCCCGGAATAAATACATTTCTCACCTCCAACAGGAAAAACGAAATAGCTAGTCTGGAGAATAAGTTAGAAGCAACATGTGGTGTTGTTGCCGATAAAGATGGTAAGATTGCCAGACTAGCTTCGGAGTTGAAGCGTATGAAGCTCGAAAAAGATAAAGTGACGCAGGAGTTACAGGAAGAGCAGGAGTACCGGAAAGAGTTGGAAGGCCAGTCCCAAGAATTAGTACAGGGCATTAAAGCCAGTCAACAAAAGAAACAATTAGATTTACAAAATGAAGTAAAGATGCAACAACAGATGATTTCAAGTCGGGACCAGCAGTTGCAAGAACTGAAGGGAATAACGAAATCCCTTCGAGATGAAAACCTGCACCTATGTTCTGAGTTAGAGAAAACAGTTGCGACTGTCAAAACTAGTGAGAGTAGCAGAAAAGCTAGTAAGGTAATTTGTAATTTCGGCCTATGTATTTTCTTGTAATTTACAAGTAATAGTTGCTGTTATGGTAGATTATAAGTATTTTCAATAGCCTCTTATTTTTAGAGCTATCGAGGAAGTATCAGCATGCTGGAGTCTCGCTACAGCACTGCCACTGTCGAGTTAGAAACCAAACTTCAACAGTTGAATCAGAAACATGCAGAAGATCTTAAAGATCTTAGGAATAGCTATGCCGAAAAGGAAACTATGTGGGAAGACGCAATAGTTCGTTACAAATCTGAAATCAATGACCTCATCGGTCGTCTTGATGAGAGTCGACAGTCTAGGGAAGCTACACTCAAGGAACTCAATGAATCTTACCTCCAACGAGATCGGATTGTTTTAAGCTATGAGGAGCACATCTGTCATTTGCAAGCAGAGATCGAAAAATTGAAGGGCGAATATGAACTAAAAGGACAAACTGTAATGCAAACCCTTGAATCAGAATTGGAACGTACTCGTTGTGATCGTGAACGACTAAGTATTCGCGTGGAGACACTGCAGCTCGAAACAACTAAGAAGGAGGATAAGATTCGAGATCTTTCTAATATAGTGGATCGGCTTGAGGAATCTTTGAGAAGATTAGAGCAGCAACGAACAGAGACCCAACAACTACTTGCTACGAATCAAATGCTCGATCGTCAGGAAGGTGCTGTCCAGGTACTCCAAGATCAACTCCAAAAGGTTCAAGAGTCCAAGGAAAACATTCAGGAATCATTATTCGAACAAAAGCAAGAACTGAAACAATTGCAAGCTAAATTTTCGGAAGTAGAAAAAGACTTGACGATGACAAAATTGGATTTAAAATTTGCTACAAAAGAGAAAAGGGACATCGAGCAAGCACTTGAGGTTTTGAAAGCAGAAAAGGGCGAATTTCTCCAAACCGTTCAGATCTTAGAAAACGAAAAATCTGAAGTTAACATTCATTTACGCGAGGCTGAAAAGTCCGTTGAGTCTTTGAAGCTTAACTTGGAAATTAGTGAAAAGAGTTTGTCGGAAATCACTAAGTTGTTTGAGGATTTGAAGGCCGACTTCTCATTACAAGCAACTAATTACGATGCACTTCAAGATGGTGAGAAAGTTAGCATTTATGTTTTCTCAGATTTTTATACTAATTAGGTATAAATATGACTATTGACGTGTCTAGAATTTGATGTCTGTAAGTCTAAGCTCGAAGATTACGAATCCCTTCGTCTCAGTTTTTCCCAACGAGAGTCTCACATGCGGCTTAAGGAAGCCGAATTGGAAGAAAAAGATTGTAAAATTTCAAGTCTCACTACGGTATTAATAACACTAAAGTTCGCAAATTCATACTTACCAAGTGTGTATGTACTAGCTTTCACAGTGGCGTCGTTTGCGTTGTTCCCTTCTAATAGAACTTTCTAAATAATTTTATAGAATGTCGAGGCATTAAAGGAAGTTATCACTGTTCTGGAGGACCAACTAAAAGATCTCGACAAGATTGTGGCTAATAACAACGACGAAACGTCCAAGTTCATTAAAACAAAGTACCGGTGATATATTAACAATTGAATTTTGTGTGTGTCATCATTAATGTATCTGTTGCATATTTACGTGTACAGAGCAGCCTTGGAAGCGGAAAAAAGCTCACTCCAAGACGAGCTTCAAACAGCCCGGACAGCTCTAAATGAAATTAAGAGTATGCGAGCTTTCGACGAGCAGCAGCTCCGAAGCACTGCATCTGCACTCAAAGCTGAGGAATCCCGACGGGAACACGAAGTCTCAAACCTGAAAGAAAAATTGGCTGAATTTAAAGACACTTGTGAGGAAACAGCGTTTAAGTTAGCAGAGCTAGAAGCTGAATCGGAAGAATTGGTAGTGACAAAGGCTACTTTAACCGATGCTGTTGACGGACTCAAACGAGAGAATTTGTTCTTAAAGGAAGAAGCGTCTCGTAATATAAGCCAGGTTATATATTTTATTTAACTGCCAGAAGTTGGTGGATAGGTTTACTTTGTTTACAACTGTAACGCCCATCTATGTATTTCATTTAAGTGATACAGCCTTGTTTACCATTGTGTTCAGTGTTTACAAGAAAGTTTTTGTTTACAAATGTAACAAAAACTTGTAGTTGTTTATTATTTCTTCGCTTTATAGCCATTAGAGAAACATGTGTTATATTTTTATGAACAACATATTAATCGTATTGCAGATCGTTCAGCTTAAGGATATCAACCTGAAATACAAATCTGCGCTTGATGAAGCTATTTCTAAAGGCGAAAAGTTTAAATCTAGGTAATTTAATTGTACAGCCACACATGTTTCACGACTTTTTAATGAAGGTGTAGTTTTTGAATTAAAAATTTCGGGTCGTCATCAGATTGGAAGCTGCCTCAGAAGAACTGATGAACATAGAAAGTGACAAGGTTGAGATCGAATACAAACTTGAAGCAACACTTACTCAACAGCAAAAACTTGTAGAATTCTTACAAGAGAAGTGTGCAGCAACTTCTCAGAAGAAGAGGTTATTCCCAAACCCAGCGAAAATATTCTCCCGAAATAAAGAAGAACCAATTGAGAAAGATATTCTAAACATTCTTATTTCTACTCCGCAATCATCTGGAAGGCCAACCCCAACTAAAAACGTGGCTACCTCCACGCCAGTTTCGACACTACCTGTCACTTCTCTGCGTACACCTAATTTCAGCCCACCTGTTATAACGAAAGTGTCCTCACCTCTAAAAGCTCAGGTGCCCTCAAAACTACATCCAATTATTGAGGAAGAGCTATCCGAAGAACACGATCTTATCAACCAACGAAATCTCAAATCTGAGCAGTTAAATGCTTTACTGCATCAGCAATCGCAGGAGACGTCCAAGGACGTTCCAGATGTTCCCGTTCCGCTAGACGCCGCTGAAGACAGACAGGAGCCCGTGTTTAAAACCCAGATTATTGTAACGGAGTCGGATAAGCAACATGACAATCTAGGAGAGATTTTTTGTGTGAAGGAACTGAAAAAAGACTTGTACTTAATCGGATCTAGTGGAGGACTGTTTTCCCGTCGCTTGAATGCATCTCGTTTATCAACATTTGTTAAAATTGAGGGGATCGGTCCGGTTCATCAAGTTGAGTTCATATTTCATGATAATCTGGCAGTTTTCATTGAAGGAGAAGACCGGCGTTTGGTTTCGTTAGCTTATGGGATGCTAGAAGCGTGTGCTAAAGCAGCTGCTTGCTCCAAACCGGAGGTGGGATTTGGTCAACAAAGCTTAGCGAACTTGGAAAACGTGCTTTTATTTCAAGTTCAAAAGAAAAACACAGAGGGACATTTGATAACTGCAGTATTGGAGGATGTGGTTGTTGTTTTGGATTGGCATAAGAACTGTTTCGTTATACGCTATCAATTAAAAACCCCTCAGAGAGCTACGTGTCTACTGACAACGCCAAAGTCTATTTTCTTTGCCTGTGAAAAGGTGTACCAGCTTTTCTTCATAGATTATTCTTTAGAAGGTAATGAATTCTAATGTAACTTAATTCAGCTAATATTGACTTAAATTTGTGTATAAAACGCTTTCAAACTCAAAATAAATCGTATACAATAATCAATAATGAATGTCGAATGCTTCGTTGTGCTTGTATATAGAATTTGTAGATGACTCGGATGAGTCTGTTAGCTGTGCTATGTATTCTGGGGACGCGGACTCGGGTCCTGTAGCTATTTTGGATGTAAGCCGAAGCAATCTGAACAAAGGAGAAACTACTTATTGCATGGAGTATCTCATTTGTTTCAACGACTTGGCCGTTTTCGTAGATGATTATGGCAAACGAAGCAGGAGCGAAGACATTGTCTGGACTAAAGTTCCTACAGCTGTTGGTGAGTTTATTTCAAAATTTTATGCCGAAGTACAGGAAGCTAGCTATTTGACAGAAGATACATAAAGCGTATAGTATTATAGTGAACCAGATTCAAACTAAGTTAAATAAAATTTGAAACTGTGCTCAGATTATCACCATCCGAACTTGTACGTAGCTCATTTTAACTCGATTGAAGTACTTCAAATCCAACCCCACAGTTATACTAAGTCCCGTGTGATTCTTAACCGGAATTCTATCGGAAAAGAAGTACCAACGTTGCCCAAATCTGAATTCTTTCCCATGGTCTGCCCGAGGATTGTTGGAAGAGGTGCAAGACACTCTTCGATTATTGTAGCTACTGAAGAAAAGGGCAAGATCTCTATTATCGAAATCTCAATGGATTCATGCGATATATTGGATAATAACAGCAGTGCTTTTGAGGCCACTAGCGTATCTGGATCTAGTTCTTCGATATCCAGCAGTCCTGTACGCAGCAAAACATCTCTTCTGAGCAGTAATACTGAGTCATCGGATTTGGAACACTTACCAAGCAGAGTTAGACTGGCATTTGACCGGGGTTTGCCTGTTTTGTCTCCAACAAGCCCCAATTCTGGTATTCTTGTGCGTCATGGTCAACGTTCCGGAGCACTGCTTCCATCCAGTCATAACACATTAGAAGGACCCAAGAAACCTCGAAGAGTTCTTGTAACTTCTTCCGATTCGAACTTCATTGTAGATGCAAGTGGGGATGCAGGGAAATTGAAGAATCAAAAAGTGCATTTCCAGCGCATTGAGAAATCTGATCCTGAGTATTAACGATTGTTGCCTTACCATATACAATACATAACGTATTACTGTACTTCTTAAACATATATCTTTAGTTCAATCATAACAAGATCAAGTCTTCCAGTTCGTATGAGAAATTCTTATAATTAGTGTGCTAATCCCAGCTATGAATTTGAATTAGTTCCTGTTACCGGTGTTACTTGCGTTACCTCTTCCTCTTGTCTTGAAATTGACTACTACGTTAGTATATGTATTTTGTTTTATTCTCTATTAAATGCCAACAAAAAGTTTTGATTTCGTAAAGGTGAATATCATTTTATTGCAATTCTTACTTCTGGAACGCTTACTCGTGATGTAGAGGTAGGTATTCGTATTAGGAGAAGTAGATTAACATGATCTTTTCACTGTATTGCACTGTATTCTCCTTGTTTTATTTTAAATCGTACAATTGTTCTGACAGGACAGTTTCACTTTTGTGGGGCAAACACATGAACTCCTGTCGTCGGGACAGTCAGATCTTGGGGGACAAATGGGAGGTTTAGGGAATATCGAGTTATTGTAATTTACAGCCATCAGTGTCGGGTAGATTTGAACTCTTCTCTTAGGAATTTCCGAAAAACTTTCCATGGTCTCAGAGATGTAGTACCCTTTTCCGTCAAAGAGATTCACGTCCGCCTTGATCCCTGGGGTTAACTGAGGCTTTCCACTGAGAGTGAATCCGGCGTAGTCATTGTCACACCAGCGTTTCGGGTAGTGAAGCCGGTAGCAACTTTTAAAATGTATTATTATCAATGACATTTCAAGTTTTGAGACATTCTAAGAAGTCCCTTGTTTGTCACTAAATTGTACTTACCATAAAAATGCAAACCCAAACAATATATTTACCCACTTATGAATTTTACTTTTATTTACGGACTTACGTTAAAAAATCCTCGGTCGGATTGCAATAATTCTTTCGAGTCCCTAAGCTGAAGCATGCTGGAAGTGTTTTCTCCTGCCAAAACCCTGAGTGTTTGTCTGTCTTCCGGCTCAACGGTTGGTTCGGCTCTTTTCCGCTTAAATACTGGAATTACAGATACAATTTAGGATACAATTTGCCCCAATCTAGCAATACCTTTAAAGTCAGCCTTCAGCCTACTGTTTTGATCTCATTGGTTAGCTAACTCGAATTATAATTTTACTTTTTATTATATTTCGTTAAAAAATATATCTTTTAGGCCACTGCTTTCGTATAGTTTGACTTATATGATTGATGCAAACAAAATAAGTATATTTTAGCATTAACCGTACCATGGGCTTGGTGTAATCCATATGTGTCACACTGGGTCCAAATTTTCCTAAGGCCGGCAACTGGCCTAGGTAAATTGGATCCAAAACCCGTCCATCTGTAGGATTTGGTTGGATGTTGCGAGTAAAGCCTGACTCCATCTCACCCACAATGCTGTTGACGACCGGAGCTGGTTTATCTGTGTGCGTTCGTGAATATAGTTAATTTACACAGCAAAAATAGTAGATAATGAAACTCATATTGATACTGTGTGTGTTCTTGTATTTTACTGTGTACTAAAATACTGTCGCTTTCCTACACTGCGTGCTACAACAGAACTTCTATTATAGATAAGTATATATTGTTACATCATGCCAAAGTGTAAAAATATCGACGTGACAATATGACCCACTGGAATTTAGCAGTTCAGTGGAGTAGCTTTCCTGAGTCTCTGTAGCAGTGATTTCAGGGGCCAAGCAGCAAGGTGTGAGTTGGGATTTGGGATAATATGCGGAATTTACTTTCTCCTTGTTTGCTATCTGTATTGAACGGTAGTCGCTCGTACCTACGAGAGGAGTGTGAGTGAAACCCGAGTCCGAAACGGAAATTGCAGGTAGACATTCTTTCCCTGTGAGATTCCTGTGGAGCAATTGACGTCACTTGTCAAAGAGAGTTAACAAGCAGGCTTGCACGGGGAGGTACAGGTACAGGTTGCATGATAGATGGTCGTTCATACTTATTGTTAGTATCAACAAGCAACAAAAAGTTTTTGTTCCTTTGTTGTGCTACACACATGTATGTACATGTGCTATTACACCAAAATTTCTCAGGAGAGATGTAAGGGAACATTCTTGCAAAATAAACATTCTTGTACGCATTATGAACATATAAATTCCAGCATACAATATACATGTAATCTGTTTTTGAACATACTGTTTGGGAAATATCGCGATTTAACAGGTAGTTTCTGTACCAGATGCTTTGCATACATACTTTACAGAATAAAATACACAGAAAGTACCCTCAAAAAGAATATTTTTCCCATATACTCGTGTTTGCGTCCATGTGGTAATTTTGGTCCCCGGTTTTGACGTTTGACTCTCACATTGTAATTTAGTTTAGTGAGTCGGTTTTTCCATAAAAAATATGGTCCTACTTGTGATTATATGATTGAAAATTGAAGTCGGAATATGAACCTAACCTATTCTTCAGGTAATCCTTGTGAGTTGTTGTGAGGTTGTAAGCATTCTGAAGAACAGGAATCATTCCTGGATTGTCCAGCTTATCCAGGTGTGTGGAGTAAGACAGGACTCCGCGCATATTGGAGGTGTAACCTCCATAGGAGTTCACTGGAGAAATAAAATGTAAAATTATATATATACATAGCTAAGATACAGATACATTTTACGTTTGCTGGCCTTCTTCAATGTTCCTGATTGTTTAAATACACTAATTGGAAGTATAAGTACACAAGCTATCAAAGGGAATTCTTACATCTGGGGCATGTTGGAGGCTCTGGAATTGGAAGTGAAATCATCTTTTACAGAGCAATTGCTATAGTGGACGGGAGATGCGAGTTCACCAGGTCTACTGTATTAAAAGTAGAGTATTGGACATGGAAAATTACTATGAATCGACGTAATCAATCAGGAAAGTTATTATCCGTTGATTGTTGAGCAAAATTACAAAGCAAAATGTAGGTTCACTACTTAAGGCAAAGTCGTGGCCTGGCTGAGGGAGGGAGCGCGCTAGTACTGGAACCATCAGGACATTCCTCATCCTCACAATGATTTGTAATAATAATAATAATAATTTATTATTACTAGTGAATTAAGAGGTGTAAAAGTATTTTATTCTTGCCAATTAAATTGCAATATGCATATTATTTTGTAACGATTCCAGTGCAGTGATAGTATTTTGTCAATTTTTATAAATCAATATTATTATTGCTGAAAACTACAATAATTATTAATGTTATGATGAACAAAACATCGGCTGAATGACCTATCGGCCAAGGACTTCTAACTATTTGATCACAAACACTCACACTTCACAGATTTTTTTTAAAAAAAGGGGGTTTTAAAAAAACCAAAACGAAGATGCTTTCACGGCTCTAAAATGTGAAAAACTAGCATTTTTTGATATGAGAAAAATTAGAGCAATAATGAACGAAACAAAGCATCTCAAATGCTAGTTTTTCACATTTTAGAGCCGTGAAAGCATCTTCGTTTTGGTTTTTTTAGAACCCCATTTTTTATTCAATATTGTTTTCAAAACTTTCTTGATAATAATATTATGAGACCATTATAATAGTAACTAGCATTCAAGCCATCCACCAAGGTGGATGGGAAAACTGGGATTGCAATGATTTGATAGCAGTGAAAAAGGACCCAACTCAGGCTCAGCCCCAACTCATCGGCCAACAAATTCATCGGCTTCAAAACATGTACTCTAATAAAATCTAAAGTTCCCAAACGATTTCAATTAAATTGGGCTCCCCGAACTCAGCATGAAGAGTTGTGGTGGTACATCTCAAAAAACCGTCAAATTTCCCCACCTCGAAGAAACATTTAGCCAGCCCCAAATGAGAGAATTTCAATGTATCCTTGTAAAATGTTAACTTCGCAACCGATTTCAATGAAACTACGGAACAGTTAACATATCAATAAATACTGTCGTTAATATTTAGAATAGTAATTCGGGAAAGTCAATTACTTATTTATATGAGGAATCAGTAACTTTCATAGTAAATCAAACTACATCGGGGTTTTACTGTGTATCAGTCACAGACACCTCAACAACTACAATTTTCATTGACATCGTTTGAAAACTTTCGATTTTATTAGGATACATTGAAATTCTCTCATTTGAAACTGGTTACACGAAATTTCTTTGAGGCGGGAAATTTGGCGGTTTTTCGACATGTGCCACCACAACTCATAATTATGAGTTCAAAGAGACCATTTTCAATGAATGCGGTTGGGAAGTTTCGATTTTATTAGGATACATTGAAATGCTCTCATATGGAGCTGGTTAAACAAAATTTCTTCCGGTCGGCATATTTGGCGGTTTTTCGAGATGTACCACCACAACTCTTCTTGCTGAGTTCTTGGAGCCCACTTTTGTTGAAATCGGTTAAGAACTTTAGATGTTATTAGAGTACATTGGAATTCTCTCATTTGGGGCTGGGTAAATGATTTTTTTTTGGGGCGGGAAATTTGGCGGTTTTTCGAGATGTACCACCACAACTCTTCTTGCTGAGTTCTGGGAGCCCACTTTTGTTGAAATCGGTTAAGAACTTGAGATGTTATTAGAGTACATTGGAATTCTCTCATTTGGGGCTGGGTAAATGATTTTTTTTTGGGGCGGGAAATTTGGCGGTTTTTCGAGATGTACCACCACAACTCTTCTTGCTGAGTTCTGGGAGCCCACTTTTGTTGAAATCGGTTAAGAACTTTAGATGTTATTAGAGTACATTGAAATTCTCTTATTTGGGGCTGGGTAAATGAAATTTCTTAGGGGCGGGAAATTTGGCGGTTTTTCGAGATGTACCACCACAACTATTCATGCTGAGTACGGGGAGCCCATTTTTGTTGAAATCGGTTAAGAACTTGAGATGTTATTAGAGTACATTGGAATTCTCTCATTTGGGGCTGGGTAAATGATTTTTTTTTGGGGGCGGGAAATTTGGCGGTTTTTCGAGATGTACCACCACAACTCTTCTTGCTGAGTTCTGGGAGCCCACTTTTGTTGAAATCGGTTAAGAACTTTAGATGTTATTAGAGTACATTGAAATTCTCTCATTTGGGGCTGGGTAAATGAAATTTCTTAGGGGCGGGAAATTTGGCGGTTTTTCGAGATGTACCACCACAACTCTTCATGCCGAGTTCGGGGAAATCATTTTCATTGAAATCGGTTGGGAAGTTCAGATTTTATTAGGGTGCATGCTTTGAAGCCGAATGCCGTGTGAGCCGACTATGTGTTGTGCTGAGTTGGGGCCTTCTTCACGCGTATAATGATTTGTAATTTATACAAAATGTTAAACTTGGCATTATATAATTAGGCTAATTTCTAATTTGAAAGAGTGGACCGTCTTGGTTGTGGACGTCTGCCCGTGCAATGCCGCCGCCCTTGCTAATGTATAATGTTTTTATTTTTTTTTAGAATATTTTTTATAATTTATTTAGGCAGCTATTACTGGCTCAGCAAATAAAAATACAGCTCGCTTAAATTTGAATCTCAAATCCATAAAAAAAATTTAAAAAAGTTTTTTTTACTAAATTTCAAATTATTAAGACTTTTTAGCATCCTTTTTTCATTTTTGAGCAAAATTATGCAAAGAGGAAAAAGAAAAAGCACAAAATAGTATAATGCTTTAATATTTTTTTTAATTTAAAAAAAATAATTTTAATAATTTATTTAGCCAGTTATTGCTGGCTCAGCCAATGAAAAACAGCGCGCGGAAATTTGAATCTCAAATTCGTATTACACCAAGACGAAGACGTAGACGAAGACGTAGACGAAGACGGCCCACTCTTTCAACTTAGTAGATAGGATAAATTATTAAAATTTTCATGAAGTTCAAATAATTTAATTAGTTGTTAATATTGGAAAGACTTCAAGTTACGTCTAGAATATTGAAGGTTATGATTATGAAAACCGTAATTCGTATTTTTAAACAATTAATTTTTAAGGGCCCAAGCCCTTGGTCGAACATCATAAGATTTTGCACACTACCTTGCAATAATTAGACAGACATATGTGCAAATTCTTATCAAAGTTGTTGTGGGGGAAGCCCTTTAAAAAAACTGCAATGTATTAGGATAGGCAATTCCGTAGACTCAAGGGAAAACTTAGGTATAAACAGCTTCAGATCTCGTTAACTATACATTCTGAAGATGTACGTTAAGCATTGGACGTTGTACAAATTCTGTCATTGACTTTAAGCCCTTAATATTCGGATTTGGTCAAAGGGTGTAGAAGTTATCCTCAAATCTTTTTTTTTCAAGGGGGGGTAAGTGCATATCTACGCTTTGCGTTTTTTACGAAAACGAATTTTTTTCAAAAGTTGAAAATTCTATTATGGATTATTAAGAAGAAAGTTTCAATGGAAGATAACTTTCTTACCTGGCAAGAAAATCAAAGGTATGCTAAACCGAATCAAGGACAAAGAAGAAAACGAGACTCATGTCATATATAAGATTCCATGTAATTCCTGTGATAAAATTTATTACGGTGAGACTTATCGTCCTTTACATACACGATTGAAAGAACACATGGACCATGTTCGATTGAAAAACCGTGAAAAATCAGCAGTTGCTCGACATATTTTCAACAATAGAAATCATATCATCGATTGGGACAACGCCAAATCAATTATAAAAGAACCTAATCAATTTTTGAGGAAAATTAAAGAAGGATTAATAATTCAGCAATCCGACAAGAAATTGATGAACGTCAATGATGGTTTTTTATTAGACGTTGCTTGGAAGCCTTTGGTTCAGAAAATTATAACTACTAATTTAAAAAAAAAATGAATTTAACGAAAATAATCATTTTTAGAAATAATTTTATTTTTCTCAGTTGTGCAAATTTATCTATCACTTGCTTGTTAGTGCCTGAGGATGACAGTCTGTTAGATGTCGAAAGCTTGCAATTAATTTAGCTTGTTGAATAAAGTGAACCACGTAAACCAAAGATATGGATTCTATTATTGAAAATTCTAATTTTTGCGAATCAGTAAAAAAGAACCAGCGCCCAATATGTATATAGCTCGGTATTTTAAGCCCTGGGAATTCCTACATGTATATTTACTACATATTAACCACTGACAGCTGACGCTTTGTCGATTGGCATATGTGCCTCATGAATGTTTTTTCCATACAATGCTTTTTATGAAATCTTTCTTTGCTCTTAATGCAATTTTTTTAAATTAATTTTGAATCAGTTTGTCATTTTATTTCTTGGGTTTGCTTTTTTTGGAATGGTCAGCTTCTGCTTTGAATTTTGGAGATTGTTTCTTTGGACGTGACTATACTATTGGTTGGTGCATTACGCTAGCCAGACACTGTAGAAATTGAGGAAATTTGGGTAAAGGGGATGGGGTACCGGTTGTACGAACCTCCAATGTACCAACCCATTTGAAAGAATACCCTTCGTGCTGAAGAGAACTAGAACTAAAGATTTACCTCGTTATTAACACCAAAACTCTGGTCCCCTTGATGGTTCTCTTATGGCATTAAATTTCCTTTTAAAACACATTCGGACATTCGTGCTTTTTTCCAACGAACAGATCTCCCTGATCCAGCTGTTCACCGGGTTTTAATGGAATGTATTAAATTTGTACGCCAATTCTTAATCATGCTTACTTGTTTGTTACGAGAAATGCACACTCCAACCGCAAGGTTCGAGAGATGGATTTGGAGATGCAGTATGAAGTGGGCCATAATATGCCACTTGATTTTTGTGATAGTTAATATTGACATGTGGTGTGCAGAAAACGAAACTAGTTGCTCCAACACTTTTCACAATGTTCAATGAGGTTTGGACCATGGAGACGTACAAATTACAACATCCACGTCGTTGTGCAACGGTACCAGTGTTGCACGAATTGTTTGGGAATTAAATAATCAGGCAAAATCTCGTGGATTTTGCATCATTTCCGGTTGCTCTAAGAAGCCTACATCTAGAAGAGTGGAGTTCAAAAGCAATACGAGCATGTTCCGTGAAAAGAGTGTCTGCGTAAATATACTCGGCAATTTTATAATTAAAACGTAGAGCAATGATTGGCACAGTTTAAAATAAATTTTGGTATTTTTAAAGTAAACAGACATAACAAACAAACTTATTATTCGTATGCATACATCGTTGGAACATAATAAAATCACTGTTTAACTTAGAAAGCATGTACATCAAACTGGTGAGTAGTTTTTTTGTTTTACAGATATTTGTTAAACAAATACATTTATTTGAGTAGGACACACATTGAGCTTGAAGCCATTATTCAATGTAAGCTGAGTAGATCAGGCCATTATTTATTAGCTAAGCGGTACCTAGAATTTGTCCAGGGCTTCCCAATTTTGTATTCTCAAAATCTTTCGAATCTAACCAGCTACAGATATATAAAATACATCATTCAGCTGATTGTGTAAATTTAAGGGTGACTCCAAAACATTACCAGTAGGTCAAAAGAACCGGAATTACCCGGTTTTTACGCAAACACGGTCCGATTTTGTTCCAACTAGTTGTTCATTGTCTCAAGACATAAAAACTCACTGAGGTCCAAGATGAACACGAAATTTAACAATTCTGCATTTGTATTTTTATTACCCGGTACAATGCTGAAATTGCGTTAAGCCCAAAATAATAATCGACGTATTAACCGATAGCACTCTTAGATTTTTTGTACTAAATCGAATGATCAGCCTTCGAAGGCTAGCCTTCATTGAAGGCGGCTGACCGATTTTTCAGTCCGGAGAAGGAATATGGAAAAGGTAGGTTGAATGTTTTCGAGAATATTGAGGGAAGGCTTCACAAAATTTGTCAAATATGGTAGGCGAAGGAAGGGGGCGTTATAGTTACCCTGATGATTAAAATACAAGGCAGAATGTGAGCGTTGTTAAATATTACCATGAACTTTCATTCATCACATTCAATTGTGGCGATACTTCGGATCAAATCGACCTGAAAATTTATGCAGGTTTGGATACCACGTCTATAATAATTAGACAGTAAATGGAGGATCGAAATGACGGAGGGCTGTTTTTGAACATGCGTAAATTAATTTAAAAGTTGATGGAAGGCAAATAATTTTTGGGAGAAGGAAGATATTTTTTTATAAATTGCCATATAAAGGCATGTTGTAGACTGTAGTCACGAATAACACTTAATAAATACATACATACAATGTTTTAAAGCGCACTAAAGTTTCCCATGCATGACCTTCAGCTGATTATTAAAAAAAAAGCGTTATGAAACAAACCTTTATTCGTTTTTTTGCGCCCGCTCCAACATTCTCAAGTTGTTTGTTTTATAGTTTAAGGAGAAAGCAGTTACAAAATTACATTGTCGCCGAATTTTCTTTTTTTAAAAGAGGTAAAAATTAGGTAGGAGTCCCTGTCTCACTTAGAAATTCTTATGTTAAATCCCTTAAAAAACTTCCCCACATATTTTTTGAAACTTTCACTTGTATATACATGCAACATGGGGCATCCATACTGTATTTCATCGTACGGTTGTATTGTAAGTAATTTTTACGATATTATTTACCCTAAAGATCTCTTCTACCAACCTCTTGGATCTTGAAGTATGAGTTTGGTTAAAAAATGAAAGTTGATGATTTAATCTCTTCTATGCCTGCAGTAAACTGTAATTATAAGAGATAGCTATAAGGGTTTGGTTTACACACGGGATTTTTCATAATAAAAAATGCATTTACTACAGTACTGTGTCCACAGCAAGGCAGGAGAGGACTTATGGGGCACTGTGAGAATAATATTTATGACTGTATGTTTGTGCCTTGTATGATTGTATGCCTTGTGCTGCTTAATAATATTCTGAACCTTTCTAGGCGGGAAAGCTCTATCAATCTCAAATCTGGATGTTTTTCGAAGATTCGAAAGGCAAAGCAAAGCAGGTTAAGGCAAGGCACTTAATTAGTTGTGTGCATTCTTGGAATTTATAAGGATTTAAAATCTGTTTTTATTTGAGTGTGCATTAAATAAAACACATTACAACAAAATAACTTACTTAATCAGCGCTCTCTTCAGTTTCTTAAATGCTAAGCCGAATGATTATTGTGATTTGACCGTGTTATTTATTTAATCTGTCAAAGGTAATTTAATAATACTGTACTTATACAAACAACAACAATAACAAATAATTATTATTAGTCAGCAATCAGAGGACACAAGAATCGGGAATCATTGCATTTCATGTAAGTTGTATTTGTGGGCCCAGTATCTTTTGTCACAAACTCATCAAATCTAGACCTGACATTTTAAATGGTCTGAAGTTGAAAGTTCAGCATCAGGCGTGATTGAGCGCTAGTAATTTATTATTGTTGGTAGTTATATAATGACTATTTTTAATTATTTTTTCAGAATGATAACTACCTTTCTGAAGACTTGACTTTGTGGGATTGGAATTGACGTGGGAGTGTTCAAGGAACTTTGGGAAAGGATTACCCGTAAATGTTGATTGTGAAGTATGCTGAAGACTCCAAAGCTTAGTAAAAAAGATTTCAACAGTATGAATGTAGAAAAGAACTCGGAGGACTATTTCCCCATGCTAACCCTAGCCCCTGAAGTAAGTCATATATGCTGTCATTGATTGGGATTAAATATTCTTAAATTAGAAGGAGACGTTAGTATGTACGTGGTGATTGTTAGTGTATGATGACTATTTCTGATGAGAAACTCTGTCAATATAGATTATGTCCTGCATTCTAAGTCACTTCACTCAAAATCAAGTTCTGAAACTCCGTCTGGTGAATCAGAAGCTAAAGAACCTGGTGGATGAGCTTTATGGATTCCGATTTGTAATCTACGATGAACCGGAGAGATTAAATGGGATACAGAAGCTGAAGTGTGAAAAGATAACTGTGTGGAAGTTAATTTTACCATTAGAATCTCATTTGTTTGACTTTCCGTCCTATTTAAAAATAATTGAGATTAATGGGCCTGTGACGGAACTGAATTTACAAAAATTAATATCACCTTGTGTTAATCTTGAGAAATTTTCCATCATTAGGAGGGCAAATTATCCTTGGATTCTTAATCTAAGGGATACGCCCAGTTTAGCGAATTTGAAGAAACTCAAAATCTTGCTACTCAACTGCGAAGAATCGAAAGGATGTCGATCCGATACTATTACCCTTCCTTTAATGGACTGTCATTTCCCGAGTCTGACGACTTTAGATATTGTTAAGGGCTTTCATATTCGTCAGTATTCTTCGTACGTGGGTTCCATTCTTAAATTTGTTAGTCGACATTATGAAACTTTACAGATTTTAAGGATGTGTGTACTGGCTCGAAGGAATCTATGTTTTTTTCCTCCGGATAACATGGATTTGGAGTTAGTGGATTTGTCGAGGCTGCAGTCATTACAGCATCAAAACAACAAACGATTGAGTCCTGTTAAAACTGAGCTCGAGAATTTTTGCAAGATTCGTGTAATGAGAATGTGTATTACAACTCAGGGTTACAAAGAAGACTTGAAAATTTGGGCTGGTATTTTGGAAAATCAGTCGAAATTAGTGGAATTTCGGTTCGACTGGACACGAATTGACTCATCCGAAAATTCACTGACTTCCAGCTACCCGTGGACCATGTTCAAAACCCCTATTTTCAAATCTTGTGAAACTTTAATAACTATCGAGTTGAATAATTTGTCAGTGTTTCTGGAGGAATCTGGGGATGGTAAACGATTTGTTCCTATCTCTCTTAGCATGTTCAGCTGTTGTAAGCGATTAGAATATCTTGCCCTGTCGAACGATGAAGGATCAACTGACGAGCAAGATAATGCGGCTCCTAATTTAGAAGACAACCAAAGTGTTATTGTCAATGGCATGGACTTGCCATCTTCCCTTGTTACTATCCGATTAGAGGGTTTACCCACAAAATCAACAGAATTGGAAGCTATTGTAAACAAATGTGAGAATTTGCAATGCGTAACGTTTAAGGATCTTGGAGCCAATCAAGATTTGGGAATATCTTCAACGGTTATCATATGTATGTCAAAGTTACGGTTACTAAAAAATTTAGAGCTCGTCAGTTTCAATACTAGTACACCAGAGCAGCATCAAGCAATTCAAGAAGTTTTTCAAGTGATGCAAATTCCTTATGTCGGAAAGGATACTTGGCTCCGTGTGTCGAACGAACCGGTTCCAGCTTCGGAGATGTTGAAGAAACTTGTACGTTCATAAGTCTTTCTTAATTTGTAGTCCTTTTTCGTATTTATTAATGTTTACTTTTGTCAGGTACCAACTTGTGTTGTGAGTGCTGATTTTAATGTTGCATTATGTCTGTTTGCATTGTAAGTTTAATTCAGTAGTGCGGAGAATACTCTATATATTTAAAATGAGATTACTTTTTACTATTTCCGGTGTAAATGTAATTAAAAGTCTATTTTATAGTTCTGATTTCATAATGGACTCCTGAGACCCAAACTTATTAACCTACGTGGGAGGTAATGTTTTTGCCCTGACAAATAATTTAGTTGGGAAGCTGCAGTTATTGAACTGACAGTTCATGAAACATAATGGACATCCTCTACTCTACAAGTCTGTACTACAAGTTCATACACTACTTAAGTTAATATTGCAGCAACATTCCATAATTCGGAAAAATTATCATTTAACTATCTCCTGTAGCTTTTATTCAAGATTTAATTTGGAAAATGGCAGCGGATCACTTTAAAATCTACAAGAAGATGGTTCTGACACCGATGTGGGTGAAGCAGTAGACAAAAGACGATCTGATCAAAAAGAACAAGAAATGTCAATACCCGAACAAATGTGACAATATTTATTATCTTTTTAAACTACGTTAAAATAGTTCCGAATGCATTGCAGTAATTATATGTAGTTTATAGTACAATCTTATCATTGTATCGTCCGTTTATATCATACTATATGCCTATGTATCTATATAATTCGGCACATCCCTTCAGTAAATTTGTATTTTCTTCAAGTGCCCAAGATAGTCTTCAACAACTTGGACGGACACATGTGGGTTCTGGAATGTACAATTTTGGCTTATAAACACATTTAAATATTTCTGCCAGTGCAGTGTTTCCGAAATGTCTTCGTAGTACAGTAAAATCTTGTTACAAGGGATTCCCAAACAAGGAGCCTGAGATCTTTGCTCTTTAGAAAAATTATCCTGTACAATTATTGTGTGGATGGCGGGACCGAGTAGTTGCAACACTTATAAAGAGAAATTCCTTAATTATTGACTTGTAAAAAGATTTACTGTAGTACGCACACATTTTTTAATCAAAATTAAGTAACTTTTATACCCCATGGAACACCAGCACGTTTAAATTAGGCATCAGAGACAAACAATATTTAATCATATCATCCGTAATATGGGCATCAGACCCAAAATGAAGCGTCTCAAGTTCTATAAAAACCCAAAGTAAATTAATTATTGTATTTTAAAATTAGTAGCTGTCCCAAGGAAAGTAGAATATACACACCAAAACTTTCTGATTCAATAAGTCAACGTCAGAAGCATCAGTTTCTAAATATTACGTCTTATTACTAATTATTGTCTAGACGGTTCATATATACGTATTTTAAATTGTCAGTTACCTGTCAAATCTACAATAGACCCTGTCCTTCTTGGAATGTTCTGGATAGACCATCCAGCCTCCAAACAGTCATGAATGACATTCATATGAGTACCGGATATCATAGGGAAGTCAACTGATCCATTAAACCGAAGTTTCTTCAAATATGGAAAGAAGTAGCAAATGTCTCGGAAGATATTTATACAGAAGCGGGAGTAACGTTGTAAACATGTTAGACTGAAATTCCTGATATTAGGGAATTTCATACTCAGACAAGAGAGAAGAAGTGGCATTTTGATGTCCAAAGCATTTTCTTCAGTAGACATCGTATCCTGCACAAATACCCTCACGAACTCTACACCATCATGCGGATCAAAGTCCTTCTCCAAATGAGTCCAAAAAGTTTTGGGAATTTTCACATCTATCTCCTGTAATAATGGGAATCTGTCCATAGTGAAGGGACTCAATCCAGTTTCCCAAATACATATGCGGCGCAAATTCGGGAAAGCATTATTTAACACAACTTTGATATTTAGCTCTAAATCTTCTATAAAGGGTGAAACTTTCTCAATTAGCAAGGCAAGCGGCTCAGCATAAGTTTCCTCCGTGCTGTTCCAGATCATTAGTCGTAATTTCTTCAAGGCCCGGGGAGATATCCTGTTTCCAAGGAAATTCCATGCATCCGTTGAGATTGCTGCACAAGATAAGTCTAACTCTGTCAGATCCCTTAGAGTATTATCGGGCAGGAGCATCGTCAGCATTCTCGGATTGTCGCTGTGTATTCCAATTATCTCCAAAGGAGAGTCCTGTATGATGTCTCTTATGAATTGTGTATCTTCTCGGTGCTCGGACTTGCAAGTATCCATGAAAAAGAAGCATTTCAGATGTGTCAACCGTATTTGATCTTTGATACTTAAGCTAGTCAAGCAATCCGCTTCACTATAAATCGACAAATTTGTAATGTTTGAACTTTTAGCGTTCAGGAAAGCTTCCAGCGCTTTGGGATTCAAGAGGGATTCATTACCAAACCGAAGAACTATGCTCGTGACGGTTACATTTGGTAGGAGAATAATGTCATTAAAGCAAGTGTCAGTGAAGGATGAAGCGATGATGTGGAAATTTTTGAAAGGGGAAGGCAAATACTTGAAAGGGCCGACAATTCTGTTGTATAGCAAATGTCGCAGATCATTTAAATGCGGTGTTTTCTCTTTAACCGTTACATATGACCGCGATCGGAGAACTTCGCAGGCAGAATGATTCCAGAACGTGCATACTAGTCGACAGGTCTTCAGGAGTTGTATGTCTTCTATCATTGGCAGGAACAGTGAGGATATCTGCAACAATTTTATTTGTAATGACTATTTTTATTTAAGACACAGTTTTTAAGAATATTTTGTATAACTGTAGATACATATGTAAAATATTTTCGTTGTATGTATGCAAAGAGCAAAAATCAAATTTCGTTAGCTTTGAACGCAGATGATTTCTTTTATGCTTTTTGATTTTGCTCCCTTTAAAAAATGTCTGCAGATGCTTATATTTGCTTCTTAGTCAGAGACAAGTTACAAGCTATAGCAAATCATTTGACTAGGATGAAAGTAGTTATGGCTAATAATGATTTGTAAGTATTTGTACTACCAAATCCGGAAATCCGGTCACATTTTGCCCCGTAATGTTCTGAGCTGACGTCAGGACGGGAGTTCTCTCAAGATATAAATTTTTGTGAACCTTTTGTTCACACTCTCCTTTAATTAACATTTTTTGAACGGAAGCAATTTCTATTTTCCCAGGTCAGATAATTCACTAACATTTTCAGACGAACAAACCAGTAAAAAATTGTGATAGTTATTACACTCGTAGACGTAAAGAAGTTGACAGATGATTGTGCTAGGCGTAACTGAAAACTAAAATTCTGACGATCTATAAATAGGAAATGCGCAAAATAGATCTGAGGAAAAATCTATCCTCTACGATGTGGGTTTTTAAGTATAAGTAAATACGAAAGTAACATTTTACCATTCTTGAACAAATATGTACTATATATGTATACTGCATACGGACATAATACTTATATTATCAAGGAAGACATTCACTAGAACCGAGCTTTCCGTAGCGCTGCTATGTTAATTTATTTACAATACTTTAAAATCTTTTAAAAATGTAAACAATTATTCAATTAGCATTATTTACTTTAAATACCTATTCAAATGTTGTTCTGACAAGTGCGTTGGAAATGTTGCGAATGTCATTCTATACACCTTTTGCTGAGAGAAAAAACTGATGAGAATTTCTACAGCGAATAATAATACAGGGTTTACCATGTACAGGGTTAGGAAAAAACATTAAAAACAGCAGGAGCAGCAGCCACAGCTATTTACTACAACCATAAATCCTTACATTAGAAGTAGATTGCGTCTACTTGTCCATAATTTTGGAGGTGCTACTTACGACCAGACCGCCCATCCACAATTTATGAGCTTATTTAATCGCGTACTGGAAAATCGAATGCCCAGCTCATAAAATTTGAAGGATGGTTAACACCCTTTTACAGTGCCTGCGTTGATGTGGGGTGTGGTAACAGTTCATTCTTCAAGTGGACTTGATCTGCCCATTTCAACTTTAGCCACAAGTTGTGGCACACAAATCAGATTCTATAAACCATTCACTTGAAACTTCTCGTAATTTTTCGACATTATTTTTTTCCGATAGCAGGTGGTTTTAAAGATTATGATCTCTGGATGGGTTTCGGGGTCCTGGCAGTATTTCACAAAGATTGCAAATAGTGTTGTAAATGATACAATGTTATGAAATTATGCTTTAACTTTGTGAATTGAAACAAAATGAAAAACATCAAATACAGATATTTAAGGATTCCATTTAGGTAATCTTGTTTCTATTACTCATCTATGCTCGTATAGTTTAATTTTTGTGTTATAACAATAATAATGCAAACATTTATAAATCCCGATGTTTCATCTTCCCTAGAGCAGCTTCACTTCAGTAGTTGAGCTAAAAATAAAAAAGATGGGGTACAAAAAGGAGCTTAAAATTATTATTTTTTCCTGATAAACTCTCCAGTGAAAAATACATATGTACTTACCTTGATGACCTATGCCTGACCTGAGACTAACCACCAAAGCCCGGAGGAAAGCGATGGGAATGATGAGTTGTACACTGGCTATAGCGTGACCTCCAAATGCATGTGGGACCCTGTCCGCAATGCTGTCTGGTTCTGTGTTTTGAGCAGAAATTGTTCGCTCTTATCGTCCGATGAAGCAGTGTCCCCGGGAAAATATTTTCTCCTTCCATTTTGTGAACATTGTCACTGTTCTGCGAAGCCTCCTGTGACAATGCAAAGGCAGATATGGTAAATATAAGCACAACCAAGAAAAGACCCCTTCTGGAGAGATGACTAGGAACCGGAAGAAATGACATATCGTGCTTGTTACAGGGAACTAGTACTTGTTGGGGAAGTATTTTGGTTACAAGGGAGTTAGCTTAAAATTGAATGGTACCGATTTCTGGAATAACTGTAGATTCCGTCAACCCATCAAACTTTATGCAATCATGGGTGGACATCGATTGGGAAGTACAATAATTGAGTTGTATTTATAGCCACTGACTTCTAGAAACTTTAGTGACTAACTGATTAAGGACATAATTGCTACTTGTAAGAATATTTTCCGCAAATTATTATCTCATTAGGAAATACGTGTGGCTTTAACTGAGCTTCGATGTATTTCCGGGTTTTATTTACTAATATTCCATTATCACACGTAAATATAGCCACACACAAATAATTTTTTACACACGTTAAGTTATAGCAATAAAAAATGTCCTTGTTCTAAATGAAAATGGATATCTATGCTTAATTAATGTGCTTGTATTGTGCTATATGTAACTTACTTAAATATTATACGAAGAATAAGTGTGTCTGTAATTTATGTATGTAAAAATAACGACATTAATTTTTTTTAAATAACATTACAAATTATTAATCATTTGTATCCAAAGTTAGAAACGAAGGTTAATAAAAAATAAATATATCAATAATTCTCGTGAGGTATGCATTCTAGTACAAATTGCCCATATACTCTTAATTGATCAGATGTTTGAGTTCCGATCCCATGCTGTTCACACACATTATGCCTAAACTTGCTAGTTGTGACAGAGACGGCTATTGTAGGTATTGAAAACGGGTAAAACATTCCCTCCGGTGCTTTTTATACGTCCAAGTACAAAAGGGTGTACTCAAGCACGCCTTCATGGTTTGATGAGATGAGCAATCGCCTTCGTATCTTTTTCGCCTTGTTTGATCACGTTCCTGACTATCCTGAAGTGTAAACTCCCGAGATATCCTAATGTGAGTCGCATTTGGAATGTCTGTAGGATAGTGAAATTCTCCTGATGGTTTCAGCCCGGATGAAACAACGAGTGTACAAATGAACAGTAAGTGTAGAATTAACGGTGAACCAAGTGTGAAAGACATTTTTTTTTTCAATTTAACTTGATTTAAAAAATAGATAATTTGTTAAAATATTCGTCACTTATCACCCTTCTTGTATTGTTGCTTTCCAGCCTAGTGCTATTTCTTATTTTCGATTAACTATGGCTAGGTAAGAATAAGGTGACAGCAGATTTTTGTCTCGATTGATTTTCTTTCCAATTCTGTGCACGAAGACCAAAGGACAGGAAATTTTCCGATAAAATGCAGTAAGATTACTCTTTCTGCCTGAAAGGAAAACAAATACAGTACTAAATCCCTATAAACTACATCCTTATATGTTATAATAACATTTTATTTACAGGGCGAAAAAGTTGGGCAACATCATGTTCACACTATAATTTTTCTCATTAGACAGGGTATCCCACATCCTTTTTCTCCCACCTTCCCCCCTAGCTGATATAAGACACAAGGACACAAAATATGTGATTCCATCATATTAAAGAAAATTCTTTTCCTAATTTTTAAAAATTTGTTTCATTGACCTAGATCAAAAATTGCGGTCACAGTCGTCAAGAACCTGAAGCAAAGTCATGATTTTTTGAGGACTGATTAAAAATTTTTGTTCTACGCAAAAAATTTTCGAACATTTCGTTCAGTTCATAATTTCCTGCAAACGAGCATTTTGACATAGATTAATGATACAGTTTTTAAAAAATCTGGAAAAAGATTTTATTAAAAATTTGGGGATTACATATTTTGTGCCCTTGTCCCATATATGGGAGGGGAATAGGATATGGAACACTCTGAATACATGAGCATGCCACTTAAGTTATATTTCATTCTACTACTTTTAGGACTCTACTCTTATCAAGAGGGACTGCACTGTAAAAAGTTCCGTCGCAACATAAATTGGGTCACACAGTGGTAAATTTTGTGCACGGAAATATATGACACTCACCACATGTAAAGGTACTTACGTGCGCCACAACAGGACTTCCTGTGTTCTTACGTTTTATATAATTATTACATTTAAATGCCCAACAATACTTCATTCGGTCAATATAAATGCTTATGCTAAGGAAATTAAAGCAAAAACATCTCAAAACACCAACTATGTATTTCAATTTATAAAGCGTATTATAAATATGGACCGTGTTGTAATAATAAAAAAAATTCAATGAACCAACTACTTATGATAACAGTATTAATAAAGAAAGAAAAACGTATGTATTTCAAGCCCTGCCAAATAACAACTCCTTGGTACTGTAGAAAATAAATAAATAATTTGCTATCCGTTTGCAAATATGTACATACTTTGGCAGCTCGCAAACCTGGCTCCAGGAATTGAATGGTGATTTCTATTCTAAAGAGGAAGAACCACTTACAGACAAAGTACCTTAAGATGTTGTTTTTACCTGTTATTGATTGAATATAAAAATTGTACACAGAACAATTCTACAAGTATATAATTACGTATATACCATTATAGTAATTCTGTTTTCCAGAAATCATTACGATTGTTTTTCATATAAATTGGAGCCAGATATTCCAATCTTTGGCGAATTAAATCCACAAGCAAATTTGTTCAGACAATCATCCCATTTAAAAAGCATAAATTCCCGATTTAAAAATGTGATTGCAGTAAATGTAATGTACCACTGGTATTTTTTTCAATTTACAAGAGGGTGAAAAATAAGATGACAATAAATTGGCTAATAGAATCAGTTGATATTTTTGTACAATTCCTGAAATAACTAGATATGCTTTCACCAAAGCATCAAATGTTAAATATTACACATAAGCCTCATACATGTTTGAAGATTTTCCTCAAATTGAACAAAGTATTTGTGAACAAGGAAACAAATCTGCTCCATATGCAAGCCGTACCAAACTATAATAGGTTCTTTTTCTGCAATTTATATGCTCACAATGAAAGTATAAACGCGAAACATTTCATTGTAGTATGATTTTCTCATGCTATGCAATTATCAATAATGCAATGAACTGAGACCGATCTTTCCTGTGAGTATTTTTATTATATGATTATAGTATGGAGTAATCCATCAATCAAGTAACATTCTGTAGCACTTGCAATTCTTACATGGACATTCATGTAATAAGTAAATCATTCGTATATTTAAAATTTGTTTAGCTTATAATAAACATTTTTTTTCAAGTTTTCGACTCACAATATTTTCAAGTCCGTCACTCGTTATCGTTAGTCGATCTAAAAACGGTGTTGTTCTATTTTCAGCTAAAGACTTATCCATTTAATTTTATATTTTATTCTACCTTCAAACTTGTAATTAATCAATTAATCCTGGTGATGCAATAGGTTGTATTCGTACAGTCTTTACAACTTAAAATTAAGTCTAACTGTTGTCAACAAACACAATAATTCCTGGAGGTATCAACATGCTTCAGGTTATAGAAAAAGCATTTAATTGAAACTAGATTATCGTAGTTGGTTTACCCCGCTCTGCTAACAGAAATTTACGTTCACATACAAATAATGTTTCATGCAACGGAAATTTAAATGTAGCGGACACAGACCACAAGAAGCTTCGCGAAGGCAAAATGATTATCCAGAAATAATGAATTTTCCTTGTTCTGATTTAAGTTATAAGGTACTTTTATTCATGTAGTAATGTGAATAGTATTTAAATGACGTGCGTGTATGACTATTACATAACATACGTTATGAGTCTACAGTTTCTACTTACTGTAATTGCTAGTAATACCATGTTTGACATGGTATTTCAACATAATAACCGGAGGCTATACCCTATTAAATTTGTAGCTGTTCCGTCATCGATATTCAGGTGTAATAGTAGCATAAAAGCGTTTAAAATCCTAGTTAAATTAGTATTCCGTCACAAGTTTATATTGCTCTGTATTCCCTTTAAACCTACATGGCCAGAAGCCAGCAGGGGTTGTCTACTGACTACTATCGCGGATTTCAGTTAGTTAATTACTTATTATCATGATTTAAATTCGTTAGCATGTTGATACTTGCACAATTCCTTCAAGTTATTGTTATTTCTTAACTCATACACATGCTCTCTTACTGTAAACTCCAAGATTAGTACCTAATGAATTCCATAGCCGTGGGCAGCACCTCACATGCTTTCCACATGGAAATGGTCATCAATAATAGTTACGTACTCTCAATAATTATAAAATAATATTAGTTATATTTTTATGAAATTAGTTTCCACAAGTTGTTGCATAACCTATTCGATAACAATTATATTTCAAGTGATGATAAATTGACAAAATTCTAAAGACGAAGGAGAACCATTGTCAGAATATGTACAGGTCGAGTCCAACTTCTTCTTATCGACGCTTTTAACAAGAATATTTACAGACGCTGATGCACGTAATATTTCATATAATTAGTCATCGGTAATTAATAATACACGGGTGAATTAAAGTTGCATGCTAACTTCTAGCTTTAAAATCCGTGGTTTCAACGGCACGCGAATTAGAGAATCGAGATTTCATCTAGAATACATAATTAACTTGATCGTTTAATTTTCATTATTACCTAATTATGCATGTGTATTTACAACTATATGTATAACTGTACTTCATATGTAATCTAAAACCTACATTAAAGTTGAAAGAGAAAATTCGCTATTATTTTCACAAGCATAAATTCATTTGCACCAGCAATTGGAAAGTACATGAGGAATGTCCTGGTTTTTGACGACGTCAAAGATATTACAGTATAAGTAGGTCAAAGTTTCAATACGGTGTTTACAAATTCCTTCCCATAATGTGACGGAGTGCACGCAAATTTCTCCTCACTCGTCTTCTCATGCAGTAATCCATCATGGACTTTTGTAAACATCTTACTGCTCAATCTTATCTGATCCTACTCCATAGGCTTTTACAAAGTACAACAAACATCTTGATTATTTACGTGAATTACATTTTTCACCGTTCCAAAAGGAGACCAAAGCGTAACAAATGAGAAGAGGAAAACTCATGATAACATTTTTACTCGACTCAACGAATCCAATACGTTGCTGAAGAATTAGAACAACAATTTAATAACAATGCATAAAATGTAATAATACATCACAAAATTTAATTAATTAGTATATAAATGCATACATATTGCTGTATGCACGTACAGAAATATGGACATAATTTAATCTTGCAAATTCCAGATTTGTGATATTTCCGTCCTCTAATAATTAATAATGGAATAATGATACACATCAGAATCTGACTGACTGACAAGTCGCTTGCGCTATGTACTCATTTACATACAAGCTTATCACACTAATTTCAGTTGTCTTTGACGTTAGTTTTACAGTTGTGACACAACATACGTGTGTATGCTTTTTTTTTGGTATAATTGTATCTATGGGTACAAATGTACTTCCTTGTAAAATCTTAACATTCGAAGAATCTTCACTGCATACAGGACAACGATACCGTTACACGCTTCAATTTACAGACTCATGATTAGAAACAAGTAAACTTATCAAACAATCAATTGAGATTGTTTTCCACATTATTTTATGCAATTATTTATTTAGACAATAATAAACAATACTCAGTAGTAATAATTAGTAACAGCTAATATCATATTAAAACCGAAATTATCGTTAAGCTATTGGGGTTGTTGCTGTGCCTGAGCAGCCATAATCCACGCTAACCATTCCTCATCTTCTTTCTCCTGCTTGGACTTTTTTGGCCGGCGAGTGTCCGCTTTGCCATTGGTCACCTCTCCTGCTATGAAGCCAAAGATGATTCCAAACGTGAGTCCAACAATGAGGCCAACAATAATACCGAGAGTGAGACCAACAGCGACGCCCACTGCCATGCCAAAGAGCCCACCAACCCCACCACCAACACACAATCCTACGAGCGGCCAACAATCATGGAGGCAGCCGCAAACCGCACCGCCTAGTCTGAACCAACAAGACCAATCTTTACAATTAAAGCCTTGACCTCGCTGCCTAGCTGGTGGACCAGGCGAGGGGGTTGGGGGCCCACATAAATCCTAACCACGCAGTTCTATGGCATCGTCCTCCTCCAGTTTGGATAAGAACTTCGCCACACGATAGTCTCCCTCCGTTTGACGCAGCAGGTCAATTAGGGCTAAGAGCTTCTTGATTCCAATGAAAACTCTGTAAATTTCAAAATTCCATGAATAAACCAATTACAATACTTCAGAATAACAAGTAAGCAAAATATTATCCTATAATCTTGGGCTTCCTAATTACTGAGCATCAACTTCCAGCAAAGTTAAAAACTAAAATCAATCACCCCCTGTAATCTATTTCCCATTACATCTATTTAGCTAACCGAAATGAACATAACTTCATTATTTCAGAAAGCCTAACAACTAAATTCTCCTCATCATAATACTTCAACATCGAAGGTTACATATACAATTTTTGTAGGGAACTTGTTTAAAAACCATTGAAATCCCTAAATCCAATTATAATTTGAAGCGTGAACCAAACTAAACAAGTAATCCAATTTAATAGTTAAGAGAACTAGCAAAATCATTGGGTTAGAAATCCTCTCAACAACTCCCATAAATTAGTTATTTCAACTCAGAGCTTTTCCCATTCCTGGACATGTACATAAATCCAGTCTCTAGAATTTTCCTTCAAATATGTACACAACTCAGTGAGTGCGACAATCAAATTTACATCTCCAGAGAATACCAATGAGGAAGACAAATTCCTTCTGTTGTGCCTCCACATTTCTGGTATGGATGTATACTCTCCTTCAAGCATGAAAGTATACCAGGGGGGATTTTTAATATGTATGTACATGGCACAACGGATATCCTCAGTAACTCAGGGACGACAAGAGCAGTACCACATAGTCAATCTGAATTCAAATGATCTCGTCATGGTTCTGGATTAAGTATTCCACACACTTCACGTTACCCAAGTGGTTTCTGTGGAGACCTCTTCTTTCTAAAACCTGAAATCCTATGAATTATAAACTCCTTCAAAAAACAGATTTGCCCTATCACATCACCAACTTTTTTACATGCGATTGTCGGGTGTAGAACTTTACAACTTACTGCATAATGTATACCTTCTGCTGAGATGCCATAATATATATGTATGCAAGTATGCATGTAACTCTGCAAGTATTTTAAGAATCAGTATAGTATGACTACAAAATCTTTAACAAGCAAAAAAGGTAACAACTTCATTTCCTAGTAAAAAAATTGTAGACCCCTACACTTGTATCTTCAGAATTTCGAAAACACTTTTAAATATTCAATTGTGCCTCACGCCCAACAACATGAATGTCAGAGATAGTCTCAAATGCTTTCACCAGCGACTTCGTTGAAATGCCAAGGGGAAAGTTTCCCTTAAAAACTGCCTGGCAAGTAGTTATTATTTAAATAGATACTACAGATGTATGTAGTTCGTTAGTACAAAATCTCAAGTAGAATTCAAAAGAGTGAATGTGCTTTTCAAATAAGTACCTTCTGCCTTCAATGTTCCGTGCAATGCTAGCCACTTCTTGTTTTGAGAAGACATCGGATTCCTCCAAAACTGCTAAGAGATGTTCGGGTTTGCTCAGGTTTGGAACATGGAGCACGGCTGTGAATGCTGACAACATCTCCATCTCTTCCATAACTTGTCTGAAAATAGAATCAAAATGACACCACTGTAATGCGTTCATATTATATGTATCGAAGTCAAACAACATGATTATTAATCTTCTGCATATTTACATTTCCAAAATAATAAGCCCGACGTCCCTTCCCAAGAGGCAAAGAGTACATATCTGACGAAACAAGTTAAGCTCATAATTTCCGCTGTAATCTACTCATGACAACAAAGTCCCTTCCAGACCTATCACTGCGGAAGCAATTCCACAAGAATGAACACATACGCAGAGATAACTCCCGAGGAGAGTAGAGGAGAGGAGAGCAAAAACATCTTTAGAGCGGAACAGTCAATTTTTCCTACTTAGAAAAAACATGGAGAAAGCATGAAATGAGACAAGGAAAGAGATGAAGGATCGTCGAGATTCCGTGTGGGTAGAGTGTGAGGGAAAGCAAGTAAAACGAAAATGATGGTAATAATAATGATACCAGAGTCTCACCATAAAACTCCCTTAGAAACCCAGCTAGAACCACATACCGTTATGTACTCACTACCACTACACTCCTTTAATGCGATTACTTTCAGGAAAAACAAGACTTGTCAGAGCAGGACGGAACATGGGAAAATGGAAACCTCCCATTAGAAACCAATGTAAATAATCACGGAAGACTGCCATCTGTAACATGACTAACGGTCCCTAGGTATAAAAATAACTCACGTACCCCACCAGCATCCACACACACACACACACAAACACATGCAACCCCAATAAGAACAAAGAAAGAATTATTCTCACCAAGGGCAACACATTTCACCGACATTTTCTCAATTAGCTCCCACACAAGACCACATTAGTATTTTACAAAAATTGAGGAAAGTAACTCCATAAAACCCATCCACATAAACTATAAGGAAAACTCAACCGACTAAAACTACAAGTTTGTCCAAAGGGACGAACACACGTGAAGCATACAATAAGCATTTAGCATAAAATAATTCAAATACGTTTCAGGGAACACTTTTCCTACTTTCTCATAAATACGTCTAATATTTTTAGGGATGAAGCCACTTGACTACACAGAACTTAATAATAAAAGAAACTTGATATCTGATCTCCCCCCAAAATTTTATGGACTACGTTTAGACTTCCAGCTTGCTATTACGGAAACTCCAAGTGGGTTCACTGTTCTTTAATCTCAGCAGTACTTACATACATATATACAAAAGTATTTCTTTTTCTCTTTTAACTGCCCATAAAAATGTTGCAATATCGTCCAGGCGAGTGACGAAAATTACAATCCCTTCCACCAGTTTTAGTAAGAAAAAAAAAACGATTCCAGATAAATGCACCAAACCCGATTCCAGTACAGATTTGAACGAATGTCCCGTTTCGGTACTACGTACATATACATATCTACACGCCTATATTTATGCATGTGCGTGGAGACTTGTAGTGAGATCCAATATAATTACAAGTAGATACATATATATACCGGCGGTAGTATGTACAGAAACGTAAATACCTAAGGTAACTTAAAGCTTTTAGGACCAGGATCCGTTAAATCCCCAACAGACCATCAGTCTCACTTTCCAAGCATGAAAATAAGTAACAAGTCAAGTCAATTGCCTTTAAATTGGGGCTACATGTAGTCCAAAATTGCAAATTCATGTCGAGAACCTGTGATCGTCCCGTGCTCTAAGAGCCCACCTACACGCATCTATAGATAGGAAATATATATGTATATACCGAAATGTCAATAAAATCAATAGTAGTAGCAGTAACACAATCATGTAGGGAAAATTTTTCTTCTCGAGGTAGGTCTCCAGTGAAAAAATCTTCGTACAAATACAAACACTCAACATACACACATGCATACAGATACGTTCTTTCACTCAAGAAATAAAGGGGCTAAAGGGAGGGAGAGTAAGTCCATGTTACAGCCCTACTTTGTATGTATATCCAGTCAATTCAGTAAATAAAGCCATTAATGTTATTCAAAGAGTAATCCCGTTTATCCATAAATTTTCCACTCTACTTCGCAGCATAAAAGTCAAATACATAAAATGCAGAAGCTCAATTTCTCAAATTTTTCCGCTAACGATCTCTTCCTTCCGTAGATGTAGTAGTAGTACTTGCCAACTCAATAAATACCAAATATCTAATTTCGACGAAGCGTCCACTGGGAAATTATTTTCTCCGAAACGCACAAAACATGCATGCACATACATATGTAGAGTATATACCTTATTCATACTGTACTGATGGAGAGACAAGGCTAGACCTATACACTCGTTGCCCACTCACTACTTCCCGAGCTGATGTATAGATATCTAAGCATACCCTGATATCAACAAATGCAAACAGAATCTTGTGCTATAAGAATCTAATTTCTTTCCATGAAAAGTGATAGACTCTTACACAGGAACAACTTCCTAAAGCATTAATACACAAAGAATAAAATGTTACTCATACAAATGTCTCCGACACGCAGAAGCTATGCTATAAGATATGTAAACACAACGAAAGAAATAATCACGAATTAAGGAAAGAGCGCTTGAGTCGTTCAATATTTTCGTCGACTAAATATGCCCTTAGCAACAACAACAAAAAAAACTGTAAACAAAAAATACACGCATGTAGATAATGTATGAAGATATATTCATTTCACAAATGACAAAAAACTCATAATATCCTCCATCTAAAGAATCATAATCCCTGCATATGTTACAACTAGCAATCCCAGGAACGGGAACAACAACTTGTTTCAAGCCAAATAAAAAATCAAGCAAATTTCCTCCCAAACAAATCCCATGGATTTACTAAGAACTCACAGTAACGAGCTACATATGTATGTATCCACGCATAGATAGATATATGCAAAGAAATATCTCAAAACCCCTCGGAGTAATCAGAAGAACAGCTTAAAAGGAGACAGCCTTTGAAATGTAACTCCATATAATGTAGCATTTAATACCACAAGGAATGAAATCACCAGAAAGTAGAGTTGCGAGAGAAAGCCAGCATGGTTTAAGCTCAAAGTGTGAATACATACATACATACTCTACTACATATATCACTACGACACTTATCCACAAAAGCGAATTGCATGTAAGCTGAAAGCATTTTTCCCTATAAGTCATTCAAGCCTGTCTTAGTAAGTTTTATTTAGCTTCAAAACTCCTACCACGTGAACTTATATGGATGAATGGAACAAGTTCACAGAAAAATCAGGGACGAAGAAGATAAATATGAAAAGTTCTCCGCTACAGGAACATATGCAAGTATGAGCTCATATGTAGAAGAGACAGATATTCTCTAACGGAACAGTAAATTTACTGTCTAAAGTCCTGAGAAATTTATCTGGTTACCGTATAAAAAAGTTGCTACAAAACTTTTCAGAAGTCGACAGAAGACCGTCTAGTAGTACACATATGAGTGAGGGAGTAGGAGCAACCAACCGGTAAAGCCTACAACTACCCTCACCCGCCAGTCCAATCTCGTAAGCCATTAGCTTGTTAGCAGCTAGGAAAAAAAATAGAATTCCTCCAAAAGCATCTCGAGAAACATGCTACCAAAAATTATACGTATACTACAATTTCATACAAACTCCATTACGCGAGCCCTTGCATCGGGGGCCCACCATGCTAGTCGTCCGAAAACAAAAATTATTGTAAATTTTGCATGCAAAACATGAATAGATTTAAAAAGCATCGGGAGTAAATCTGCAACGTACGAACCCACACACCGAGCTACACTAACCAATTCTAGTCACGCCAACCTATTCTCTCTCCAGCAGCGCTCACTAATAACACGATTCTCTCTACATGACTTCAGACGTTTCCAGCTCCTGCCTCGACTACTGGATACACACACACACACACACACACACATACACACAAACAGTGGAACATTTGAAAAAGTGCGTTCCAATTCACAACCAAACTTCCGTACACATATGCACTCTCACATATGTACATATGTAATTCTGTGTATACACATTCGAGCCATACCTACAAATTTTATCACACGGCTTTTCCAATTTCACAAAGAATTACAATCAAGGGTGTAAACTGTGTGAAAAGCGATTAAGTGGCAATGTAGGTACACAAACAAAAGCACTTGTGTGCATACTAGGTAAAATTATATGTACTCTATACATTTACAGAAAATCACACAAGCGAAGTTAATTCTTCCCTGCTCCATGTCCACACTGTCTTTTCCCGGCGTGTGATTCTTCAAGAGGGAAATTGTTCTTGGAAATAATCAAGAGGACGGATCAGGAACTGGCTGGAACTATGTATATAGATAGTAGTAATAAAAGTAGATACATAAGGATATGGAGGTAAGAATCTCTCAACCATATTTTAATGCCGACTGAACAAGTCCTAATATCATTTTCGTCTCTCGGTTTGTCATTCTCCTTTCTTCCATCAACCAACAGTTACGGTGACAAAGCACGGGGACAACGACTGAGAGAAGGCAAGAGTCTCGTAAGGAACAAAGTCGTAAAAGTTTTTAATAGTCCCCTGTACGAGTCTTAAGGACGACACTTTTTCACTTCCGTTACTTTCCTCCCTACCACATTCCTATAAATGTACATATAGATTACATACATACGTCTACATGTACATACATAGGCACACAGGTGCATACACCCTATGTGAACCCACCCTTCAAAACCTAAGCTTTACATATGTAAGTACAAAAATCCCATCCGCCGTCGTAACTTTTATTATGTAATTATATTCTATACTACTCAACTCACAGGGAAAAGTTAAATCTACCTTTGCATACATGGATACATTTGTACTTGCCACAGTACGCACAGAACGTTGTATGAATGGATACATGTACATACATAGTTAGTTAGGCATGTACACTATAAGCTACCCACAGACGCACTTCATTGTACTTGTAGACTTGACTACTACGCACGTTCACATACATAATTACATACATACATACATAGATACAAGCAGGCATAGACAGAAGCATACAGCATTACGAGCTACAGGGAAATGCACGTTGGGTTGGGAAGCATAACATCATCAAGTAAAAGCATGTCAACAGGGACAATTCTCTTGTCGTTCTCCTGCTCCCGACATCTTCTCTTTACAGCACTCCGCCTACTCTCCCATATGTCCAAGGCTAGAAAACCAACTTAAACTCCTGAAAAAAGAAATCTAATAACATTTTCTCCTCCCCTGGTACCTTGCCAGGATGGTGACACATGGAGAAAGGTAATCGACTTGTCTCTGCAATCGCAGTCACCTTTTTTTGAAAAATGTACAGTCTCGACTGGTTCACCATGCCCCCAAAAAAAACCCTAACAAATTTTTTTCAGCACAGATTAACTCTTTCCCCAAAACACATAGATTAATAGAAGTACATATATCCATGTATGTATATAGCAAATATAGCTGTGGAGGTAATGTAGCAGGAGGATTACCAACGATACAACTTCAACATCCCAGGCTAGACCTTCGGAGAAAACTTGGGCATACAAACTAACAAACAGCCCTTCCTGGTAAACTGGTGATCGAGAGCAGGGCTTTGGTTTTGTAAATGCATGTAAAATTAATTGCTACAACTTCAAGTCATGCTGATTGTGAGTGCACTCAAGTGCCCAGAGCAGATGAAATCTAGTAGACTCTAAAAAGTGGAGAAAGTCATCCACGCAAATTATAGCACCCATTAAACACTACCCTAGCATATATTCTACATGAGTGAATATAGCGAATTAGACAAACAAGATTATTTATGCTTAAACACACTAGTGTACATACGTAATTACATATCTTCGCAAATTTCAACGGAAAATCCAAGCTTAATACAGCATCCATGTACATTATGTAGCCAAGTCAGCAAATTAGAATTTGGAAGATAAAAATTTAAAATATTCCTCGACAGAAATAATGGAAAGAGATAAGCTGAATACAAGAAACTTTAACAAATCTACTTTCTCCACTACTTTTTAAAGTTTCCATGTTACATGTATGCTCTTTATGAAGCCTGCTATAATTAGCCTTCATTATATATCTTCACTCTTGTGTACCTCAAGTACGTAACACACGCGAGTACACACTTAAAGACTCGTATGCTGTTGAAGTACTCGAGGGACGAGAGATATAAATACAATGAGTAGTACTACCCAATGGAACACAAAAAAAGAACCACACGGCTTTGAATTTCAAAACTTGTAAAAACCCAACTTTCTACTTAGGGAACCTATACGATATATAGACGGGCACCGCGTCAGTACCTATAGATAGATATAAATAATTATGTACACAGATGCGGGAGTACGGCTCCGAAAAAAAACTTTCCTCGTAAAAAACTTTCCACATGATATCACTTGTGAGTAAGAACAAAAATGAAGTACAATTTATTCCTTATCTCCAGAAAATATGAGCAAGACTTGTCCAGAGATGAGGGACGGATGCCAAATACTTTAAATGCTTTTCGAAGCAATTTCCCCTTTGTATAACTACATATGGGTATAGATTCCCCTGGTTTTTCCTACAATATCAACTTGAGACAAGTTTCATTTAATCATTCGGATCTTAAGTGGAAAAAAAGGGCTAGATGCTTAGATAAGTATTCCTCAAAATTAAGTTCCGTCGTCTCCAATGCAGATCCTGGAGAAGGAATCATGTTAATTACATATCTAGAGATACGGAGGAACCAAACCATTAACTTACTTTCTGGAAGTAGTGCATATGATGAGAAGTTTACGACCCTTTGGTGGTTGTTTCTTAAGGAGGACAAGGAGAGCCTGGAGTGTCAAGTTGGAGTAACGAGGCCCGATGGGACCATAGTCCAGTAGTCGCTCGATATTATCCACCAGGATGCAACTCAATGATGATTTGTACGCATCGTCAAATACCTACAGACCAGACCAAAACATGTACAGTCAGGAACGCACTGACCCAATTATAAATACACACACGCACAGATGCCATATAGTTGCTATAGACATTTCAGAAACGGAGAGAGACTGACTGAACTACTAAAAACTGACATATAATTAGCACCGCTTATACTGAACTATACGTCGTACCTATTATTAAAAAAAAATCGACTGCAAGGTAATATATAATATATATCTCCTTGACTGAATGTGTGCACACCGTGCAGTAAGTAGTACGTGTATCTATCTCTAATACTATTCAAGGAGTCTATAAAGTATAGCAAACATAATAAAATCCCTGCAGTCATAACGGATTTCCCTCGTCCGATTTTATTATGTCATTATTTCTTACATGAAACGTAGATATGTATAAGAATAATTATAGGTAGATATCTATAGATATACTCTACCTATACAACGAACATAATCTGGATTATCTGTATATATCCTTGTATAAAGAACTCCATTAATATGTATGTCACATATGGGGTACGAGCTCACCTTTCTAATCTGAAGGCATTTGGCTGACTCAGAGAAGCCAACCATATCTTCCGGACTGCACACTTTAATGAATGGGAAATCCGAATTCTTCGCCAACTGAGCAGCCAGAGCTGTTTTACCCCCGTTCGGAGGTCCTTCCAGCAGGACACTCACAAGACCCGCACTTTCAGGACTTCGAGCCTGAAATCACATAAAAATGGGGAAAAAATCAATAATTTATTCCATCCGGCACTTCGTTTTCTTTTCCATACTCACTCATACCCCGTATATTTTTCCTCCCACAAAAATTATTCCGCTCATTGTGAAAAATCCGTAAGTTCATGCTTAAATGAAGCCGGAATCCAAAAAGTTTCCCCTGTTGTAGTAATAATAGATTCCCACCCGACTAAATGAAGAGAACTGTAGGGTAGCCTTTGAAAACGCTGGCTACACAATGAATCCAGAATCCAATTTTAAAAAGTCAAGAGATCAAACGATAGGAAAGGAGAGACGCTCGTTCTCTCTCTCTCTCTCTCTCTTTAGAGATGGTAAGCATGCAAAAATAAATGGAAAAGCATTGTCAAGAGGGACAGAGATACAGGGAACAAAGAAAGAAAAGATTAAAAGACGTTCGCCTTGCGGCGCTCCAAATATTATGGCCTCTCCTCAAGTCTCACAAAAGCACTGCAGAAAACGAGCAAGCAATCGTGAGAACACTCCACATACAGTAACGAAAGCTGATAATGAAGAAACCGACAATGAAAACACTTGAGGAGAGCGTTCAAATTGGTTTCAGACGCTAACAACTGAAACATACATCTCATGTCTCTCTCTCTCCTTCCGTCCCATCCCTTTCACTCCATTTCCTATCTCAACTTCCCAACAGTTCTCAACAGACGCAAAGCCCAGGTGCTACTTTAATTGTTAATACCACAATCCAGATCCAGACAATGATGACATACATGTAATTCGTACGTGTAGGTAATTATATATATGTCACTATAAAGAAACTTTACAGAACAGAAGGAAAAAGCAGATCTTTAATAGCAGAGTACAAAAGTAAGAAAGTTTCTGGGGAGAATGAAAAAAGGAATTGTACTTATGTATTTCCAAATAAAAAAGGACAAATATATTGGAACACCGTAGGATGCGCATTTGTCGACAACGTAATAAATAACAATCCCCAAAGACCAAAAAAGCTGAAAAAAAAAATCAAAATTTCATATAAACTACAAGTGCGAACTCTTCAAAAATCCTGACTTTAAAAGGAAATGGGTTGCTGGAAAAGTGAAAATTGTAGAGGATGAAAATCCCATACTGACCTGTTGTATGAGGAGCATACCATCCTCCAGGACGTGGGAAACGGGCGAGCCCCAATTGACGATCCCTCGAGTGAGACACATTTGAAGGATCTCTTGACTTGTTCCGAATGCCGGCTTGATGTCATTTTCAAGAGCATTGAGGAAATCCGAACGTGTGATTTTCAATTTCTCCATCGCCATCGCATCAACTTCCACCTGACAGTTTAAAATATCACCACAAATATATAAGTATTGTCTCTTCAAACTTATAGGTTTCAATGCAATATCTACGTATGAGCTACGCTACAGTACAATAGTATCAACACCACATGATCATAAACATAAAGTATTTTCCTGTACTTCAAATGTTTCCTCCAAAGGAATAAAGTCTATCCTAAAATCTCACTTGAAATTTTTTAGCAACAAAATTTCAACCTGTCATCACCATATAGTACACAAATCACTCTGGTCTAGTCTTTTATCCCAAAATATTATCCACATCTTCCCCTCAGTGGGAGTGCATAACCTCTCTCTTTTTCTCCCTGCATGAACAAATAAACTTGTCTCTTATATAAGATTTCAGCTTAAACTCTTCCCATCTTATTCTCATATGTACATAGCAAGAGAGAGAGAGTGAGAGAGAGAGAGAAGGTAAAGTAAAAAACCAAATCCAGCTGAAGGGAAACTAACAGAGGAGAAGGAAGCTTTAAGAGTAAAGCTGCCAACAAAAGAAGGAGACAGGGGAAGGAAGTAAAGAAGGAAAAGAAATACTAAGAAGAGAAAATGGATCAAAACTCTTGAGTAGTAATCCCAGTTTGAAAACTACGGGCATCAAGTGGAAAAGCTGATTTGGTTTAACAGTCTGTTGGCAGGGATTCTTTCACAAGGAAACTGTACACATACATTCCTACGTACTTGAAAAATCTCCAACCAAATGAATAGTACTTGTACATACATACTTCTGCGAGTAGTGCTTTCCCAATACATGGTAGCACAGTCTTGCTAAACTTACCATACTACATACAGAGATATGTAGATATGCATGACATGTACCAACAAATCAATTTCCGCCCCATTCTTCTAATATTTATCAATTTCGGATTTAAACTCAATCCCTCACTCTTTCACTGTCTTCCTTTTCCGCAATTCTCATAATTCAACTTGATGATGACTCACAGATTTTTAAAGGGACCATAATTTTACAGCGTACATACATAGATACTGTACATATGTATGTACATTAAGAATTGAGACAATTTTTGACTGATACAATCTAGTAATTGATTGAGGATTTAGATCGATAAAATGTAGAAATACATTCCCGTTCGGGATTCCAGTAATACTGTAATGCTAAAATGTGAATGTTACTTGAGCAAGGAAAATTTATCGCGTCAAAGACACGATATAGTAACGTCATCAGGGGCCAATAGGGAAAAGGTAAACTGAAGATATTAATCATTTACCTTGGAGGAAGCCTTGATAAGTCGATTCATGGCAGTAGATTGAGCAGCTCGTACTAAACCTTCCAGTTCAGCTCCGCTGAAATTCTTCGTGAGGGCAGCTAGTTCCTGAGAAATAAAATTAAATCATACACTTAGGACTTAGTTAGGACTCACACGGGTAGGTATAGGTATACACGGGTATCCTCCTCATACATAGATATAGATACATATAGGAAGTATAGTAACTGTAAAGCCATTCCCCTACAATAAGTACATTGCTATTTACCTAGTAATACTATAATTATTATACACGGACATCCAACATAACCATTTTGCTCCAAGGATTCAATCTCTTGATTCAATTACCCTCATGTAATATCACAAGAGGCGTGCAATTCTGGAAAGTCTATGACGTGAATAGATCCTGCCGAACAAATTAGTTAGTGTAATTAAATGTATCTTCAATTAAGTGCTACCACTTTTCCACATATGTAGTCCCTTGGCATGGAGTACGAGAGTACTTTTCCGAACTTTAGTACACTGTGTTTATTAATGCTAATTAACTCATGTTGGAAACTTTGGGGAGCTCCCAAACTTTCTGATCGTGCAGTAAATGCTACTCATACACACACAAACTAAACTCAAACAACTTGAATTAAGTACAAGTGAAATGAGTAATTACATATAAACTTGTACCTTATCTCTGTAATATAATAAATTCATATGCCGGGCGTACTAGTCACGTTTACGTTTCATTCTATCTACTCCAATCAATACATTTTTGTCCAGGCTGGAGCATGATGCACACTTTACAAGTCTGTTTGAACTGTAGATGTCAAAAGTTTAGGCCCTACTACAAGCATTTCCAAATGCTTAACAACATCGGACGGGATTCACTATAAAAAACAATTATTCTGTACCAGATTAATTGCAGTGATTATTCCCCATAGAAAATTCATAGTGACAAGGAGTTGCTGGAGCTGTCATTCCTATATTATTCACATCAACTACTTCGAAAATCGTATCCTAACTTTCCAGCCGTCTCATAGTTTCCAAACTACAATTTATCTTTCCGCTAAAACAACCCTGCCACTCCAATTTTCCCAATTCTTACATACAAAAACCTATTTATCTTTCAGTAGCTTCGTGGTATTCTATTTGAGTATGTATGTACTATGTATGTATATAGGCATATGATTTTTAATATGTGTACTATACTGAACTAACAGCATGTACAAGTAGTGTCTGTCAACAGATAAACACTAATGAGTCACTTTTTAACTCGGAGCTCATCAGGGATGATATTCATCCCATCGTTTCGACAACAAAATTGAATTAAAAACCCAGCGTCAGATCCGCTCATATTTTGCCACTGTTTACCTGACACATTATGTATGTAGATACCAAGTCCTTTCCTGACAAGCCCCCAGCAGCCTAATATATTTTTAATAGAAAAACCCAATCCTTTCTGCATCCCACAGAGTAAACAGGGTTAGGTTTAAAATAGGCGAGGGCATGCACAAAGAAAATTCAAAGTTGATGAAAGGGAAATTCCAGCACGAGATCCCTGTGAAGTGGCAACAGTCAAGTTGTCAGCAGGTATATTAATTAAAAGTAATGAGAAAAATGGTCACACAGCATGTCTCTCGCCAAGGGGAGTGTAGTGTAATTAATTGCTGTGGAAACCACCTTCACTTATATCCCCGTTACTGTTACATCCTACTAAACACTTGCTGTGTACTCTCCATAAAATTATACATCAAAGAAATTAAAATCCAAAGGGAAGAGAAAAATTGTCAAAACTTACATCCAGTGATACATCATCGTTGAGCTTTCCATATTGCTTCATAAGAGCAGTGTGAATAATTAGAATATCCTTCCGCCCCTTTTCGTTGGGTAAGCTAATTTCCATTTGAACCTGGAATTAATACAAAATATGTTAGGATTAATTTATTTTCTTTTGTCCTTAATGGCTTTGTCAGTATTCCTACTTGTTAGGATTACTGAAAAAAATAAATAAACATAAAGCAACCATTCTTTAATCAACCTCAATTTCCATAATCCGCATATATGCATATATACATCACTCTTTCTCTCCCCCCACCTTGGAATAATTAGATACCACATGGAAAACACGAACCAAAATTAAAATTATTTCCCACGTCAGGACAAAGTATATATTCATGTGATGACAACTTCCAGAACACGTCTTACATAATAAGATACATCCGCTCAAAATGAATTCCGCCTGCAGGGCTCTGTACATTAAAATCCTACTCATGTCTTGTTTTTGAAATAATAGCAAGTCCAGAGAATCCTAACCTAACAGTCGAGAACCACACAGAAGCTAGATAGTACAGAGGGGAAGGAATAACTCACAATACAAGAGAAAGGAAACAACTCTCTACGCATTTCACATGATATTCCCTGAATATGCATAAATAAGTAGAGTGGTGACAGTTTGAATTAGGCAGAGAAACGCGACGGAGACAGAACAGTAAAGTAACTTACTAGACACACGCATGATCTCCCATACAGACAAGTTACACATACATTTCCATTTATGCACCTACAAAGGAGAGATTCCGAGATGAAGAAACCCAAAAGAAACGGTTAAAGAGACCCAGTGGAACCCACACTCTCAAACCCAACATGACACAGCTTTCTCTCCTACTTTTTCCCTTTCCTCAATGTCCCCATTCTTCCTACAACTTTCTCAATTTTGCTTTTACTGTAGAAGGGGTTGCCTGTATGCGTTTTGTGTGAGTGTGTGTATGTATGTGTGTCTGCGTATAACTATACATAATTATATATGTAAGTGTGTATGTTTCTGTGTGTGTGTGTGTGTGTAGTAGAAACTAAACTGTATGTCAGTCCATGGACAAAATGAATTGCAGGAAATAGTAACATACATATTAGGTACAAGTACCGACCAAAAAACAACAAGAGCCACGCTGGCAGATCCGCCATGCATTATAAATGAGACATGAGCAAGGAGTTGATGAACTCTCTTTACTTTCCCTTATCAAATTTCCTCGAGTCCAAATGACGAAGAACTAGATACAGATATATACCAGTAGTGTTAGTGTAGCAGTTTGAAGGAAACATCTACTACTACACCCGCACTGGGCATAGGAAGAACCGTCTGGGAAATTCGCAACAATAGCATCACTTCCTCTTCCCTCCGAGCTCCGAATATTTTACACAACTGCGTCCATCCACAGTTGAATCTACTTATCTCCTTCCCACAATGCCGTCAATAATGAAGCTGTGTGGAGCAGTGTGCGAACATCCAACTTTCTCCTTACCTTTCCTCCTCCTCAACTGTCCCCATAACTAATTTTCCACGCTGGGGAAAAAGCCCAACTCTGATCATTACGTTCCAAAAATTTCATCAACTTCCCTCGTCACAGTCCCATTAAAAAATTACCGGCGTACTGTCAAGTAATTAACCCTCAAATTCATTTTCATTACTCTGAAACTAAACTAATTCTCCTATTCATTCTCCCATACCTTGTGCCAGTAACTATAAGTCCCTGGAATATCTTCCTATTTCCATAGCTACATACATATAATTTTCCATAATAATTCTAAACTTCCCGGCCTGTAGGATGCAGTTAAAAAGTGGTACCCTTTCTCGCAAATTCCAAAATAAGATACTGTATACCATTACCATTATTTATAACTGGTAATTACAGGTCTATATAATTATAAGCATCAAGTTCTTCCTATGGCAGGGGCTGGGAGTCGTCATGGGGGACTGTTGCAAAAGCAGCAGGGTTAAAAAAAAAAATGGTTAGAAGTTAGCCACCTTTTTTATTTTCTCCATATATGTATGTAAGTATCTACTAATAATGCATATGTATATATATGGTACAAGAGTTCTGAAGGAAAACGCCCCACTTCTGCCTAAAGTATAAGGTTGAAAATATTTCCCTAAGCAAGACCCGCATTTATCACCACAATTCACTGAGCCCACACAAACGGTGGTAATTCCACTATAAGCAGTTACAGCCCTAATAAAACGTGTTATTCCAGGCGAAAGCATTGGGACAAATAGAAAATTGTTAAAAAATCAGGAGGCAGTTGTAAACCAACAGGCTGAGATAGCGGAATCTTGATGATAGGGAGCGTATATACTCAGACCAACATAATTTATGTAAGTCATTTGCCACGACAAACAATTCTCCTTCTCCTTCCTCACCACATACACACACATGCACGGACTCACTCCCCGAGCATTCCTCCTTCAGCCCGTCTTATATTTACATATTAGCACTTACTTTTAGAGTACTCTCAACTACTTATAAACTTTCACAGTGTAACTATGTACCTATGTATGTATGTTTTCCGAGAAGCTATGTTTTATAGATATTACATGGGCCTTTCCTGCATACGTGTACATAGATATGACCATCCTGACCAACAGATCGATTAAAGTTGGAAGTACACATTTGTGCAACTCCACTAGAGAGTTTTACATTCCCAAAAGCACATACGTGTGCATGTACACATGTCCGTGAGGTAGCGGGTACCGAGAATCTAATGGGATATAAAGTAAGTACATTGCTCTAGAGCAGAATGTTTCATGCATGGGAAATTGTTCAAACTAAAAAGATACGACTGGTGATAACCCAGAAACGCGTTTGGCACACCCGGGGGTACTCGGGCATCACATGCATACAATATAGCTCAAAAGCGAACGTTTCCTTTTATTTCTTGACTAATATCCCGACATTAATGAAATCTATAGCTCAACACCATATAATAATGGGACACAACTACAGCCATATCTTTTACTGTTTATAGGTCTATTTTCCGAAAATAATATTCCTAAATATGTATGGCTACTATATCTACAGTGTGAATAGTAAATATAGATATAAGATATCTACATATCTATAGTTCCATATAAATACTATTCTACAATACAATCAAATCTAGTTTCCCTATATTTCCCTTCAAGCACAATGTCCTAAGTTTTGTGTGCACTTTGTAACTTACTATATAGTACAGGTTTATAGTGGGTAGTTCGTTGGAAATAACCCGTCTGAAAAACTGATATTAGTAGTGGCTCTGACATGACAAGTAACATTATTCACATTTAACTTCCTATTATGCCCGACTCTTTAAGACTTTTTCATTTTGGAGGATAGGGGAGCCTCTACAACCTCAGGGGGAAAAAACTAACAACAACCATTTATTCCACGAATAAAAGCAATACTGTTACACAATATTGTTAATAATCCGAGGGATCTACTAGAACCTAAATCTGTTCCACTCGCTGAACATTTTGATCTTCTTCTGGAAAGTTACACGGTCTTCATACACCGCATCAAAGGAGGAGTAAGTATCGTGCTGTGAAATGTGTGGAAAAAAATATTCTCCGACAAGCTTTTAAGGGCAAGGGTTTATTAGATTTGCGGTTAGGTTTATTACATTGGAAGATTGGGCAAGACGAAATTTTTATGGCAGCGGTTGAAGTTCAGGACGCATTACCAATATATAATTATAAGTAGATATAGATACATACAAATGTATATGATGTAATATATATAAACTGACCTCAAGACGACCAGGTCGAAGGAGAGCTTCATCGATCATGTCCCTCCGGTTAGTCATCCCAATGACGAGAATATTATTAAGTTGCTCTACTCCATCAATCTTGGACAAGAGCTGGTTGACCACAGTGTCATGGACGCCCGTCCCTCCTCCAACGCTACCTCTCTGCTTACAAATAGCATCGATCTCATCAAAGATTATGATGTGCAGTCCAGAATTCGGGCCCAACTGAAATTCAAGAAATAGGTCTTTAGTTTATTTCAATCCATAAATTAAAGTTAGGTATACATTTACATCATTCTACCATTCAATTCATATAAATCATGACTATTACATTTACATTTCCACCCTTTTCAATTTCTCCTTAATGAACATTATTTATAATTCCTATTCAAAAAGGCCCTACAACTGTTAATTTGGCTTCAATAACGCAATCACACATTAATATATTTCAGTCAACTGGCACATTTAGTAGAGACCAGTTAAATAATCGAGGGCCCGTTACTCTTACTCCTACAGCTGAACTTACAATTAGCATGAGAGAAGGGCTGGAAGGAGCGTGTTGAGAATTCATAAAGCCTCAGCAATATTTCATTTTGCTCCATCTAAAAACCTAACTCAAAGACAAGGATGAATTTAATGGGGTAAAGGCTATCCTTAGTAACATTAACGGTTACTGGCGTACATACATACTTCTCAGTCATTCCATATAACGAGTTTCGCTTTAACAGATAGATACTATTCAGGCTTCCTCATATAATTGATTATGTATACAATTATATATATATAATTATATGACTGTAAGTATGGAATTACGTACGGAGTAGTATCTATATGTATATACGTGTGTAAAATCGGAGTGGGTGCTAATACAGACGCTGCCTTGGAAATGTCACATGAAAAAGGAGGCCTATCACCAGAAAGTTTAACTCTGGAATCTATATACAGTCATTATCTACAAGTATAAGTATATCCCAGGGCTCTTGGAAGACTGGCTAATTCTTTCTTGCGTGGGAAATATTAACGACTTGCGGTTGGATCAAAAGACTTGAGTAAGAGGAAAGAGTCTTGGTGAAATATAACTCCCTTTTTGGGCTTCCCATACATTTTCATACGAAACCTCATGCGAAGAAGGCCCATTCCGCTCGAGATAATTCCAGCAGGAATCTCCTCATATATAACACATGACGATGGTGGTCTGAAGGAGAAAATCGAACGTGAATATGAAAGAAGAATCACGTTCGGTGGGAGAGGGAGAGAGAGAGAGAGAGAGAGTGAGAGTGAGCGAGAGAGAGAAAGAGAGAGAGAGAGAGAGACTCCATAAAAACAACAGCAAGGACGTTATATCTTTTCTTTTAAATAAAAATCAATAGTAAGGACATTAGTAGACTAAAACCTAGAGGCACTTTTTTGTCGTCTTCTTCACCATATAGATAATCCAATACAAACTAAGCCACTGAAGAAGAATCTCCACAAAATAGAAACTACTACTCATGGAAATAATTTTATTACATTCATCTCCTACACACTATTTCCCATCCCATTCTACTCTCCCATCTATATCTTCTTATAGTAAGCATAAAATTGCATATTGTCTCTATCGAATAATATAGTCCAACTAATGTTTCATAACTTAGTAGTCCTTCACAGCATATATAGCATATATAACACTGCAGTGGTAAAAAGAAAGTATAGTAAAAAAAAATTTACAATGCGTAAGTATATCACAGGAAAGAACAGTGGAACTTCTGAGTAATGGTTCTGCTTGGTTGCAACTTGCAACTCAGCATGACGAGAGCTTTCTAAAACAACACAGGTAATCCCATTACCATACACAAGTTATTTTCAGTTTTCCCTTGGAGCTAAAAACCGGAAGTTAGTATCTATCCTTACGGGATATTACCCCTTTTTTTTTGCTCTTGTTCTCCTCGAGTCTTCTCATTATGGAACCAACACTCCTACTACAAGTAACTGTATAAAAACCTAAAGGTACCTTCCACATACTTTCCACATAAATTTTATAAATCGAGGAAATTTCCACGCTATACCTTTCCCCAATTTTTCCCTCCGTGACTTTCTCATTCCTTGTTTTAGACCATCCAACCCCATACCTTTGTATCCATTTCTAGAATATTCTAAATAAATTGGTCTAGTTAATCGTCATCCAACTCCTCATGCCAAAATGAATGATTCCTCAATACATTTGTCAACATTCAAAAAGGAAGCTGTGTAATAGGGATTTCATAAAATCCCTGAGCTTCTGATTTCTTGGAGTGGAGAAATAAATAGAGGAGAGAATGAAGACAGAAATGAAGTAAAAGAAGAAGGCACAGAGGAAACAACATTTTCCCTGTCAGCACCTCCCTGTCCTCTTCAAGCTGACAAAAAAGTCACCCGTTCGTTCCCTCCAATCCTCCCGAAACAGAAATGCAATCCAATTATCCTATTTCTGCTCACGTCCCATGCCTCAATAACTATTACTGATAAGAGGCTTCCACTCTTCCCCCTCGTCACCTTCCTCTAACCACTTCATACCTATTTCACTATATCACTACTTCCCGTAATTGCTTCACACAATAACAGCAAGACATTTCATTCACTTCTGAAACATCTACAATTTAATACATGATAAGGGCTTCTCTCATCATTCATAATAACTCTACAGCGCCCAGCCCTCCACTGTACTGTACTATTTGTAAGACAGTTATTTAATTCCCTCGTCCGATCTTCACATAATTAGTCAGCTACTTGAATATTGTCAAGTTGGACAGAATGGAGAATCTTTTATGCAATTATGACTGTTTATTAGATCAAACGATTATACAGAGATAGTATCTATATCTAATTATGTATGTAATTATATCTACAGAATTTTATATATATAATTATACTGTTTTTTTTAGAAATAGTGAATGAGAGTCCGTAAAAATTTTCTAAAGCTAGGTCATCAAGCCTACAGGAGTATTCTCGTCGAGTTCTAGTATGCCGTAGAATTCTTGCTAGAAGACCTTTACATCAGTCTTCCTGAAGAATCGCTCCAAGTCAGTGCGAAGAGATGTTCAAGAATCTTATTCTTTTCAAATTTATTACAAACACAGACCCCCCCCCCTTTAAGAATTCCAAGAGGTAAAAGCGTGAAAGATATGGTTTACACAGTTCAATGAATAAAAATGAATGTGGCAAGAAAGGAATGGTCTACTACTAGATTAAATTAACCATGAATTCTTGGAACTCGTGACAAGATAAAGACTACACTCTGAGCACTTTCACCTGAGCAGATTATTTCCGTGACTTTGGATAACCGAGACCTTTATTTTGGAGGTTACTGGTCCTAAAAGGGATATCCACAATTTGATAAATACCTAGATAATAACAATTTTAGAGCTACAGGTCTATATAGTAATTACAGCATTTATGTATTTATATGACGACAAATGGTATCGCTTTTCAGAAAGCATTGCTGGTACAAGTTGACATGATTCCTTTATTTAAAACTGGCATGTTTAAAAACTACGATTCTCTCTCTCTCTCGTTCCCAAAACATGAGTTCACTTACTTCAATTATCGAAAAAGGAATCAAAGCCAATTACCTAATTTCATGTTCACGTGTTATGCCTCAGTAACATTGAGTGCTAAAAAAGAGTTTTCCATCCTTCCCTCCCGTGCCTTTACCTTTCTCTCACTGTTCCACACAAAGGAAATGCTTAAGGCAATAAGAATTCTCATCCCCAATTTGAGACTATATAATTATAATCACTCATGCATATCTATCTCTGCACACACACACACACACACACACAATAGATATAATTAGTAAAATATGCAGTCCCCTCATAATATTCTTAATACCCCTTCATCATCACCTCATGCTGAACTCAAAGTCGTACTTCAGTTTCTTTGGACGAAACTCCTTTGAACAAAATTTCCGTATAATTATTAAAGATCTTCAAAAAAAAAAGTGAGCATGCAGGCAGTAATGACTCCTTGTACTTATTATATTCCTAGTAATCTACACACGAAATAATTATAAGAAAATACCTACCCTATACGAAACCCGTACACTCTCCAAACGGCAACAAAATTTTAAATTAAAGGAAGTTTAAGTGGAAGGAGAGGCCAGACTCTACATCCCTCTTGTGAAGAATTCATTTACGTGCAATAAGCACGTAAGATCGTCGACAGAGCGCACGTACGATATTTTATAAACACATACATACAAAAGTAGGAAAATGCAAGGGAAACTTTCCCAACAAGACAGTCAGTTGGGGATTAAGGCAATACTAGCCAATTCATTAGATTTCTAGACTTGGAGCATTAGTGCCCAGGAACCCCGATGATCACGGCTCCCGTACAAAAATACAATTCCAATGTAATGAGACCTGCTGGAAGGGCTAAAACTTCAACGTAGAAACACTAAAGACAATTCTTTTCCCTTAAAGAAATATCCTCGAATTCCATGAGGGAACATTTCAAGTTGGAACCAGGAAAAATACTTGTCACAAACTTGATATTATATAGACTGTATCTACAGGTATCTCCATACATTCCTAACTCATGTACATATATCTACACATACATACAAACACGCACACATACACATGCCATAAGTATATACATATATCTACCTATAATTATATTGCGCCTATAGGTACTGCTAGACAACACAGAGGTGAGCGGATGCTCTGCCTACCAATGGAGTAAAAGACTAGAGGAGAAAAAAAATACGAAAGCCGTTGGTGTGATTGGGCCGGGCCAACCACATACGCATTACGCATACATGTAGATACATAAGGGGAGCCATTTAGGTACATTCTTAATGGAAAAAGTGAAATTAAGTTCAGTTGAGCGATCAGGTCTCAGGACAGTGGGATGCTTTCTCCTACACAAACTTCAATGAATGGAGCAAAAGAATTGTTGGACTTAATGCTATTTGGACTTCGGTCTCAGTTTTTTCCCCATTCCTGTTCCTGGGACGTTTTTCTTTACTACAGAGCAGTCGAGTGCTTGCACACTGTCAATTGTGAACCGACTGGAAACAGGAAGGAAGGGCAAAGTCGGAGTTTGTGCCCATCAATAAATATATAAGTATATACATACATACCTGGGACGACTACTATATGCTCTATAGACTACTATTTACCATATACTAGTTATCCAGTAAATAAGTTTTGGTGTACCACATGCTTTCCTCGACTGCTGTGTTTGCAATGTGACTACTGAATAGCCCTATTCTGATTGTGAGTGACGGAGTGAGAAGGAAACTACAGTGCTATGTCAGCACTGCTGGGATTTCTACGAGAAAGGTACAAGCTACGACCCACAAAGTTCTTAGGAGTTCCTTAACATGGCCCCAGCAACGGAATGAGGATAGTTTGACTATTAGAGGGAAACACCCGAGGCGTAAATAGATAAAATGAGCAGAATAAAGCAGGTAGGAATCTAGTACCTACTATCTACTTGGAATATAGTACTAGCACTTGCTTCCATAAATGAAGTGCGTAGACTCGTAAGGTCGTAACAACCAGAGAGCAAGAATTTAATCCATTTTCATTGAATGTAATTTATATAGATAGAGAGAAGAGGAGCTTTGCATACTTTATATAGCTGTTGTAAAATAGTACTAGTGCTTATAAATGGGTACTTAACATTACGGACATAAATCCGAAGGGTTATTACTATGTAAGTATAATAATATGACTACACACTGAAAGATATGGCAGGACAACAGCTTTGAGTTGGAACTCCGGCAATTGCTCCCGTTACGTCGAGGGATGGGTTTTAATTTGTTCGGGGGAGGCGCAGTTTCAATAGATACTCGGGGAACTCAAGGCGGAATGCAACACCAGGAAATAAAGCTACGGCCTAAAAGGTATCGTCTATAATATAAAAATATGCAGATACTTATAAGTAAAATTAAGGGGGGATAGATATGTAAGTCCATAATTATGTATGTAAGTATTCTATGTGTCTTCCTCAATGGTTTAACTAATTAATCTAGCTTCAGGGATGTGACGTAGTGGAGCTAGCTCTATGACAAATACAGATAGCCTCTCTTATTATAATGACAGCCAAGGATTTTATTACTAGGAATGTTCCTACTTCATGAAGCATATGGCTGAATGCACTCGTAATGTTATAATCAATATTATGTTGATGATGTATGATCGTAATCATTTTAATACTTAATGCTAACTATCTATAGGCATTGTTAGGTTAGAAGAAAAATTTATACGGCGTAGGAATATCTACAGTATCTATTTCAATCTTACAAATATCTATAGATACATACATACATGTGTCTATATACTCATATCTATTGGCATAATGAATCTACTGCAGTAGTAAGGCACATGAATATGAATCCCACCAATGCTGCTGGCCTGTCATGAAACTCCGCTGTACATTTATACCATAAAGATAAAAAGTTATTGAGCTCACCCGCTTCTCTTCCTCCTCAGCCTCAGCGAATAATAATCGAATGTTTGCTTCACTCTGACCCACGTACTTGTCGAGAATCTCAGGCCCATTCACGATTTTCGGTTCACGGGAATTGAGCATCTTGCCGATCTGCCTAGCCATGAGGGTTTTGCCAGTGCCGGGTGGGCCATAAAGTAAAATCCCTTTGACGTGTTTACATCCAAGTTGTTCGACAACTTCCGGTGGGAACACTCGGGAAGCGAAGGCTCTCCTGAAAATAGCATTGAACTCTTTGTCCAGACCACCAATGCCCATTTTCTGGAAGTCCCATGTGGGGTTGATGATAGACTGAGTGGGTGGTCTCCCAACATTTTTCCCCCTTAGGTTCACCCCAGACCCATCGCCCTTCTGGAACGTAATGTTTGTGTCGGGGAGGAGCATCCCAAGGTCTGACTTGGAAACTTTGACCTCCCCACCGATTTTCAATGGATTCATATCCGCAATTTCCAGCTCCTTCACCGTCAGCGAGAGGAGCTTCTTATCATGGAAGTTAAAGGCCAGGGGCATTCCCAAATGAAAGGCCTGACCTGCAAATTGTGATCTGAATTCCATAGCCATCTCTTCCGTGTCATAGACTTCATTTGTGGACTGTTTCTTCTGAAGGAAATCCACTTCGAGGAGAACGGAGGCCAAGCATTGGGTAGCCCGGTCAAAGTCGTACTGATACACATCCATCTCCTGACCAATGGAAGCCGTTGCGAATTTCCTTTGAGTAAGGGAAAGGCCGATAGTTCCCGGTTTCACTTCATTACTCTGCTTGATCGTGAAGATATATTTCCGATCCGCCAGCCCGGCAGGGTTCAGCCGAATGTGTTGACGGTTCCGTTCCGTGCCGCCAGTGAAGTCTGCCGGACTCACCACGGCGCAGTTCGTCAAGGACAGGGTGTCCGAAGGACATCTCACGACTTGGAGGCGCTAAAGATCCATACACCACAGAAAAATTCTATTAGAATTTATTCCAAATGATTTAACTAAATGCTAAAAGTCAACATCATTCCCTGGAAGACATATAAGTTTCAATACTTTCAATATCATCAAGATCCAGACCAACTGTTAAGGACTTAGGAATGTCAAATTTAGAAAGTTTACACAAAAATACTGTCTCTGTGTGTCATATCACTCGCCGTCACGTAAAAAAAAAACACTAACGTTTTTAGTAAGACATGCTTTCTTTCCAGTTGGAAACTTCCGATTCATCACGTATTCCAGCCGCCAAAAATAATATTGCTTTCAATAAAAAGTCGGGTGATAAAATTCCCTGTGAAATGTGACCATGGAGGTTCCTTTCCCGTCCTGAGTGCCAAACACCATTAATAATGATATTTGCTTACAGGGACCGAAAGGTAGCATATTCCCTTGAAAGTGACATCTGCCTATCCGAATTCATTTCCCACTCGGGTAATTTATGCTTGCACCAAAAATGTCACTCGATAGTGACTACTATTAAGTCCCGTGGAGGGATGGAGAGGAGGGAATCCTCCGACTACATCTTCATAAGACTACGAGTCAAACTCCGAAAGATATCTACATTTACAAAAGTCTCCCTCCACATAGATATATACATACATATATATTTATAGTATGAGGACATTCCCATGCACGTCCACATCCATGAACAAACCTACAAACGTATCTACATATTTTACTCAACAGACTTTTATCTGTCCCTCCCAATACTCGGATCACTTTATTCCCTGCAACAATTTCGGTTTTAGTATCTCCTCCAAAAACGGCACACACACACACACACAAGGCTCATAGTCATTTTTCAAAACTTCGGATCATACATAGACACAGAGTGAGGTGAGTGTAAGGTATAGAGATTCCCTTGTACAGGACACCACTATATACATATATAGCCCTGCACGAGTCTCCTACCAGGGAATTCAGTAATAAAAGGACTTTTCCAATAGCCTTCTCCCCACAGTATCTCGTAACTCTCCCAGAGGAAATGACATTATATATGGCGTCACATATGAAGTGACAATCAGGATGAGACCATCGACACCAACTCTCAAGTCTTTCAAGCTTTATCAGGTCCACACTTGTGAATTCTCCAACTCCATTCCATAGAAATATAGCTCCAAATCGACGCAGATTTTGTCTTATGGGCCTCTCTGGATCCACTGTGAAAACATCCTTGCTACTACTACTGTAGAATGTCATCCATAAGAGGTTCATTCATAGGAGGCTACTAATATTAGCAAATCCAATTCTACACAAAAGTATTACATGCAAAGTTGTAGGATGTTAGTCGTAACCCCGAGATGAACCTATATCATCCCAATTCTCCGGCACCATTACCATAAGAACGAAGGAGGATGAGAATGAGTCTAATAAAAATCCAAGCTAATCCATTCTTATGCATTTTGTATCAAGACTATGGGATGTTACTGTGAGGAGTGAGTGCACGTCTTGAATTAAATGTGTGTCCTACTTCTCCTACCAATATGCAACTCCATTTTGGTTGCGCTCGCCTTGTTTTTACAATTTATATACATACATACATAGATACAATAGACACATTGATACAAATGTCTGAAAGATTACATTTCCAGTTCGAATCATAGTACCAACTAGTATCTACGGACAATCCGTATTTCCATAAACAGCCATCTATTTAAATTACTCTCGTTAGCATTCAGATAAGGCATGCAACAAGGATTTAACAATTTGTAATTTACTGCTGCTTCGACCACTCCGGCACCCCATCCCACTGCTCCGCATGAATTCAAATAATTACTAATAATGTTCGCTCAAATAATTTAACCAAAACTCTCTCTCTCTCTCTATCCTCTCTCTCTCTCTCATTACGGGGCTAGAGTCAGAAGAAGGAGTGACTCATGGAAGTAACTTTGTACAGAAATTCTGTGAATATTAATTAGAAACAAAGTTTCCCTGCTCCCTCATACATCAAATTATAGATACACACGAGCAGGTGAGTAAGTAGGGAGATACTAATAGGGACTTCAACTTCGAATGTACTTATCATTTTGAAACTCTTGGAAAGGATTCCATGGAAGGAAATGCGAAAATCACTTTTTAGACTCAACCATGTCTAAACTTATTGCTACCACACATTTCAGTTTCCAACAATCCATATGCATCTATAAGTATCTACTGAGTAGATGAGTAGTAGAGTGAGGATGCACAAGTACGAGGGCGGAAGACCCGGAAGAAGACGAATTCCCCCATAAGTAGAAAGCCGTCTCCCACAGATTTATTGCTCGCATTTACCACTCTCGTACTTTGCAAAACAAAAACATTATTAGCACAAGGGGCTTCTGGCAAAGAGAGAGAGAAAGAGAGAGAGAGAGAATCCTCCTGACCACTTTTCACTACCAACCCAGCAACAGGAATAAATGAGTTTTATGCAAGACAGGAAGCCACCCTATATAGCAGCCCCAACAAAGATCCTTGACTTCACGTGGAGAGACTAAATCAACCTTTTAAAAAGAGAGGATAGAGGAACAATAATCCCAAGCTTGGCCTGCGTAAATGCATATGTATGAATGGGCTGTTATCCCAAGTTCCAGTTGGGTGAAAGTTGGCTTTCACCCCGGCTTAAAGCACTACTAAAAGTAAGCACAGGGGCACATATAGCACAGTAACTGTACAATACACGCCGCATTTTTGACAAAAGCCTCCCAACACGCCCCAAAGACTAACTAAGGTTGTCAGGAACAGTAGTGAAACGATAAAAACAATCGTATACTACTTGCATAATGGGCTTTGCAAGAAAAATTAAAACTATTTGCTCCACGAGTGCGGAACATTTCCACCATAAACTATAACCATTAAACGTGCACCCCTATACTAGCTCTTTCAAAATACCCCTCAACACTGTATGCTCATACACATCCATATAGATAGATACATAAGTACACTGAATGCACGTAATTTGCTGCAGAATTCTAAAACTTGTCAATATCAAGACCAACATGTAGTACAGCCGAGGGAAGGGAAGATCACGGAAATACTCTGACTGCTTGCCTGCAACTGAATCACATTTGTCACAAGCTATTAGGACGTCTGGGGCACTACAAAACAGCGCATCCACTTAAAAGGCAGAGTCATCGTGAAACTCCACATATGGATACCGGTCTACACAAAAAGTTGAGATGTGGTTATACATAGATGCATACATAAGAAATATCTACATATGTACGTGGAGACATGCACTCTTTTGGAAGGTCTATTCCTTGGAAAATTCCCTCAGATCATGCCTCGTGGAAAAAGCCTTTACATTTATAAACGTAAGTGAAATGGAAGAGCAATGAGGAAAATGTAGCATCACGCAATTTTCATTTCCTTAACTCAGGGAGAAGACGACGACCCGGAATAGCAGAAAATACGACACGAGTCGCATTTCATTGTGTGTGAGACCCTCAAAACCATGGTGGTTTTACAATTCTACGTGAGTCTCTCTTATATAACATATGTAAATACGTCTGTCTAGATGTTCCATGTATCTATTTGTAGGACGGGAGGAAGGAGCCTCCTCAAAACTCTAGTCCTCTCTTTAACTCCGCCACCGAAATATAATAACCATCGTGTCATGTCCTACCTTCCCCGACGAATTGATTTAAGTAAATTTCCTTTCCCAGTGTACTCTTCCCGGAATCCTGACGTGAAGAAGTTCCAGGAAATGCTTTGCAATGTCAGAATTACAAAAGCTAAGGAATAGCTCTACCTCAAGTAGTTGCTCCCATACAGTTACAGTACTGATGCTACAAAACCCTATCGAAAATGGTACGAAACACAAGCAATGCTAAAACATAAAGGTAGGCCATTTTCCTTAAAATATCTTTTCACACGAGATCCCTCAAACATAATGCAATGAGACGGGATGGTTCTGGAATCTAAATTGATTTCCATATCACGTCCCCACCAACGTCAAGTTCCTTTAGTTAAATGTCCGGAGAATTTTCTGAAATTTCAGCTCACACATAAACGTCTTATCTTTTAGTAGATACTCCGAGGAATGTATACAGTGGTAGAAGTGAAAGTAAAAGGGGACTGTACAGAGATATAAGTACATGCCAATGTACATGCAAAGCTGTCTACAGTTACATACATACATACTCTTACTGCTACAATTCCATAAGGACGTACACATCTCTATAGTTCGGATTGAATAGAACACAGAGACTCGTCCGTAGGTTCCGCAAAGCAAAATCTTTTCCCATCAAAACTCAAGAGAGGTAAAAAAAAAAGACTGATGAAATTCTCACAAGCCATTTCCTTTGCCAGAACTAAAGGGTGACACAGCTGGGGCAAACATTGGATTTTATACTCTAAGCCGAAATCAATTCACAAGGATCAATACTCACTATCATTTATTCATCTCATGTAAAAAATTCAATTCGGAACAACCCAAAAAAATGTTTTTAATAAAAACTACATTCCCACAAAGTTCACGGCTGTCCATAATTTAATTCCATGGCTATGTACATACTTCCACATCCATAGATAAGTACATACAGGAGGAGGGGGGATTCAAAAATTCAACGCGTCGAAAACAACGGAGTAGAATCTATCTGTATTTGAGAACCTTTGTAAATAACATATAAATATTCGAATGTGTAGATACACATATCTACTGTATGTAAATATCTACTCATATAATAAAAATCCCAGATATCCCATCGGGACCGTCGGTAAGTCTTATAATTAAAATAAGGCTCCTCTGACAGGAGTGTAAACCAAAAAAAATTGTTACTATCTTCAGGGAAAATAAGTGAAGCCTGTCAGGAAAGCTGGATCAAGAATGAATCCACAACGACAGATATTCCTGGGAAAGTTGTTGGTTGCTCAAACATGAGATAAAACTGGATTCCATGGGATTCAAGCATAAAAAATATTTACAATTCATCCTTGTCATGAAAGAGATTTCATGTTCCATGCAGAAAACTTAATGTTGCTGAAAAAACTTTAAGATTTTTGAAAGGGAGACGAGAACAAACAAGAGTACTCGAGAGAAAAGAGAAATGTAAGGAGAAAGGAAGATTCAATTCTGATACACATCAAATCTTCTCACTTCCACTTCCATGATTCTCTCTGCCAGGGAAAAAAAAATTATAGCTCAGTACCCACTACCTCTCCTACCTTTTGTGACGCAGACATACACAGATACATCTATAATAATAATTATAGGCATAGATAGATACATATATGCATCTAACCACGTATCTTGGAAAATCTCCTATCTTCCTATCTCTAATAGAAATTCGACGAGATACCTTGATCAATTTATTGGCTGAGGAGAGGCCGGGAAACAGAGAGGAGGTTCAAGTAAATCCCAAGGACTACGTGCATGTATGAAAATAAGTCTCTATATACATACATATGTACACACACACATTCCATGTATCTATGTTTATAAGAAATTTCGGAGGAATCGGGGAAAGATGAAAAATACTGTGAAAACACACACGTCTCCTCTTCATAAATCTTTTCTCTCCTTTCTTTCGTAACTGACAAAAACGAAACGTGAATACAAGTCTAGTGGATGAATTAACACTGAAATATTGAAAAGCTTCAAGAGCAGACTTGGAGAGCCAAACTCCCTTTCACACTCATCCTTCCCCACCTCTCTCTTCAAACTACAGATACTAATCCCATCCTAAGAACATCTCTCAATCCTTCCAGAAAAAAAAGGTAAATACAGTTTTTCGTACAAGAGCAACCCAGTAACAGCTCCTACATAATTACAAGAGTAAAAGAAAAAATGAATAGGAAATCATAAATCCTCGTTGAACTCCTCAATTTTTGATAACATATTCTCCCGACTCAATTCAAGTTATACCAGAAAGGGAGAAGAAGGAAAAAAAAAGCCGACGAACGAAAAAAGACTACTACAAACAAGAGGAGGAGGAGGAGGAGGAGGAGGAGGACGAAGACCTGAGAAGGAAAACCATTTATCGCCCAATTTGTTGAATGGGCTCTTTCTCTTCTCGTTCCATCAGCTACAAATAAAGTATACACAGATATTACAAAGACGGAGGAGCTCCTATCTAATTTTCCAACTGAAAAACCTCCCCAATACTAATACAATGGATAGAAATAGATTGGAAACCCTACAAGACTGAAGCATCCAACTTGCTCATCCATACCTTTTTAAAGCCTTGTTTTCCTATAAGATACTGAATTAAACCCAACAAATAGATCTTCCATGGCTCAGACCCATTCCCATGCTTTACTGCACTACTACTAGCATCTCCAAGCCCGAGAAAACTTTTTTCTCCAGCAGGGGTTTCCAGAAAAAGAAAATTGACGGGGAAACTAAACCATGGACATCAACATCCCCCCAAAAAAATTCTCAAATAGTAAATAAACCCGAAACTTTTTTTTTTGCAAACACAGAGCCCCATTAAAGGGAAATGACTGAGAGGAGCCAACTGACAGCACACAGTTTCCAAAACAATAAAGAATCCTACTCTCAAATTTTCATGACTTATAATGGGGGAAAGGAGAGAGATGGGGAATTGGGGAAGGGCTTAGAAGGAATTTCAATTTCAACTTTTGAAAGGACCAACTTTTCCCAATAAAGACTAACTTTTTAGTACTTACAGGCCTTGGCTGGAAGGAGATAATTTTTATTGCCATATTCACGACAAACTCGAAATCCCTTCTGACCTACCCATCTCAATAGGTTGACTAGATAAAGGTGAGATCTACATATCTATGTATGTATGTACATAATGCGCAACATTGTGAAAACCTAAACTAGCCTTACGGACTGAACTTAATAACACATACAGTATACAAATTTTATCAATGCATGCTTTGTCACAGATATAAAAAAAAATGTGCTTGGGGATGCTTACTCAGCAAGATCCGCGGCCTGTCGAATCATACTACAGTACAGTTCGTGTTTATATGGGCACTCAGAATTTGATTCCGCATAACTTTGTGAAAGTATGCGTACAAAAGATTTACAATGGGGCCCCTTGAAGTTAAAGCTCCATTCCTCAGTCATGTATCTTAAACGAGAGAACTGGAAAAGTGAAGTGGGGACCCGCTACTAAGAGAAATAATGCTTCACTTTTACTTACGTTAGAAAAGATTGAATCCTACACCACCCTGTGCCCTCTCCAGCATATATTTACACTATTGTGAAATAAGATAAATATTTTGCTAAGCTTCCTTCCCGGTGACCTGAAGTAACGAGGAATAATAAACCAGAGTGGGATGTAGCCTATGAGAAAAAGTGAGATAGAGAGAGAGAGAGAGAGAGAGAGAGAGAAAAGGAGAAAGAGATAGTATTGTACAAGAGGGAAAACTTTTTTAATAAACTACCTTGAGACATCTAAAGGTTAGAAAAATACAGGGAAAGAATAATACCCAGACATTCCAAACCCATCACCTGTTATTCTACCCTTTCAAGCTCTCCCACCATTAATAATACACTAAGCAGGGCTGATAGTACTTATACCTGCTCCCATATCCCTTCCCAAAATAGACTACACTCATGTACATACATATCTACACATACCCACACATTGAAATACAAGAGACAAAGGCTCAGTGAGATATAGAGTATCTACTGATAGTAGTCCAAGTTTCCTTACAGTATTCAGAATAAATAACCAGATGATTTATATTCAAGTCAAACTGGAACAGAAACATGTATAGGTGAATTCATAGGAAGGAGGTGAAAGTCTGTCTGGAGTCTTAACCTAACGAAAACTTATGGCCAGAGTTAAAGTTCTGCTATCTCACCAGAGCACCAACGAGTCAGTGAGTGACGCACATGAGGAACAACACATGCAAAGAGCGGGAGTCAAGGAGTGCCATTCTTTATCTATCTCGAACCCCATACATATCCATCTTCAGCTCCAACTATGAACATACCTATCTATGTACATATGTAGATACATACCCACATCCATCCCAGTCCCAGTACAGACCATGCATATCCGAGTGACGGACTTATATACAGAGGGATAGGGGAAAAAATTTATAGTAAGTGCTCACGCCTTTCAAGTGAAAGCGGAGAGTTACATATACCATGTTCCGAAGCGAGAAGAGTCAGAGGGAGAAAGCAATAATAAAGCGAAAACAGAGGAGTCAAATATTTGAGAGACAGGCAAAAATGTTACTTTCTTCCTCCTCCACTTCTCTCTCTCTCTCTCTCTCTCTCTCTCTCTTTGTTTTTCCTAAACAATTTTCTCAAGAGAACCTCTATTTATTATTATCCTCCGTCTCGCTTTTATTTTCTCTCGTGTCCAACCAACATATTTCCTGAGCCGTTAAACTACCAATATACACCACTAATTCATGAGGCTCCGTAGCCACAAACAAATTGCACACAACTTGTAATTCCTTTATTCCAGAATACAGCCCGGATTCTAATACCCCACTGGATCATAAGGGAAGAGCGGTTTCCCAGCAGGTTTGGTCCAAACACCAAATACCAAAGAGCCAAGATTTTTTTTTCTATCTCTCCAAGTATCTATGTATGTTAAACAACCTAACCCCGAACATGTAATTCCATTAATTGTAAATCCCGTGAAAAGTCCTTTGAAACGGCTTCCTACACTGTCAACCAGAGTCATAAATATAAAGCTCTGTTGACATCCTCCCCGCTCGGAATGGCTCGAAGGTTGGAGACTGGGAAATGTGTCATCATTAAAATGATAGGAATAGTTGCAAAGGAGAGGAAGTAATGACGACCATTTTCTCCTATTAGTCACTCTCCAGTCTCCAGTAATTATTTTATGCCTCAGTAATTGCAATCAAATTGGTCACAGTATCTAGGAACATTGACGCCAATATGCCAAGGGCTTCAGGAATACCAATAGACGAGCACCTAAAACCTAAATTGCAGACTGGGGAAAACTATAATAATTATTATTATTGGCCCTGACATAACGTGACACTAACTTTCAAACCAACTTGACTTTGATCGAGTGCTTCCATTACGCTTGGAAACACTCATTTTAAAAGACATTGGTGGGATTGCAAAAGCCCCTATGTACGTACATAGCACCCAATAACTACTCCCTTAACTTTCACACCCACCGAGACTGGTTTGACTTATTGAATACAACTATGTATTAAATTACTGATTCCATGTTTACAGCTGGGCTCAATCTTATCAGAAGCTTATATGAGGAAATCGGTTAAAATAGTAATAACCAATATATGACTTTGAGATTACTTCCAAGTGCCCAATGACGATATCTTAGTTGGGATTTACATGTGCTCAGGAAACTATTTACAGACATGTGGTTGGGTAGACGTAACATTTGATTTGACTTCAAGGCACACTTCCATAAAAAAAAATTCTATGTAGAGGAACCCCGAATCTGTAAAGTTATAAAGAGTAAGTACTGTGCATGATAATAGTGTCGGAGGAAAGTTACCCAACCGGGGTTCAAGCAAAATAATTTACGGGAACAACACACCCCAGAAACAGAAAATTGCTTTTGACAAAGTTTCCAGTCAAAGACTAGCTTTCAGATACATCATTTTTTGTGAGATGAATAAACTATAGATAAGTATACCTATCTATAGGTATGTACGTAGATACATGTACATAACTCCACTCTTTGAGAAACTCGCCACCAACAGAAAGTAGACTTCAAACCAACAAACAATTGAATTTCCTTGTTGAAACAACAAAACCCAAGAGTGTGAACAAGCATGATTGGAGTACAAAGAAATACGAAATTGAGTTGTACTTTAAACCTGTCAATAGATATCTATAGATATATCCTTATATAATTACATATGTATGTACCAGTACAATAAATCTCCAATATCATAATACATAATGTTATATTTATACAGATACACAGGATTGTGTTCGTATGTTTCGACCCGGTCAATATCCACACTTCCCCGGAAACTCCATACTGACTGTACCCCAGCGGCTATCCTGGTTCCATTTATAATTTGTGCCTCCATGTTACTGAACTCCCTCTTGCCCAACATTATTATGGATGATGGAGTGAGCTCTAGAATTTGTAGGAGTCAATGTGAGATGATTTACGGGGAGGGAGCCCGGCCTACTACAAGCCAACTTTAGTTCCCCCGACTTTTACTTCAGGTACTGCTACTAACTGAGTGTGTGGAGGGTGTAAGGAGATACTCAGAGTGGTATTTAAATCTCAATTAATACAGACAGACAATGGAAATGCATTAGAGTTTAAAACCTCGAAAGAGCCGTAATAATTATTCCAGATCCGGCTTCCCACAGAACAAAGACAAAGTAACCTCTCGCCTTAGTTTTCAAAGACTCTTGACATCCCCTCACATCACATGGAATTCAGGAGATTCCGTAATATGAATCCTCTTAAAACAGCTCGCTTTGAAATCTATTTCCGCCAAGTTCACCCCCTCTCCCCACACCCCTCCCATATATCCCAACTCATACACACACACACACATGTATGTATTTACAGTGTGCGGTTCTTTAAGCCTCCATGCATCAGCCCGTTTCAAATTCCTTCCTGGGGATCCTCCATGTATGTATGTATGTAATTATGTACCTACGTACATATGTATGTATGTATATACACTCCAAATCCCGTACTTTGTATTCCAGGATGAAGACCAGCGGATTTTATGGGTCCAAGAAAAATATCCCAAGTCCCCCGTTGAATTTTCAGCCCAGCCCAGGAAAGTTTACTTAATCCTCGGCTCGTTTGACTACACACGTAATTTTGCATGGTGAAATGTAAATACACATATCTATAGATATCACTATGCTTTCCCAGGGAATCATTTCCAGGAGAGATAATTTACAAGAAATATTTCCCTAACCACTCTCAGTTGGGCTTTTAAAATTCTCCTTTTGCAAAGAGAAAATTCCCCATCGGAGCCGCAACTTTATCCAAGTGTTTTGTAGTGATTTTTGCAAGTATAACCTTGGAAATGAATTAGGGCTAAAATCCGGATGAGAAACTCCCTTTCCCAATGTTTTATTACGCCCTTAACGAACATGGAACAATCCAGGGCACACCCGTACATAGGAATCCTACAGGATGTGCAACATCCCGCGTATACATACAGATACCTAATCATACATTGTAATACTTACTGTCCGACCATTACATCAAACACAATGGAACCATTATATCGATCAGGAATGTAATAATAACCCTTTAATACTCCGTATCAAGAGCTTCAATCCCAAAAAAACCCCATGTAAATTCAAAATCCCAGCAAACAACAACTTGAGAATCTTGAGCGGTCGTCAGAAAAGGAAATATGTACGAAACCTTTCAGAAAATGAACTCCAGAAATATCCCAGGCTGGGTCAATAATTCATGGCTGACATTAATGCTACAGTGGCAAAGTTTCAGGCTAAATTGAGTACCTGTCCAAATATGTACACAGGCATAGTTTATAACACCCAGGTTTTGCATTTGTTCGACATACTCAAGCGTCAGCCTTTAAAAAAAGCGTCCTCCCCAACCTATACTTATACATACAAGACTAAAAGAGAAACTTTATATCAAAGTCAAACAAGGTTATATATAAATGCATCTTCTTCAAACAGTTTAGTTTATTCAAAGGTGCTTCTTCTTCAAATGCCACAGGATTTTATAGGTGTTTCATGCATATGTTCCCTTCCATTATGAAATGCCACTTACTTTCAGTGAACTCAGTCCTATTAGTCGGAATGTACACACAAAAAAAAAAAAATATCAACGATCAGGCAACCGTCTGTATGTATGATTTTAATCAATACTAGCATTTGTTGTGAGTTGAGCAGGGGAAATGGTTGCTACGCCATCCCGGTAATCAGGAAATCAGCATACGTTTTAGACAAACTAAATGGGTACTGTTTGAACGACAGATTAGAGAAGGGTAGTCATGTACCTATGTATGCATATAGTACTCTTGTATGATTAGAACTGCTGTTTCTCAGGAAGATGTTCCATCAAATTAAACGTAATTGAGTATGAAATTCTCATCTTCCTCAGTTTCACTATATATATCTAATTATACCTCTGTATATATGGCTTCCTTGTGGCATTTCCTATTGGGTTTTTGGACTCTATAGAAACTTACCCCGAGAAGCTTACCCCTTCTTCATGCTGTTGGGTCCTCGGCTCTATAGCTATTAGCTATATCCAATAACAACAAGGCTCATGGTGCCATGTCATTCTTTCCCCTTTGGCTTTCCCCAAACAACTCAAATATGATGAGGCCCGGTGGTAGAACCTGGTGTCTGACTCCAAAGGTACTTTTTTATACTATTGGATCATAGTAGAGTATATGTATGTACATGATAGGACCTGAATGGTAAGTTCAGGACTGACTACATATAACACTGTAACTTTTGGTAAACTCCTGGTTCTCGACCTACATCCAGAGAACACGGAGAATAACATTCCATACATAAGTAGATACCCCCACTGTGATTTTTCCAACGAAATCGATACCCTGGAATTCCTATACACTAGGAATATCTGTACTCATAAGTATATACAACAATAACCACGAAGCCTTATCATTATCGATTATCCCCCACCGAATGTCCTTTAATTTCAACTCATATTCCTCCCAAGTAAAGAAAAACTGTCTATATGTATATCTAAATATAAATGTAGCTGGTGCTTAGTACCACACCACAACAAAAGTTGTTCAACTAATTTTCCTCCCATTTCTTATCAAACTGTTTAAAGCTCTATCTGGTCTGGGAACCACTGTATTTGAAGTACAGTTTCAACTATAGCTCCGGGAATCAAAAACTCAATAGCGACTTCTATTAAACCTCACTCTGGGGAAGACTACATTATTATCTGTAGAGGTATGTATAAGTATCTATATGGAAGAGGGCGACGGGAATGAAAATTAAATTCTTTGGTAGTATACTTCGATCCCATCGAAGAGTAAAAGAAAATCTCTGTGAATCCTCAGAACGACTGACAGCCTTGGAAAATAGGGCTTAAGCTTGTATGATTCTACTTACGTCCTTGTTTCGCATTGGATTTAGAAAATATGACCAACTTTGAGCCGTCGGGAGTAAAAAGAGCTGAAAGAAATTCGGCCGGGAGTGTCACACAGAAAGAATCCCAGAAAGAAAAAAAAACATGTAGTTTGAAATGCTAGGAGAAAAGTTAGGAGACAAGAAAAAATTGTCCAACTCTTGGAGAGTGTGTTGAAAGTCCGAGTTATATTTCCTCCCAGCTCCCTTTGAATTATTAACTAACTAACTATTGTTTCTTCTTTTTCGTCCCTCCCCGTCCCTCTTTCTCGTCTTCAGACAAACCAACTCCTGGAGGATATTTGCTCCTTAATAAAATACCAAGCAAGCTGGCTTATCATTAGATTGTGGGGGGAAAAAAAGAGAGGAAAGAGAAACTAGAAAAGAAAATGTCTACAAGGAAATGCTCTCTTGCACGGAACTTAGCCCCTCCTTCCGTCCCCAACTCATATAATTCATATACAAGTAACACTTCCACTATGTACATGAGGGTGTGTGAGTTAAACCTCGTCCAAATAAAGCTTGGCCTAATCTTAGCCAGGAGCCAGTAGTATATACAGGACTTTCTATGGGTAAAGTATCGACAACGTTTCTCAACCCTACTGTCAAGAAGCCTTGCCAAGAGCTAACTCCCTTGCCAAACTTACTTTAAGTTCATACATATTTTCCTCCTCCGAAAAAAAAAAGAAAGAAAAGTTAAATCCTATGAGTCTCATCCATTCGTTCATGAAAGCAACATGTTCTTGAGTCCCAATCCTCAACTTTCATGTTCCTTTATAGGAGTCAATTGATGGAAGATCAGAGGAATTAATTGTCCTTTGCATGGGAGCCCAACCGGATCCGACTAAAAGGACTGGGAGATGGGACAGAGACAGAGGAAGAGTCAGGTCCCCGCTCCTCCTAAATTGATCTCAAGGGTCGGTCACCTGCAAAAAGCAACCTCTTCAACTCCACTTGAGTAATGATCACTCATAGAGTTAACTTATGTCGCGTGATTAGCTACACAAACAAGAGAGAATGAGAGAGATCCTCCGAGAGTTGGGGATGTCAGAATGCAGATAAATATTGGGGCGGGTCTCAGCATCTTCCATATAAGAGTTTTACTCCAATGCGCTCCTTCATTGCGGATCTCCCCACTTATGGTTTTATGCTCAAGGCTCCGGCCCATACATGCATAAGGATATTCATACATACATACACTGTATACATACATATGTATGTCCGTCCAAGACGGAGCCATTTCAGGCTTTTGCATGATTATGCTAATAATGGAGGTACTCCGGATTTTTTTTTCTATTTTTGTAACTCATTTCCTGACTTGTGTTTATCAAGCTTTTGCTCTCAAGGAATGTTACGCATAAAGAAGACTCATGATTTGAAATGCCCTCAAGATTAAATTCCCTTATTTTTTACGATCACAAAATATAAAAAGATACCCGCTTCCAGAGATAGCACAAGTACTTTCCTCCGATATATAGTCTTGTTCCATGTACATATGTACACATGCTACTGTAAAAAATGCTACTGTGCCCTTATAGTATCTATAATATCTACGCTCAAGTACTACTACTCAAGTCCTGATCCTACGGAGCACGCAACGGTAATGTACGTAAAGACTGATTTGGAGATGAAAATTTATACGTTTACTCACCGACCTCAAAGATTAGAGAAAGAAGAGAAAGAAGACGTATGAGGTGGTTTGGAGGAAAACAATAAAAAGAAATTTAAATTTCACTGTCGAATCCCAAGTTTCCATGGCCAGAAGCCAATTTTCACATTTGAGCATACTACATATATAGGTATATAGAATATGTTCTTGTGATGTCTAGTAGACATCGTAGACGGAGTTCTGCCCGCCTCAATCACGCATCCAAAATAACACACGCACTTGCTTTCCTCACCCGCACTCAGACTCACTAACTTCCACACACTCTGAGGCTGTGAAAGATTTCGTAGTGCGTCCTTTCCCATACCCTGGGTATAAACCAGATAAGGACGGTGTCAAATAAATTCTGCAATCAGAATCACGACTCCCTCCCGTCTCCCCTTCCTGTATAGTTGAGATGGGAGAACACCAGCATTCTAATCCTGAGTCTGGCAAAAACCATTATACCTATTGTAACATTGAACATTCACATTAACAATGGATGAAATGGTCCATTAAATGTACAATTAAGCCTTTGACCTCTCTCCTCCTGCCTTTGATCCCACTGAATTTTTCTAACCTTTGTTTCCATTTACTCAAACATCCAGTAGAGACGGGAACCCCGAGATGGATCAAAGAGGAAGAGATTTCCAAGGTAAGGAATCGTGGATTTCTTACCTTGGATTCAATTTTCATTTTTCACACGCCTCAAGCAAACACCCGGAGGTACACGCAACCAATAAAGGGCGCTCACGGAGATTTCGATAAAATTCTTGAGACGACATCAAAATCAATTATTTGTGAGCCAAGACGCAATTTCCGAAAATGTGCCTTCGATTTAACGTCAAAGTAAATATATAGTAACATAGTACTCATATCAATACTTTTGCCTAAGACCCTTCTTCCCCGAATCCTGCATTGCTTGATAACATACCGTGTGACCGGGAGGCAACATCAAAGCAGTATTAAAAAAAGACCTGCTAGGATATTCGTGGTGTAAACACCTGCAAGCATGGACTGGATAACATTTTAATTTCTCAACCTCAGAGTACCATTGGATTACAGATGTTATGTCAGATACGAGTTACTAACAACAACTCCGCTGACTGCACCCCTCCCCCCATTTAATCGCCTTAGTACAGTAAATTCCTAGGGGTTTTAACAGTCAGCGTAATCATTAAGGAAAAGTAAATATGTAGAAGGTATCACCTAAGCTGACTTCCCTACAAAAGCTGGATTTTGTTTAGGGATTTATCATGGTGGGATTTAGTTAGTTCTGTAAGTTTTCAAGAGGAGTCCAATGGCAATTGATATTCATTCGGATGCTGGGATTATTTCACTTCATATTTCAATATTTGTAGTCACTTAAACAACTTTCCATTTGATACCGGGGCTGCAAAACCTTAAATACCACTAATAGCTATTTAAGCCTAAATTTATAGCTTGAATGAATACTTACTCTTCAAATTTACTTTACATTCATAATGGCAGGATAACCAATCGCGCACGCATGGATATACATATTCATTATTATATAATTCTTCCTAGCCTATCACCGGAAATTGAATTAATAAAATACACGCGAAACAAATGGCCATTACAGAATATCAAAACAAACTGAAATCCACCATCGTGACGAATCGAACGACTTCAACAGTTTAGCAGTCCTACCAATTGCTACAGCTACTTGAAACTGAACTACACTCAACAACGAATAGCTCATGCCTAATTAAATAATATTTCATAGTCTTCGTACTCTCTTTCGCGAGACTGAAACTGGGAAATGGTTGTGAGATGAGGTTGACATAAATACAGACTAGTGCTAGTAATCGAAGTACGAAAATAGGATGCGAGATACACACTTACTACATTTAAGTGAGAGATTAGATGAGATTCTCGAATACAATTGAACTTCATAAAACCTAATTTCCATCTTCGATTAACTATTTACCTATCATCAATACTGCATGAATAAGTCGGATAACGTATACTTGGTTTGGTGCATAAGTGATTATCGAAACTGAAACAGCACCTTTCTACAGTTCTATTGCTCAACATAATAGTGATCTGATTAAATTTGAATCCCGTTGCAATTATTTTTCTCGGAATAAAAATGGCTTCGAATAACAACTAACGTATGCATACACATGAGCTAAAGCCGTATATGACCTAATGTTACGTATTTCAATGGTAGATAAATCCAAATTTTTCTCATTCAGGAAAAAATGCAGAAGCTAAAGGAGCTTTTTCTAAAAACATAATACAGATACTTGCACTATTCCTTGTAGTTGTACTCGTAATTAATTAGGAGGTATTAATGCTCAAAATTATATTAATTGGAATCTAACGTTCCCTTAAATACTCGAATAGTACAGCTCCTGCCAAGAGGCTTTAATTTCAAAAGGAATTTATCTATCAGTTTCACAAAAACAACATAAATACGCATAGAACAAATTACAGTTGGCGGTGATAATAACTGGAATTAATTTTGTTTATAATAAAATTAATTAGCTTTTCCGTGACGGCAGAATGAATGGCATTTGTAAATACAAATATTTGAAGTCACATTTTTTCAGTTGCTATCTGTATATATGTAACTATATTCGTCAGGTATGTATACATATATACTTGAGTATACAACCTAACCGAGAAATAAAAAAGCACAGTGATTGAGTGACACAGTTTGGCTAAACTACAATTCTGTACATAGTACAGGATGAAAATACGTATTGTTAATATTTGTTGGTCCACAGGAAAATAAGCGTGACATGTGATGTCACAAGAAAAGAAGACTGACAATGTATTTCTCCCTCATGAACGCGAGTTTAACTTGAAAGATGTTTATAGGCCAGTTAAACTGGAGAGGGGAATGTAGGTCACTGGAGTAAAGTAGCACTGCTCAGTTTCTCCATAGCTACAACGTCCGAGATGGGATAAGACTTTATATGCACATGCACACTGACACACATATAAACTATGAATGTATATATACTTATATATATATGTTTTAAAGAGTATATTGATCAGAGTAGTACAGAAAAATGAAGAAATGTAAAAAAGACAAATTTTAAACTAGAAAGAGAAAAAAATTAGGAACCATTGCTCCACAAACCCGTCCAGCCATGATGTGCCTTGAAATCTATGGATTTTCTTGCCTGAAAATCCAATTAGTAAATAATTGAACTAACAAAACAAGAGAAAAATCCAAGATCCAATGTTGAATGAATCCTGGGACCGACTGAAGAGCCTCCGATCCGAAGATTTTTCCTGGGCGAGGACGAAGACGGCCGAGTGAGAGAAATTTCCCTTTTCAAATAGAGATCACACACACACACAGATACCAGACCAAGCTTGTTCCGTTGCTTCCAGAACCAAGAAGTGCTGTAGTAGATACCGTCAAGTCTTCAACACTCGCGACGAAAAGCCCGTCTACAGAGAGAGACCAGTACCGAGAGGCAGTTGCAGGATCTTCCGCAGCAACTTTTCCATCAGATTCCCTCCGTGTGGCGTCTGAAGGCTATGAGGAAAGCCCGGGTAAGCCGTCGAACCAAGAGCAGGAGCAGAGCAGCAGCAGCAGCCGGATCCGAGGAATTGTGTGGGAAAACCGAGGAATGGAACGCTATACAACACCCCAGACCAGACACGGGCAACGGTGCACAGAGCAATGTAGTACGACTGCCAACAACAACTCCCGAGAAGGCCACGGCAGGTCGATAAAATCCTGAAACCAATTCAAAAAACCTAAACGTAAGCGAGCACGAGCAAGCTCCGAAATCCGACGGAGCTCCGAAGTCTCAACGCAGGAGCAACGCCTTCACTTCCATCCTATAACATTACATACACACATATTTATATACTTGACATACAACACCCCACAATCTTCATCTTCCAACTCCAAGTCACCCAAATACTCCCTACAGACATGCCTCCCATCAAAATACACCCCAACTTCCAGGAATTCTTATTCAAGAGCTACATTATTTCTCTCCTTATAAATACATTCACAGTCCTGGCCATTTTTCACAGACTTCCAGTTCTCCTCTAATTCCTCCAACCCTCACAATTTTTCAAAACATGAGCTTCACCCCCAACTTTGGCATTTTACAGTTACGAAATATCCCACTAATTACCTTCTTAATCTCTAAACAGAACCGATATATTTCAATTTTGACCAAGTTCCTTGTACTTGTAGGTGTTTCCAGATGCACCATCAACAACCCCCTGGTATGTACATCCACGACCGCATATTTTTCAATGACAATAGACAGGGTACCTAAAAAGCATATTAAATATTTTTTTAGAATATAAAGACAACCTCTGAACACTGCTTCCTCTTCATATAATTATATAAAGCGAATTCTTATCAGTCCTTACTCTACACATATCAGAATTTTCGGAGCTAGCTGTCTCTATTCTGGAACACTGGAACGCCGTCACAAGATGAATTTTGATGACGGGGAACTGGGCAAATGAAATCATACACAAATGTGGGATACATAATACTATTTGAAATTCCCCGCCTCTGTTATCATTGGACCCTGACACTGCAGATCCGGACGATACCCTTGAACGAGAGGTAGTTTCAATTTCTTCCAAAGGCGCAAACCCCGCGACATAAACAAACGCCGAAAGCCAAGTCCATTGAAGTGCATGTTAAAAACTTAAACACTACCAACGTATCTCGTTGTATCGCGTGTAAGACCAACTTTTATACCCCTCCTGGAGACTGGAGCAGGTGCATGGGTGGATGTTTTTATTCAATTTCATATTTCATACATTCAAGGAATTTATATAATACAAACGGAGAGTAAATACAAGCACATCCCTGGGAGGAACCGCATTTCAAATGTGGACACAACTCACATTGTATAAAGTTAATTAGAATAATCTCATTCTTATTTATTTGGATTACAGTACAATTTTAAGACTTGAGAAAGTTTGCGAATAAAAGGTATGTGATGATGACTGAAGTATTGTTGTGATTGGATATTTTTGTGATTTCAAATATTGGCTGAAATTGATGAATGATGGGTTGAAATTTGGTGTGGATATTATTCATGGTTAAATTGGTTCATGGGTATACTGAAAAAGGTATTAATTAGGATTATTTGAATTATTTTAGATTCTTCGGAAATTCGCAAGAACGGAATCTTTAATCGGGATTGATTTGACTGGATACGTTTATACCGGAACTTGAATTATTTCTACTTGGGGAAGTAGTGTTAAAAGCAATAATTGAAACATGGAGCTACCCCAACCTCCGCAAGGTAGTTTTTAGTTGTAGAGTACTTCGAGTGTCAAAATGTTACTAAGTTGGGGTGGATGGCATGGAGTGGGTTACTTGGGTTAATTAAGATTGTGGGAGGGAAGGTGGTGATGGTGAGGAAGGTTTTTAAGGAGAATTGTGGGAGGATTTTTGATTTTGAATGTTTTTTGGGGATATTTAGCAGTGTTAACTCTTCAGTGGGACAGTCAGTGGGGAATGATGTAACGCAGGCAGGGAATATTCAATGTATCTATTGATTGTTGGTAGCCGGGGTTTTTTGAGATATTTAAAGAAATGGTCTGAAGTATTGAGCTATTAAGCTTGTTGTAGTTATGTACGTTGTTCCTCCGGAGAGTGGTTAGAATGGACTGAGCAAGTGTTAGTTATGGTTGTTGTGAGGATTTAATTTGTATTGAGCGGAAAATGCTTGGGTGACGTTAGTTTTATGTTGTGCTTACTTAGCACTTCGAGACTTGGGTATTTTGTGTTATGATGGGATGACACCTTTAATATGTATTAATTACCGATGCGTTACATGTCTGTAAAAAGTATAGGAGAATCGTCTACTGGGGAGTATTTGAAGAGTTGTGGTACTTGCTAAAAATCAGTAGTTTAATGCCCGCTCACTGCTGAAGTAGATAAGCTGATGGAGAAGTGAAAGTTGGATTAAGATGAAGAGTTGAGAATATGATGAACTTATTCCTGTACGTCTGACTTTACAGATGAGGATTTGCGGAACATCATTGACAAGTTAGCTGTATTCGTGGCGAGGAATGGCGTTGAGTTTGAGACGATGACTAAGCAAAAGCAAAGAGACAACCCCCGTTTCGCATTCCTGTTCGGTGGGGAGTTCTATAACTACTATATGTACCGAGTTACGACGGAACAAGCAGTTTTAAGGCATCGCACTATGCGTCAGCAGCAACAGCAGACGAATCAGATTGGAACTGGTGGACAAGGCCCTTTTCAGCATTTTGGTGGTGGTGCTCCTCGAATGCAACAACCCAGTGGTCAAAATCCTTTCGACATGTCTCAAAATTTCGATCGACCTCAACAGCCGATGCAATCTCCCTTTGAGAACCAAGGAATGGGCAACTTTCAGCAGAGAGGACCTGGAATGGGCCCTAGACCTAGCGGACCGTCAGGCTCAAGATTTGATAACAGAAATTTTAGTGATGCCAATGATCGACCTGGAAATTTTTCCCGTCCACAAGGAAATTTTGAGATGGGGCCTGGATCAGGAGGTAATTTTGATCCTGGAATGCAACCACACGGCAATTTTGAACGGAGTGGTTTTGATCAACGTCAACCCGGAGCAGGACCCCGTCCTGGAATGTTTGAGCCGAGGATGATGGGACCCGGAAATTTTGAACCTCGCCAAGGAGGAAACTTCGAGCCACGTAAACCAGGACCAGGTAATTTTGATCAACGTCAGCAAGGACCAGGAAACTTTGAGCCACGTCAGCCAGGGCCTGGAAATTTCGAACAGCGTCCACCAGGGCCTGGAAATTTCGAACAGCGTCCACCAGGAACAGGAAATTTTGAACAGCGTCCACCAGGTCCAGGAAATTTTGAGCAGCGTCCACCAGGACCTGGAAATTTTGAGCAGCGTCCGCCAGGACCAGGAAATTTTGAGCAGCGTCCGCCAGGACCAGGAAATTTTCAGGGTCCAGGGCCAGGTGGGTTCCGTGGAAATTTTGATCAACGGCCCCCAGGACCGGGAAATTTCGACAGACCTGGTAACTTTGAACAACGGCCCCAAGGACCTAATTTTGACCAGCGCCCTGCAGGACCCTCAAAATTTGATATTAGACCTCCAGGCCCTAATAATTTTGAACGTGGTCCTGGAAATTTTGATCGCAAACCCGGACAAAGTAGATTTGATGCTGGTCCCAGTATTAATTTTGAACCCAGACCAAACTTTGATCCCAGGTTAGGAAATCAAATACAGCAAGCCACACTTTTACCCCAAGGTTTTAAAGTTGAACCAGGTTTGGATAAGCCAGAGCCAAGAATCGACAGCAATCAAGCTGCTTTTGGACCTGGTAGTGCTTCTGTCACACCGAATCCACCTACTGTAGTGGTTCCCACACCAGCAATTAATGTAGAAGTATTAACCAAACAAAAGATAGCATTGGAAGAGCAAATTCGTCAAAGTGAGCAGAATCTAGCAGCACAGCAGCAGGTCTTACTGACTTCACAACAGACGCAAATTGACGATGCAATTAGACAGGTCCAAGACACGGAAATGAGTCAGCTTGCTGCTGAGTTGAATGTAGATTTAGTGGAATTCGACATGGTCCTTCAACCGATTATTGAAAGCTGCACCAAGGATGCCATCTCAGGTGGTAAAAGTTGGATATTTACACACTCGAGCACACCAAGGCACTACCATCTGATCACGTCATTTCTCCTAAAAAAGTAAGTGTTACAGTATCGCTGGTATGCTTAAGAAATTTATTACGGCTTGATTCGCTTGTCTTTCACATCTCTGATCTTGATATTTCCAGAACCATGGACCCCGCAGTCGCGTTCAATCAGCGCCTTCATATTATTTATTTAGTCAATGATGTTCTTCATCACTGGTAAGATAGCCATACATTGATACATTTTTCGATTGTGTTTATATTTACTCCACGGGTATCAAATTCAACTCCTTTTTAGCATGCGGAAAGGAGCTGAAGATTTACAACAAGCGTTGGAAAGTATGGTGATCCCCATGTTCTGCTATACTAAAGTATCCGAGGCTGGAAATGAAGAGAATATAGCTAAATTAGATAAGTTATTTAACTTGTGGGAGACCAAATCGAATTACGTGGGTCCAGTGGCCGTAGAAAAACTTCGAAATTTCAATCAAACTCTTATTGATTTTAATAATGATTTGATGCAACGACATGCTCTGGTAGTTACTCAAATCGCTAACTCCATCCAACAAACATTCGATGGTTATCAGACCCAGCACAAACTCTTCTGCCAGCACGTTTCGCAGAGTTTAAAGGTATTAACGACACGTCTCTTATCTTTCCGCATTTTCAATTTCATCCGCTTTCTAGAAAAAAGTTTTTTTGCTTTGAAATTATTTGTTCGAATGCAGTTTGGGCACAAATTGTGCCTGAATATGCCTGAGTAATTAATTTCATCTACAACAGACCCTAGAGCAACAAATTCAGCAAGGAATTTTGCAAGATCAGATACGTCTGCAGCAACAACAGCAACAACAACAACAAGCTCAGCAGCTAATAAATCCAATGCAAATAGGATTAGGACCTGGAACAGCTCCCGTTGTTACCTTACCTCCAGGCAGCCTTGCTCCTCTTGGACCAATGATAACAGGCTACCCAGGCGGACAAGGTCAAAACTTAACGACTCAAATAATAGCTCCTCCTTACATTCCACCAGGTAACGATGTGGGAATGTTTGATCTAAGTAAACCTCCACCTGGGTTTCCTACACCGCCTCCGGATAAAGATTTGATTCCTGCATTGCCTTATTACGAACTCCCTGCTGGATTGATGGTGCAGCTTGTCAAGGTAATCAGAAACCATCGATTTCCGTTCTTTGTTTTTGTGCTGCAGTCGATACGGAATGTTTTCGAGCTATATTTTGAATAAGTATTTTTATGACAATCAACACGTTCTTCATAACATTTGAATGCGATTGTTACATTTATTTCAGCTTGAAGATGATTCATATAAGCCAGTGGACCCCAAATCAATTCGTCTCCCCCCTCCCTGCCCTCCAAGCGATAGATTAATCCAGGCCGTTGAAGCATTCTACGCTCAGCCGTCACATGAAAGGCCACGTGACAGGTATAAAAAACCCAAAAAAATACAAGACTGTATTTGTAAACACCAGTATCTCGACTATTTTGTAATGCTAGCTTACCTAAAGTTCAAATATTTGCATGTAATTGCACCTCTAATCATTCATAAATTCCAATTTCTTGATTTGAATAGTGAATTTTATCGAACGAAGTGTGTGTATTTTGCACCTACTTCGCCGAATGAAACAACAGACCTTCCTATTTCTATCAGACTTTTTCTTCCTTCTCGTGTTATAATCTCTTATTTGCCCGATACAAATTTTAGGACTTCAGAGAAAAAGTCATGTTAGACAAGCTTGTCATTATTACTCTGTGAGGGCAGGAAATTTAGCCAAAGCAAACAAACACTAAGAGTATTGTTCTCTTACATCTTTAATTATTACGTTTTCTAGATATTTTGCGTTTCTGCTATTATTGGGGTATTTCTTCAATGAATAATTATCCGTATTCTTTAAACAGAAGGTTATTCTGTAAACGAATTTTTTACATAATGACAGCTTCATTAACTTTTAAATCGCGGGGCTCAGCCTTATGACAGTACAATATTATCGGGTGTACTTTATCATGCACGGCCAACGTTTTTGAAAACATGAGCTGTCTTCCTCTTGTAATCAAGATTAGCTCCAAATAGTCAAGGCAATCAAGTAGCATATACCTGTAACCATACTCGTACCAAGAAGTTCATGACGCTGTAGATTTACCTTTTGGTAATTTAGTAGGCTCCTTGGTATCACTTTCATGTTATAGTTAAATATGCGTTTCTGTATTTATGGTTATAGTTTCTTGCTGATTTATTTTTTGTCTTTCAATATTTACTAACTTCTGTAATAAAAATATTCTGTAGCATACACTTATACAGTATGACAAAAAAATAACATGTATCTGCATTGTACGTCGCTTGGTAAAAGTTATCTTTAGCACGATGCTATGGTTATGGGTCCGGCGTCACGCTGGGATTTGGTGAGAAGCATGTTAGCAGATCCTCTCACGTTTTGTTGCATGTGATGGTCAATGTAATTGCTCAAAGTTGCTGCATTTACTTGCATTAACATAAATGTTTGAGATATTCAAGTTTTTACATTTTGGTGTTTGTGTGATTGTCTACGATCCTATTATAATGTTAGGATAAATTATTCCCAAATTGGCTATATTTACGTTGAAATGTATCAGTCTGTTCAGATGATTTCGCCGTCTTAAATACTTTTGCAAAAAAAAGTTGTACTTGGTTAAAATAAATTTTTGCACCGAAAAACACGTGTTATATCGAGAGGTCTGTTACTGGCATTGTTTTTTACTACTAATATTCTTTTTTAATGTTGTTCCTTGTTGTATTTTTATAGCGAAGGATGGGAGAGACTTGGATTGTACGAATATTTCAAAGCAAAAAATCTGGCGAGGAAGCAGAAGGAGGATGATATTAGAGAAGGACGAAGAGAGAAAAGTCGATCGCCATCTCCAATTCGTCGGGATTCGAGTCCTAATGGAGGCAGATCACCCCCTAGACGGAGATATCAGAGGTAAATCCCGGAAGACGTTTAATTTATTTTGCTTTTATACTTCATTAGTTGCTGATAGATAAAGTATTATTGACAAAAATATTAAAACTAACATTTCTGAGGAGACACCATTATATATTCCAGAATTTATTTTTCGGAAATTATATGATTTCATACAAAATAATCACTAACAGAGGTAAATGTTAATTAATGTCATTCATTGTTTAAAGTAAATCACCAACTCCGCAAAGGTCTTCTCGGCGTCGTTCAAGGTCTCGCTCCCCAACTTCCTCTAGTAGTTCTTCCAGGAGAAAGAAATCTAGAAGGTCTAGATCACGCTCTCGATCTCCGAGAAGATCACCTACACCTCCTAGCTTTGCGTAAGCTAATTATTATTTACTTAAGGAATCTCTGGTTGTGAAAAACGTACGATTTTTTGATAACGTTATGGCAAATTGTTTCCTTTCCGAACTATACTAATGGCTACGGACAACTTAAATTTTCTTTTGACAGTGCACCCGGTCTTGGTTTGGATAGGAAGCTGGATGAAAGCAACAAGGGCCATCAGTTGCTTAAGAAAATGGGATGGAGTGGGATGGGCTTGGGAATCAATGAACAAGGTACATTATCATCGTCTTGAGACAAAACTGAACTTTTGCAAAATCCGTTGAAACGAAAATGAACAGTATGCACTTTTGCTTGTTTCAGAATTTTTCTGATTTTCAATTCTGCTTTTTACTAGAAGAAGCTAATTAATAATAATTATTAAATTGACAAAGCTATGTTTGTACTGCAAGTTTAGTATGTACCGACGGTTTATGGTCTACGTTCATTATTGCAGTTATCGTTCGTATGAATAATTACATGGCTTCATTTTCAATTTAATTATACGCGTCTAAAATTACACTCCTTTCTGGTTGTACGTGTGGGTGTGCAGTGGAAGTCATTCTAGTTTACTTAATGATTTCTGATTACTCAAAGGGTAGTCCACGTATTGTTGCTGTCGAATTGAAAGTAAACAAGCATGGGTTATTAGATTACTTTCTGGAATCTACAAAAGGAATGACATGAAATGTTCTCACTTTGTTGCATCTAAAGCAACCTCTCAGTCAGACTCAGTGAACAGATAATTTTGTCTTGTGTTTACGTGCTATCAACATATTATACTCAGGCTGGTATTGTGGAAGGCAACGTGAACAAATAATGATTAAGAAATTCAAGAAGTGTTGGTAATGTAATACGTACATAGGTTACACCGAGAAAACAACAGTAAAAGGTATAAACCAGGAATGAAAACGTGTTGAAGAACGTGTTTATCAAAACCTTGTAAGTTGCATAAAGAGCATACGGTAGGCATGTACATACATATGTATAATGACTCCTTACATCTTCTATACCTTCACATATAAAGGTTCCTGGGTGACGTGTATAATTATTTACCTAGAAATCTAGCCAAAACGTTATACACGGAGTATTAGTAATTACTTATATGTATGGGCTTGGAAGTAGCGAACTTTGTAGTAATACTGTCAGAATTCTATTCGCAGTTTTGTCGTCTTATGTGTGCTGTATGAATGATAATATCCGTGATGAGTTCAGAAAGAAGCATTATTCTACATTCGTGGTGCTCAAACGTTTGAAACATGAAAAGAAAAGATGGAATGGTAATATCATTGGCGGTTACCTTTTGTTGAATGTACCTATATACATATAATTACACTATGTCTAAATGTATGTACTCCTTGTAAATGCAGAGTTTTTTCAGGCATTTATATAGAGCTCGGTGTAAATAGGTAGAGAATCGATTTCAAGCGAACAGGAGTTTTAAATTTAATGAATCCGGTTTGACAGATTCTTGGTAGCAGACACGTTTTAGCCTCGTTGTCACACGTGGAGAAAGCTTTCCAGTTTAGAGTATTTGTTAAAGCTTTGCGTGTGCCTTGGAGACGGAATTGGAGGCTTATTTTGTGTTAGAGTTTATGTTATTCATGTGTGCGCCAATAGAGCCCACCCGCTCTACGAACGGCAGTAACATTGGATAAAAATAAGCTGAGTTTCTCAAGGAGCAAATAACCCTCAAATCAATGCTCATTTAAACGTAGGGTAGATGGTCGAAGAAAAGATTGGATAACATCAATAATACTTTTAAATTGGATACAAAAGCAGAAAAGGGAAGATTTTCTGACTGAAATTGATACTCTAACCCAAAACGGATCGAGGATAGAAGTAATATTTAACAATCAAAAAGTAGGTTTTGCTATTTACGGATTTGTTTTTGCAGTAATTCTTTCATCTTTAGTAAAGTCCACCGTTCATACGAAAAATAGTAAAAGTAGACTGAAATAAGCGTGTGCTTGTATTGTGCTTGTCACTACAATGGTAAGGGACGTTAGTTTTACTGTAGATGTTTTCGTGTTACATATTTAACGCGTTTGACGTCCGCCTGCTTTTGTTCAGTAATGAGCTGGAGAATTGTAACCTAACCCATTCGATGGCTATTCAGACGTTTAGTAATTATTAACACAGTTGTTTTGATAGTCCACGTTATTTTTAGCTATATTATTTGGACGTGTTTGCGGCTAACTGAATGCTTTGTATTCAGTGTTTGTGTTCATGCGTTCAGTGTGTACTGTGTACTGAACAAATAGTTGGTAAATTTTTGGTTTGACCGAAACTGGTAAAATTTCTAATAAATTACTGAATTTCAGACGACATTAGCAACCAGGAAAAATGGTTGCCTTATTAGCTAAAATGGCTAATGTAATTTTGTTTTCTTGAAAGCGGAAACTTCTTAAAATAGTGCCGGATAAACTTTCTAGCCCTATTTCTAGCTGGAAATTTAGAATAATAAATATTTGTATCATTACTTATAACTGGGCATCGATTCCACCCAAGATTGAAATTTGACTGAACTCGAAACAATATCATCCACGTTTGTACTGTTTTGAGCATCTTTTACAATTATTTGGGTGCGTGTGATAAAATTCAAATGTGGAAATAATTAATTGTTATAAAAGATACAAGTGCCTGCAGAAATCTGCAATATTATTAATTAATGCCAAAATATGAACTCCACAAATAATTATTATTGTTCAACCAGTATCTAAATAATAATCAATAATTACTGAATATTTGAAAATTACCAAATACGGGACATTCTTCAAATAATCACTGAACATTCGAAAACTATCGAATTAAATTGTTTGGGTTAAAAAGGACAAAATTGGGTGACTCGATGGCACCCACTCTGACATGGCTTTGGTACATGAACACGGAAAAGCTAATCACTTTGAATGGTGACTGTTTACTGATGTGTGACTCGATGTTGTTGTACAATGGCAATTTGACTGATGTTGAATGAGCTTCAAATTGTTTGACAAACATTGATTACGTACATGTATAACAACAGTATGTAATTATGTGTACTATTTCCCTGCTTTGAGATATAAAATAAGGATTGTTATAATTATTATTACTAATGTTAAGCGTAACTTCTTATAGCTGAATTGACGCTTTTACAAAGAATCATGTCTGCCAAATTGCCCACTCAATAACTAATGACATTTTTGCAATGAAGTTTTCGTTTTTTTTCCCCCTGATAAATTCCATTAGTAGTAGACCTGACAGTCGTCGTACTATCAGTTTTATCGGAATTTTTTTTATATGCGCTTGAATTATAAATATTTGATAGTAGGGCTTTTTTTAGTTTCACAATCAATAGATATACTGGTTAGCATTTTTGGCAAGTTTGAATCTCAAGTGTGACTACGAAATGACTTGAGAATATACATACATAACTCTTACTACACATGAGTCCGCAGGGGCTGGGTTGACTCACCGGTTGGATCACATTGCATGTGCTGACAATGTCACGTTTTGAAGCGAGTGCTTTTACTTCTTTCGTAAACCTAGTACTTACTTAGATATAGATAGATACTTATATGCATACAGTCCGTGTTGCTAAGTCCCTGAGAGAGTGAAGAGTATTGTATAGTGCTTACAAGGATCTGTCTATGTCTATGTGCGCCAAGTGCTTAGTCATCTTGAAACAACTATGTAGGCTGCTGTACATAACATACAGACAACTACAACTAGATACTCTGTATGTACATATGTATCTCTATAATCTTTGCTGCAGTGAGCTTAAATAGGCTTATATGTACTGTATGTTCTTTGCTGAACGAAAGAGTAATTATTTCAAAAGTTGTACACATACATAAATACGTAGATACGTATCCTTACTGCTACATAGTTGTTTATAACTCACGTTTAACATTTGTAGATTAAACGTGATATTTGTATGTATGTGCTTGTATGGGGGAATATCTCTTGTATGATGTTATAAGTGGAAGATAAAGTTAATAGTTAGCCACCCACGTTGTGTTGCTATAGTGTCTGTCTTCTTCCTGGGTCATGGGGTACGTGGGTATGCAGTAGGCAGCAGGCAAATACACGGGAGCGGAAATTAATACAAGTTACCCCTATGGGGTAACTGGATAGTAGCTAGTTCTATAATTATGTCTATGTATGCATTTCTAGAATAGTGATCAGGAGGAAGAGATCGACGTTTTCCATGTTTCTAAAAGCTGGGATTTGAATTAAAATTCAGGAACGGACTTGTGAAAGCTGTCCGCGTTTCTTCTGTACATAGATACATACATATATACATGCCTATTAACGTGGGCATTGACTCGTCATTCATTTCCTATTTTGTTGACACTGTGTAAACAAACATTGGTTCTTGCCAAATGAATTAGTCACGTTGTTGACATCCCTGGGAGTGTGATGTGATCCATTGAACTGGATACTGTACTGTAGCTTGCTGATTGTGAGTTTGATGGCACAGGTTGCTTTTTTTTTGGTACATTGTAAGTATATCATTGCCTCAGAGTTGTTAGCGTAAAATAAAATCACTTTGATCACAAACCATCCCGTAACTTAGGATAATAGGGAATTCAAAGGGAATCTACCTGAACTAAACGGTAGGATTACTTCCAGTAATTTTAATGATAATGATTTCAAAGGTAGAGACTGTATCCTTGATTATATGATTCCACATCCCTGAACCAAAGGGATTGACAGGTGGGATTTTGGAAGGAAATTAAGTTTCATGATACTTTTAAGGTGTAAATTTCACTAATGGAAATTAATTTTGATCTCGCCGTTGTCCTTTTAATGAGGATCTGTTCATCCAGTTCATTCGCCCTCTGCGATATTGGGTCTTATTCTGCCGTATTCCCTCTCTCTCTCTCTCTCTCTCTCTCTCTCTCTCTCTCTCTCTGCAAAATTGCGAAAACCAATTTCATGCTAAAAAATTATACTTTGAAATCAGTATACATAACTAAATATGTATGTACTTATATCTATCGTTTACATGGATTTTATTTATTTGTGAGCTTTATGAAAACAACAAACAAGTCTGACACCAATACAGTGTGTGAAAGTAGTTCATTCAATTTGAAAAAATTCACTACATTTATAAAAACTTTAACAAATTGTCATCTATGAGCATTTAAATATATATATGTACATGGTAATAGTGCTATATCTTGTTTTCTATTCCCTTTGCCTGGAAGTAAAAATGCTTCATCACGTAAATGACCACTGCTGTTTATGACATTACTATAGCAATCAAACCATCCACCAAAGGGATAGGAAATGTGAGACTACAGTTCATTTCAAATCATAAAATAATTACGCTAAACTTGATTATATTGCAAATCTCAAAGATATGTAGTGATATGTGAGGCTTTTAAATTTCTTCGCGTTACAATTAGATGTGTGAGTCCCTTCAACTTCGACAGTTTGTCTACATTCGCAATATGTGTAGATATGTACATATCTGAATCAGGAGTTAACTTGCCTTGAAATAATGCTTTTTGTCGATTTATTTTTCATGTAAAATTCAATTCAATCAATACACTTGTCCACGTATATTGTTAATTGTTGCCTTATCAAATTAATCAAACTTTCTCAGAATTGCCTTGCTCATGCTTATAATAAGTACATACAATGTATCTGATGATACCAAGGTTTCATAAAATTGTTTCCATTGGTGGAATAGTTCATCTGTAGCTCATACCATTTGCCTTCTAGTAGTATGTAACACACAGTATGCACGTAAACAATGGCCGAATATTCAAGTCTCCTTCTCATCACCTTTCTTCCAGAATTTCGAATTCACTAAATTTTCGTTTAAATACAGTTTAATTATACATAAGGATTTGTTAAGCGTAAATTTAAAGCGCTGAATCCGCGCAAGATAATTGAAACAGAAAGAAAAGAGGAAAATAAAAGGTAGGAATTTAATTAAAATTTACTCTTTCAACCATTGTTTTGGGATTTCCCTTTCTAAATCTGTTATTTCCGTTTTATAGTTTTCCTGGCCATTTTATCAGAAACCCTTTAAATTGGACACGAGGTAGCAGACCGTTTAAATTTTGAACCGTAATAAATATGGGATTTTTGTCCTAGACATTGCTTCACTTTACTTATGTCATTGAAAATAATCAGGAAGATTTTGTTATATGAAAGGAAGCACTTGAGTATTACGTGACTAGTTTTATTTGGACAACACGGGAACTGGTCATTGAAACCATCCAGGACAGTTTCAATGTATATCTGAGTCCTAGATTAACATCTCTCAGTTGTCCTTTTTTTTTTTTGCTATTTTCAAAGTGAAGTAATTCGGAAAAAAGTATCAAATAGCAGCTCTCTTTATTACCATCATTATTACTCCCTAGCTCTTTCCGTTAAAGGAAGTGAATTGGAATGGTTCAAGTTGAAATTCTAGGCAAGAGGAGATACATTGAATAATTTTGTCATTACTGTAACAATCCCAATTTGTACATAGGCAAACAAATGTATAAAATGATTGTGTGTACAAAATGATTCATGTACTGTATATAATTATCTGTACATACATACATTCAAACTACTTGTGGGAAGTCTGACGTATTCTTGTAGCTCCGGTGTAATTAATTACTAACAAGACTTGAGTCTTGAACAAAACCGAAACACTTGATGAATTCCGCAAGTTTTAATGAGCGGAAATTCAAAGGAACTCATTTTAACTCTTGGGAGTAATATCTATAGTTATTATGATGAATGTGAATGGCACGTTTTGTCACACTTTTCCTCATATGGACGTTCTCATACATCATAGTATGCATCACAAAAGATGTGATTTGGATCCGTCGTCGTTATTCCGCGTGATTCAGAAAACTGTAAAGTTGAGAGGGGGGAGCTCTCGAGGAAATTGGAATTTTCCCCCTTTCCTATTCCAGTCACTAGCCTTTGTAGACTTTTTGATGTTATATTGATTGAAGTTAATTATGAATCGGGGGATTCATGTGATGGGTAAATAAAGTTGAGATTGAAGTTTTTCTATATTTCCCGAAATTTGATCTCAAGTACAGTAATGATGTTTATAATACTGTTGATGGAGCTTTGACGGTATTTCTTGATTTTTCCATCATGTTCTTTTGATCGTCATCATTTCCTTTTCCAGTGAGTGTTGTGCAAACGTGGTGGGGGAGGATTTCGTGGGTATTCTTGGTAGTTTTATTACGCGTATGCACTGTAGTTGCGGGCATGTCCGTACGAACTTGTTATACATATAAGGAAATATGAGGAAATTTAATCTAAAAATATGTCTTATACAAGTTGTCTTTTGTTCATTGGCTATGTCAAGTTTACGATTGTATGCTCTTTTTGTATCCTAGTATTTTTCCACTGTTCCTCTCTCACGTAATCAGTGTTTCTTGTTCTCTTTCGAAATAAATGCTATAGCCATTGTATGTAGTAGTAGCAACGACTTCAACCTGTCACTAATTCCCTTGTTATATGATTGGTTTTTGCAACAATTAAGTATTTCAATATTCCAAGATTAAAATCCTGTGTGAGGGCTCAACGTTCTAAAATCCTTTTTATGGCTGGATATGCTCTTGCTGGGAACTCCTTCATTGGGTGTTGTGTGCATGTATGTACATGAATGTATGTATCTGGAGAATTCTTGGCTATTATTAGAATTGTCTCCAGTCCATTTAATTGTTAGTTACAAATAGGATTCTTACCTTGGGACACAGGATCTTTATATCTTTATGCATGCAGAATTAGTGTTTCTTGTCAATTGCAAGTTAACCGCAATTACTAATTGAACTTGCAAGTTCGGTTCAATTCCGGTTATTTTACACCAGGGAATTGCAATTGTCGGTGCAAGTGCAATTTGTGTGTACTTAAATTGCAATTACAAAAGCATTAAGTACTGGCAATTACCGGTTAAGCACAACTGAAATTGCAAGAGATTCAATTGCAATTGCAAGTGTTTGGACTGCAAAAAGTTGCAATTTTAAAAATATTTATCAATTTAATTGCAGCTTGAAACCCTTTCGAATTTGAGCGCAAAATTCCATAAAATGCATCAATAAGTAATTTAGCTCTAGTAACTAATTATAATAACCTTGAGTATTGTCTCAACGAGTTCAGTTACTGTACTTCCTGTACAATTTCGTCGGTGAGGACGCAAAATGATCTAAATGCATTTTCGATTAAAATTAAAATGTTCCCATTTGCACAAAATAATATAAAAATAGGCCAAATATTTTAAGCAGGGACGGGATATCGGAAAAATACGGATTTAAATGTGGATTCAAATACTTTCTAATTTCGATTTCAATTTCAATTATTTTTTTAAATACTTACAAATTTGAATTCCGATACGGATTCCAATATATTTGAATACTTCCTGAATTTGGATTCCGATTCAAATACTTTTCGGATATTCTTACAAAAAATGGGAATTTATTCAAAAGAATAATTTAATCGCAAAAATATAAGCAATACATAACACATTAAGTTTTTTCAAGGCAAAATTACCACGCAAATCATTTATTATAAACTTGAGCACAGAAAACACACACTCAGCTGAAATTTGAGTAACTCGAAAAGCAAGGAGTGATCCCATAACAATTCTAAAAAATTGGAGTAATTTGTTAACCTGTCTAACTACTTTTCGGATAAGTTCCTTCTAACAGTATTTGTAAATCGATTTGTTTGATAACACATCGTAATTAGAATGTACTTGAGAGCAAGATTTAAGAAGTGAGAAACTTGATTAACTTATTGTTAATAGTGGTTAACAGTCCTGTAAGACCGAAACTATGCAGCTATCTCATCCTGTTTGCAGGAATTTTTACAAAAACGGGCTTCAACTCACTGTCCATTAACATGCATACACTTTTCGTTTACCAACCGTTCGGAACTTCGCTTTCAAAAAACGCTTCCTATGAACTTTTTCTCGCACGTGGCAATATAAAACCCAATGAAATCGATACTTTATTGGAATCGGAATTCATAAAAAATATTCGAATACCGATTCGAATACCCTTGTTTTTATTCGAATCCGATTTTGAATACAAATACCTCTGAGACTATTTTTCCGATTCCAATATCGATTCGGATACCCGAACTTTTTGAATATAATTCCGATTCGAATTCCAATTTGAATTCGAATTCCCGTCCCTGATTTTAAGGATACGAAAGATATGCTGAACGATGAAATTTTACAATATTTCAGCCTTGGAGGCCTTGAAGGAAGGCAATTTCATTTTTGCATCTGTTTCATTATGCATTGCATCTAGATTATTTTATTTAATACACTTTGTTCAATTTCGTGAAACAGCATGTATACCATCTTGCTACCAATCAAAAATGCACGGATCATTTTGTCTCTTCACCGACTATTTATACTGTATATATCAGTTAACTTGCAATTACAATTGCAATTGCACTTGCAATTGTACTTATCGGTGCAATTACTTCCAAATGTTTTTGCAATTGCCTTACCAATTGCAAGTAACTTATGAACTAATTGCAAGTTCAACTTCGGTTATTTGCATGATTAAATTGCCACATTTTAGCAAGTACCAGTTACGGCATTACTAGTACTTGCATTATCAATTTAATTGTAATTGCAAGTTCGGTTATTCCCAAAACTTGCACCGACAGAAACACTATGCAGAATGGTAGGCTGTGTGCTCTATGCAAGTGGAAAACATGCGATTCATTTTTAAATGCATGGAGATCCGTTTGTCTATATAGTTGGTGTAGTTTAGTTACTGATGGAATTACGGGTTTTTGTGTCAATAACCCCGTGTTCTATGATATTTGAGACAGTGGTTGCGTGTGCTAGGAGGGATTGGAAGATGTGGATAGCTAGTCCTTGTCAGTGTCGAATAGGATGTATATATGCCAATGCTGGCAATAGTACAGATAAAATAGACACGCGAATATGTAATCCTTTAAAATTAGACATGTATATACATACTTATATCTTATGCAGATGAATATAAATCCTGCAGGTTGACTCCTTAATCTTATTGAGCGGACGGTATGTGCCGACACACGGTGCTTCAATGCAGATATTAATAGGCCTATTAAAAATGTATAGGGGTTTCGTCACTTGTGTATGCATTCTTGTTTTTTTAGACTGACTTTCACTCAAGCATTGACTTTGGTTGCTGTGCATATGTACATGATTATGTATTTATGAGAGTATGGGAGGGAGAGAAAGATGGTGCACTGTGCACGGTAGATAGGAGACTACTGTACAGTATGACATTTTATTATGAGCTTGAGTGTGCTGCTGATTTGCCTGCCAGTTGTTTCCACTGGTGCTGTAATTAGCAGCGTGTCACATTTCTCCCAGTTATGTATGTCCCTCTGTGGAATCACTAATGGAATTGATCAGTGTCTCAATAATTATTGTAATGTTTTTCCGAGCCATCTGGATTAGATTCCTTTATGTCACGTTTCCATGAGGAGACAATACTGTATATTGGGAATTTGCACAGGGTGCAGTTTTCTGCTCCTACATGTGAGGGGTATGTACTGTTGAGTATTCCATTGGGGTTTATTACACTACTGGCTAGAGTGTGTATAGATACTATATACTTTACTGTCTGATCATGTGATCTTACCTCTGGCGAATTATGCACTGGTAGGAATAATAATTATGTTTTGTATTCCATTTGTTGAGCGTTCTCATTGTCAGTGGGATAAATACTCATTACCAATGTTTGTCTACGTATTTAGCACTCGACAGATTATTATTGGCACTTGCTAAATAATTTATGTATTAAGGTAGGACATTACCAGGCTCGTTCGAGTCACTTTCTTTGATAAATGGGAAAATATGAATTTTGTCGAGTTTGTTTTTGCAAGGTAGAGATTTTTGTGGATTTTTTTTTGTACATCTCTAGATATAGTCTTTTCTGGCATATAATTATGCTGTAATATTTATTTCAAGAGGCTATTATTATTAGTATGTTGAAATTTGTTTTGTAGGACATTAAAAGGTAATAATTAAGTGGCCTTTACTTTATTGATAGGGACTTTATGTAATATGGAGTATTTTGACGTTCATTATTATGTACGCACTGCGGTTCATTAATTCGTATGTTTTTTGGGAGTAGACTCAATAATATTACATTAACATGACTTTAATTACGACGAAGTAATTATTTATGTACAGTTCGGTATAAGAAAGACCAAGAACGTTTGTATTGGAAATTCCATCACTAATAAATACAGACTCAGCTGATTATTCTAAAAGTAAACAACTACTGTACATACATACATTACGTAGATGTAGATACACGAACTACACTCATGATTTAAAGCTATACAATGTATGTAGCATTCTTGTGTGCCTGTGTGTGTATGTGTGTTTGCTAGTGGTGTCACTCACTAGTGGTGGTTGGTAGAATTGAAGCTGTATTTTTGTGTAAAACATTTTTATCAAGTGAATTAATTTTATGACTGTACTGATACGTCCTTATTTGATAATAATTGTAAGTATAAAAAATAAGTTGAGAGTGAGGGAGGTCAGTCATGTAGGGCGTCATTTATAGTATTAGAAATGCTGAGTTTTGATGAAAGTATGATATTCCTATCGAAGTTTTGTTTCTGTCATGTCTTTCAGTTCACATGGCATATCAACCTGCGCTACGGAGAATGAGCTATGAATATTAATTTATTGTAATTTGATTTCGTCCTTTTCATGCTGAGTTGCTTACCTCAACTCTTCTGATTCCTTCTTATGTGTGTATAATTATCTCCAGTGAGCCTCCATGCTTCGTTGTAGCTTAAATTTGTTCCCATTGTACATAAGTCAGTGTTTGCACTTATATATATGCATCCCTGTGTACACTCACCCAGGGTTTATCGATCAAAGTAGGAGTCACTGAGTACGATTCACTTTTCTTAATTATTTATTAAATTGACCGACTTCCTTAGCTTTGACCTACCCAGAAATAGCTTTCGTGTAATTACCTCCAGTAACTGTACTAGCTAGTACGGAAGTAACTGGTTTAACATTTATGTACGTACATGCTACGAATAGCTTCCTCCGTCAAACTGACTCACTTTACACTCCATATCGATTTTTAAAGACGAAACCCGTGAAACCTAGATACTACTTAGATGCCAATGCATGGGGAAGAAAGCTTCGTAGGGAAACGGTAGTTCTAGTTATTTGAGTGTATTCTGTAAAAAAAACAAGGAACTTGGGAGGATTGTTTTGAAAGTATACATTTATATGTTGTTGGATGGCATTTGGGGATTTAATATCGTTTCCTATATTTGAGGCTAAATCATTTTTATCAGTCTCAGCGCAGTGGTGTGATGTGTGAGCTTATGAAATCATGGAAATGATTATAATGCTTAGAATACCGTTTCAGAATGCTCAGAAAGTATAATTATACTACTTTGGTCTCCATCTCCATGACATATATTGTGTGGGACTTGTTGGATCCGATGAAGGAAGTGGCATTGAGTTGAAGGATATTGCGTACATATGTAGATATTATGTACGTATGCACATCGCTACATTTATATAAGTGCTTACATAAATGGTGGATTTGTTTACTACTTGCTTATTACTTGCGGATGTGGTATCGTTACATGGCTAATATATTAATTTGTATATGGATCTGGAGTCCTACGTATGTATATCTGTACTTATGCATGGGCGTTTTGACATGAAAAAGAAACTGTTTAATTATGGTGAGCTCTTCATGGAAATGTGGTATGAAGTAATTATTAAATGTGATAGATGTAAAGGGAGAGAGATTTGATCAACCACCCTGTTTTAATGGGTTTTCTAAGTATACCTTTCGGCTGAGCGGTTGAACATTCATAGAACACGTGAGAGACTGGAAATAATTTTCGGATTCGACTAAAATCACGTTTTTCAGCCTGACGTTGTTTACTATTCATCGTGTTGGAGGGGGTAGCCACATTGTTTGCACTTAGGTCGATTTCCTGCAATTTCCAAACTTTGCGTCTTCCTTCCTTTCATGATGGGTGTAATAGAGTCGTCATAGGGCTTTTAGTCCTTACAAAGGTTCCGGCTCTTACTTTATTTCATTTCGGCATTATTCTCAGTATATACACTATATCAATCATAAAGTTATTCTTGTTATTGAACAATAATAATTATTTAACATATATATTCAAGAAACTTTTAGCTACTGCTTTTTATTCATATATAAGAATATATACAGATGGAATATATATCTCCTGGAATCCTATTAAGGAATAAGGTCGAATTCTATAAGAAATGAAATGTTTTTCGGGTGAGGATGATAAAATGGAAATTTGAAGCCCATTGATCGTACGGGAAGATATTGTGAATACTTAAACAGGATGTTCCTGCGAGGGCAAGAGATGAGTATGTGTGTATAGTAATATTACGTATAGAAGGAAACTACTAAGGATTTGTTCTGATTGTGTCTGTGTGTGTGTATGTGTGTGCAGGTATCGAAGCACCTATATCGGGAGGAGAAATTCGGGAACGTAAAGATCAATACAAGGGTGTAGGCGTCTCGGTAAACGACCCATTTGAAAGCTACCGAAAATCTAAAGGTCAGGCTTTTGTCGAGAGGATGAGAGCCAGAGCGGAGGAACGATTGTAGGAAATTCAAATTTCCTGCTCCCTTTGACCTGCCAAGCTTGTTGAATGAAATGACTGAAAACCCTGTTAAGTTTTGTGTACACACATGTATGTATAATTATTTGAAGTCTCTTGTTTGATTATTTATTGTTAGCTATTAAACTGCAATAGTGTTGTACATGATTGTAAAATAATAATATTATTACTACAATTTTTTTTGTAATAATGAAATGTGTAATTAGATGTAAATTTACTGATTTACAATAATTTAGATTAAAGGCACGTGTTTTGGAGTGTGTAGTAAAATCTCTATTGTAGTATACAATATATATACCACAAACATACTTAAAATCTGTTCAAGGTCCTTCCAGCTTTACTGATGAAGCCCCTGTCCGGCTTAAAACTCTCCTATTCCTTCAGGTTGTATGTTCCACGAAGAAGCACCATTTGAAATGCATATATCTTGATCCAGAATACTGGAAAAGTAGGATTATTGCTTGACCATTATTGATATTAGTTTTCTATATCCCTCTTGTTTGTAAGATTGACGTCGGAACGTGAGCTGAGAATAGGTACCCAAAATTTGTTACCTAACTTGAGTGTGGTATATGATGTAAATTTCAGGTGTTGTATCGACTTAACTATGACTATGTTTTTACTCAATGGTGTAATGCTCAGGTACTGAAGTTTCTAGAGTCAAAACAATTATTACTTTTTATGAAATGTTTTCATTTAGTCATTGATTACATACAATTTGAAATTATTACAACCGTTGACACGACATTCGTTTAAAAAATGATTTAGAGAGTCAAATATTTAAAAACAAAAAAAAAGGAAAAAAATCTTGTGAGTTTTCAAAATTTGATAAGTATAGTAAGAATAAATTTCATTTATTTCCCGCAGAAGTGAAATAAATTCGTTCGGTTCGTGTGCTTTATCAGAGGTATGGGATCATTTTGGTTGTCAGTTTTAGAAAGTTAAATCCGGAGAAAAGCAGTGGGGTTTGTATTCGTACTTTGGTACGTGCATGCATGGACCTATGTAAGTATACATACACATTGGTATGGTAAGTATGTTTAATCCGTGGTCCATCATTGAGTATGATTAACTATAAATATATTTAGATTGGTAAATTGTGATAGGAATGAGTTCTTGGCTGGAGTTTCCGGACAAACACGTGCTCGTATGTTTTTGAGAACGGAAAATCGAACATGTGATGGAGTCACACGCTAATAAGTAGTTTTTCAAAACTTTTAATGTGTTCGTACTCACCTCTGAAACAACGGTTTGACGTGCGTATGTACAGATTGTGCAAATACTTAGCTTTTGAAGGTAACTCCAGGGAAGGAGACTGCATCTGGTTTGGTTACGAAATGGAGCGCTGTTTTCAACCATGTTATTGCTGCTGACGCTGAGTAAACAACTTTCTACCGTTTAGCACGAGGCTAAATCAGCACACACGTTTACTGAAACGGGGGGACGTAAGATGATAATTTTGCTGCAGCATTTTGTGGGTTCACCCTTTATTTAAGCACATGTTCTTGTACATATAAGTAAAATACATAGTGTGTACTACGTTGCCTCAATAAGTACCTTGTATTTTTATTGATTTCAAATCATTGTAAGTTTTCTTTGCCTATAATTGTCTCAAAGTCCCTTCTATTTTTGTCTGCTATGCTAAACTTTATATGTAATTATGCTACACTAAAGTTTCCCTTTAGTGACAAGAAACTTCACACCAAAGGAAGAAATGCAGAAAAATATTTACTAGACCTGTAAATCCTGCATTATGTAGATACATGACGGAGAGACAATGTCCTTTTAACAAAAAATACATATCAAAGCGTATAAACGACAAATACGTTTGATTAATACAATAAAATCCGTTTGTTGCAAAATATAGATACAGTAAGCATTCTTCTACGACATTACATAGGAGTTGCAACATATTTCAATACTGGATTAAGACCAAAATTATCTTCTAGGGCAGTTCAAAATTCTAAAGAAAAACTAAGGAATGACCGCATAGGGTTTCTATCTAACAATATTTTGAAACCTATTTTTGGCAGATTTATTTCATTATTATTACATTACGATCAATTTAAAGTTGAAAGCTATTTTTGAAATAGAACTTGGAATAATTTAAGGAAATCTTTTTTTTTAAAATGGCATTAGTAATAATTCCTCACTTAGTATTTAGATTGCCTGACGACTGTAGACAGAGTATTGCTTCCGAGAGCATGAAAAATTGTTATAATAGCCTGAAGTCAATGAAGTTCCACTTTTCCACGTAAATCAAAGAGATGAGTGTTCTTATGAGAGAAACTTTACCTAACATCATAGAATTTAGTAGAAGAAAGTACACATTACCGTACATATAGATCCACGATTGCACATGAGAGTATGTAATGGAAATTCCCAGGAATTGCCTCTCATTAAGGACCTCACGTGTTTTATACACACATCCTGTGTTCTTCCACGTATTTCCTTACATGTCTCTATATTCCGCAACCGTATAATCTGAATGTCGGACAGATTTGAGAATCCTCGTAACATGGTGGATCTATCGTAATATGCATATGAAACATCACGGTTGCTAACAATTAGCCTGGACCCTATCAAACTTAGTCAAAAGTCATACAGCCATATCTTCCAACTAGACACAGGTTCAACCTATGGTCCAGCCTTCAGTCTCCCTACCAGAATCGATGATCCAAGTACTGAACTCTGTGTTCCATTTGAAATCGATATTTTATAACAGGTATATTTTATAATTGGTATTTTAATTTATAATTAATAAGTAGATATTCTGTTTTCCCCTATACTACAATAATTATTTAAGTATCAGGAGAAGGATTTAGTTTTGAAACATAATATCCAATTATGGGCGGAAATCCTTTCACGGAACTACACAATGCTTGTAAAGTCCTACAAAATTACAGAAACAGCTCGATTCAAATGAGAGAAACGGAAGTGGGCGAATCAGAATGACAAATGTCTCCTTTGCCAAACAAAATCCATGAAAGGTAGATAGATATACTATTGAAAGGCAAAATCCAGGAACTCACACACTCCCTGCACATGCTAAACAAACACCCGACCACACAAGATTTCCACAGAAGTTTACTCTAACAGAATCATCTATTATTCTTGTTATATTGTGATTTCACTTGAAAGCAACGAATGATTTTAAGTTAGCTCAAATGAATTGAAATATGAAACCGTAAATCCCTTCTGACTGATGAACTCAACTCCCGGGGCCCTTGTTGGATGAAGGCAGGAAGCAATGACACCAGTCAAGGCTATGCTACTACTGAAGTTCTAGCATTTAGAATGGACTCTAATCCCCACATGTGTAAGTAACATTGGAAGTAATTGAGTTGCTTCCAACAATAATGAATTTCCGAATTGCTTTTTCTCCCTGTCATGTAATTATGTGTTGTGTTGGGGAGGGGGGGAGGAGAATGAGTAAAAGATGATAATTGGAAGGGTGACACTAGTCGACTCTGAGGTAACAGCACATCAGCATCATATTAGTAGATAGCCTTTCAAAATAGTACTCCTGTCCTGGTTTTATTAGCATGATCAAATAACCTGTAGTTTTGAGAGTACAGCATGGATTCTTCTTTTATCAAGGTTATAAAATTCCATTTTATTCATCTCATCATCCTGTAAGGCTCATGTGCTGATGGAAGCTGTTTTTACTATTTGTACAAGATCATCCTCCCCATGTAGATACTGAACCAATGACTAGATATACATATATCATTGGCATTAGCTTCGTTTCAAGAGTCTCATGGTGAGCAATTGCACCAGTTTTTACTGCCTCAATCAAAATATGTACAGGCTGGCATCCATCCCTATTTGGATAACAGCTGAATGCAAAACTCAATAAGAGACATGTGTTTAAAGATAGTATGTACTCCCTGTGTACATGTGGGTACTCAAGACTAATTAAGAGACACAGCAGACGGTTGTACAAGTTTGTACACACACTACACGCTCCTGTATATGTATGTTTGTATAATTATAGAGCCGCCCACATCAACATGTGCACGTCCACGTTTATTTACTAAGAAGGTTTTTTCCATCAATGCTAAGTAATTGCATGGAAAGAATCCAGGCTACAAAACAAGGAGCATTGTTGAGAAAGCCATAACAAGGCTCCATTCAAATGACTAGAAATAGTACTTACTGCGAACATCCTGCAAATATTAAATTTCAGCAGCCCGATGAAACACTCCCGTCTGTATGAATGGTATTCATAGCGCTCAGTCTTCCACGGATTTCACCCACTAATTCCTATACATGTGAACCATTGCATTCATCATTACTTGGAAGTTGGAAGTAGTAGATACTCTGTACCCCTTGTATTCATTCTTTGCTAGGAATTGTCCCCGTACACTCCATTACACTAAAGGCAGACGAAAGGAATGGGCAACGACAACAAGAAGCAATTATTACACTTTACGACGATGGAGCCCATTCAGTGCTCAACTGAAAAATGGTTAATTTTCAGTCAGGCATAGACAAGGGCACTAAAGGAACAATAATAATTTTAAAACTTGTCTTTTAAAAGCCGCAACCCTTGAAAACGTCGTCAAAAGGCATCCAACAAACAATGTCTCACTCATTTGTACTATCTTACTTACGTCATTTCGCACTTAAAAGAGTCTGGCTTTGAAATAAAATCCCACAAGTAAATCAAAGTCAGGAGTGCTTTGATTGGCTTCTAAAAAAAACAAAAATTAATTTCCGTTGTTTCTACGTCTTTTCACATTACTGGGATTATCCATATTTATATGTAATTATAAATAATTGCATGTAATTATTATAGTTTACAGGGGCTTATTTCCACGACCAATGCACATATTGGATGGGAATGGGAAAATTCCCAGTTTATAGAAAATTCCATTTATGAGGACAATTTCATCAATAACAACCATTTCTGCAAACAACTCTAAATACCAGAAACATTCCAATGTATTAAAATAGTTTGGAAGCATTATTTGCCAGTCTTTTGGGGAAGTTCCGGTTCCCGGAAAAAATTATTTAATTGTAACAAACCTGGTCACTCAGTATACTTGCCATGGGCTTGGGATTGTGAAAAATAATTTAATTGTGGGCAAATTCATGGTCTTAAAATTACTTTAATTGGTGTTGCTCACCGATAGGGAGTTAAAACTAATAAGTCTGTACATTTCCGGCATACTTTCTCCAGTAAACAAGTGAACACCGGGAAATTGGGACACTGGAATATCACTGCGTATAATTCTACTGTATATTTCCTTCAAGCAGTAGTAGTGCCATTCTAAAAAATAGTTGTGAAAGAATTACTATTTCCAATAATTAAATGAAGCACCCAATTACAAACGTACGTATTGGAGTATTAGATTAAGACTTACTGTCAGTGAGTATTAACCAATTGACAAGATTACAGGATTTGGATGAGAAAAAAGAAATACCCGTGTGAGTGTACTGAATTGTATAAAACAAAATTATGAGTACTGTACCTATGCACATTCAATTTATGTAGATAAGGGCTTCTGCAAGTAATTACACAATTCTTTGCATTTACAAATTACTCTAATTTATAGTAACGAGTATGTAATTACATATGCATAGGTGAAGCAGTCAACTTAATCCAAGACGCTATAGGTAAGGACAGAGCATGTGATATCAAAAAGAGGATTTGATTGTAAATGAGAATCAAAAGAACTTTTAAGACTGCAGCAGAAAGTTTGCATACGAAAAAAAAAAATTAAAGTTACATACATAGATACAAAAACCCCTTGCACATGTTTTCACCAAGAAGACTCCTTGAAAGAAAACACAGTGAAAGATCCCATTGATGTGCTGCTGATAGTGAGTAGATATATGTACATAAGGTATCTATATCTATCTGTATCTTGTTAGGAGGAACGTTTTTCCTTGCAAAAAAAAAAAGAGCATGACTCGCGAATTGAACATGTTGTGCCTGCATGTTGAAAACAGCCTGCAGAAACGGAGGGGTAACAGAGAACGGGTAAAAAAGGAATGGAAAGGGTAAGGATTCGTGTCGGTCTCCCGAAAGCATTGTATCACACGTGAGTCTCGGGGATTTAGTAAATCAAGCCCAGCCTACAATCCTTTGAGCCACACGAAATATCTCGTGTGAGTCTCCTCCTGGTTGACAAGTTGTCTCGACCTAGTTCTCCCTGTCCTGGGAACCCCGCCTGGTTGACCCAGGGACTCCTCCCTACACATTCCCCACCCGGACTCTCAATGAACTCAAAAAATCCCAAGTACTTTCTACACAAGTGAAAGCCACAGGGAAATATATTTAGTTCTGACTCTTCCCCCATTTGGCAACCGCTCGATTGATTACAATTTGAGGCAGTCGGACGTGCACGTGAGTTGGGGCATGGTGCGCGTGTGAATCTGTTTTTTCGTATGTATATTATTGTGCTTGTATATACACCTATCTCCTCCCTGTGTATGTATGCTCCAACTGTACTCTCTTTCTCTCCCCACTACGACTCAACTAGGAATACTGACGTGATAGATCCACAGTTTACTAAACGTGCCTTCTCAAGTTTATGTATGTATTTAAAATATATGTATTTCCTCCTATTACCCTCCTCAGTCAGTATTAAGTCCCATACAATATTAACCGTGGGTTTATGTTCCGGAGATTCTATCTGAAATATGCAGGCGAATGTCATGCATACTCAACTACGGATGGCTATATAGATAATACATGACATTATATGCAAGATACATACATACCTATGAGCATGTACATACGGATGCCCTCCCTTTTTGCCTGAGCACGTTCATGTTGATCTATATCTATCTCCATATTTAATTATTATATATCTACATATAGATAGATATAGTTACAAGTATTAATACATAGTATTCTATTCGGAACAACGTAACATGAATTAGTACTGGAAACTACAGAAACGTGCTATACATTACAGAGGTACTTTCCTCACTCACACTGCTCCCAACTCCTAGAAGCCAAAGACTCACTGCTATGATTCTCTCGACGTTTATTATTAGTGAAAAAAAGCCAGTATCTATAGATATACTCCCATATATAAATAACGTGAGAAGCTCCTGCCACACATTTCTGCTCACACAGTATGTATATCTAATATCTATGTATACTGAATGAGGTTTCCAATTTCCAAGAGAGGAGTAGAGTTTTTAAAGCGACCGACGACTGCCTTGCTCATGTGAGTGAAGTAGTGAAGGATATTTGCTAGGAGTTTTACTTATGGGGAAGATATATAAGTATAATATATATACACTCAGGAATCTTACACATTTAACTCACTCCCTTTTAAACCTATAACATGTACATAGAGGCATTGAGGCTTTTATATGAGAAGTACTCGTAGTAGTAGTAGTAATAGTAGTGGATGCTTTTGCTCTTGCCTTTTACTCCGTGTGGATAGTAGACAGTACTGCATGGGGTAGACGAAGCTTTTTGGTCTATCTGCACGAGAGAGGAGCAAGCTTTTAGTCAGTAACTTGGCTTGTTAGAGTGTGGAGCTGTTGGAAAGATTGGCGTCAGTCATACATCTGCAATAATAATAGCATTTCGGATTCCGCACAAAATCCACACACACACACACACACTTGTACCTTTGGCGAACCACTCTCAGACTTGAGCATCACTGCTGCAACTGTGTCATTAAATATTGTGGAATTCCATTCTGGCAGATGTGTTACTTCTCAATTATACACGTCAGTTGTCGTTCTCACAGAGAATAATATATTTTCCCTTGAATTGATTTGTCAAGCTGGTGCTCTTTTTTTTTTGCTGGTGCTATAATAATAATTTTAATATACCTCTGAATAAAAAAAGAGAGAAAAAAAAAAGAGCAAGAGCATTAGTCATCATCCAGCCGGCAAATTGAATAAACATTTTTTACTAATAGCCTGCTCTACATCTATCATTGGGTCATTTGACGGATCAGAAGGCATTTGGAGGAGGAAAGTTTGGAAATAGGAGGAACAAGAGTGAGAGTGATAAATATAATCGGATCAAGGATTCCGGTGAGCTGAGTCTCAGGGATATGGATGCAGCTGCACTCTTCCTCTCACTCTGACATGAATCGCAGACTTAACTTTAGACCCACGGTCGTCGAAATACAAATCTTTTACAAAGTTCTCCAAATTCACTTGTGTCAATGACTATTATTCTCTACGGAACATTGACTCACGTGACAATTCCCTCAACTTTCTCTCGTTAGCTTCTTCTGGATGATTACATTATACATTTCCTTCCTTGTGGAGTACGGTTCTACTGTATGTACGATTTTTTGGGAGAGCTATCCATTGAGTGAACACTACTGATACCATTAGTTCATATAGTACTGTATGATACAAAAATTCTCACTCAATATTGACACTACAACAATAATTATTTCTTTTTGAGAAGAAGTGCATTCCTACTCCGTCTGGAACTTTTTTGAAAGTGAATGGAAACCTTATAGTAAATTATAGGGAAAGGACATTAAACCAGAAAACATTCGGAAATGAATAGTTTGGTGCAAGGGTGGACGGGGAACAAGTCCATCAGGTGTGAAACGTCCAAGTACAACGCTTACTACCGCTGTGCGGTAACGTGACCTACCCTCAGTATAAAAAAAACGACTATTTTTTCCTTCCCATATATCTACCTACATGTACGTGTACATGAACATATGTATACATACGTCGACCCAAAGCTCTAGCTTCCAAACGTCAGATCATTCGTGATTACATATATGCAAGCAACTTCTGGTCGTAATCCTGTACTATAACTTGCTCTCGTGTTGGGAAAGAATGCATCTTCACAAATCCAACCTGACATTGCAGATTCAATAGAATTTCCCTACACCACCCAAGACACTCTCTCACATACTTCCATGCAAAATTAACGGCGAGGGAGCCACAGAAGTTCTCAATTTACATCTCTTCACACGTTCAGTATCCTACACAGACACTTCACTAATCTCCATACTCATCAATACATTGTTTACAGTTTGGAGTTGTCTTTGGAGCTTACATGTATATTTACTTACAAGAAAAGAGTCAAAGTCTCATGTTTTCACTTCGTGCTAACTTGTAAGATTTGTGTGGGGCTGACACTATGTACACTGATTGTGAGCTCATCATTGTCAGTTTCTAGAGAAGCAAGTCAGAAACTCCGTTCAACGTTGACGCTTCTTGTATCATCAGCATCTGGTCTACAATATATGTAATTATATATTTACTTGTGTGTACGTAAGAGTACTACGAGGACATTTAACGAAACAGATAAAGGATCTACATGTTTTGGCCTATAGGTGTGTCTACACAGTCTAAATACTTACTGTGTACATATAGGCTGTGAATGGGCAGAACTTTTTTTCAGTAGGACATTACTGACTTGAACGAAACAAGTACATAATAAAGTTCAAGCTACTGATTGCAAAACTGAATACAAACGTATATGTATTTATGACTACGCTGAATTAAACTGACTTTTGTGCCGGGCTTAAGGGAGGTGACAACTTCTAATCAGTTGAATAACTTTCAAATTATACTGCACGAGTCAACGAACGATTACTTCCCTCACGTGCTACCTATTTTATACAAATTACTACGCTGTCCGAATTATTTTTTTCGAGGAGCTTGAGCTTGAAAGGAAAATTGATTAGAGTTGTTATTGTCGAAAGATAAGGGAACTAACTGTTTAACCTTTTTGGGCTGAGCGTTAATCAAGTCAGCTCGTATACTATATACGTGTAATTACGTGCATCAACGTACAGATCCATACCAAGACCTTTTGAAGTCAAAGGCAGGACTATACACCGTACCTTACAGAGTACTATCAAGAAACTCATCAGAAGAAAGATGGACGGTCCTAAAATGGACCAATTTTGGGAGGACTCCTCCGGAGGCACCCATAGTCATGGTCATGGTCAACACTTGTCTTACGAGAGGTAAGAGACACAGTCAGTGTTTAAGCATGTTCTTAAAATTAGCATAATTTGTAGCAAATGGGAAAATCCACACGTTTCATTTACCACATGCAGTCTCAGAGTACCCACTTGGGTTTCATAATAGGGTAATTACATGTCCATGCATATATGTATGTTATTCATCCTCCAAGAGTTTCTTCTCATGTGCAGGGACTCATTTAAAAATTTTAAAAAAAATTATTGACATTCTTTAGGCCAGGCTTGAATCACTTGCCAAAGTGACACTGTTGCATCTTTATGGGAATAGTATATTACATTAGTTTAGCAAAGGCTAAATTCTAAGGTAAGGAAACGTACACATAGTTAGAGGGAGATCTGGGCCATCCCTGGGTAAAGGTCCCTTTGTAATTACGTCCAAATGACTATATTTAGACAGGAATTATTTTAATATAGGATAGCCCAAGTGCTTAATTACCAGCAACAAAAGCTTCTCATGTGTGTTCAAACATAGATATTGATAATTGCTATGTGTAGCTATAATTATGTATATGTACTAACTAAATTGGTGGTCTAGTTGGCAATTCTACTTTTGTATATTTATAATTAAATACACATTTGTAAAGTTAGAGGTGGGACGGAAGGAACATCCCAAACTTTGTAAAGGTTACAGGCGTCAGGGAATTAATTGCTGCAATTATTCCGTGAACGAGAGTTAACTATCTGTCAGGACGATTAATTTACGTGTTCGTCCAGGAACTGTACAAAAGTTTTGAGGGAGCTTAAGGCTGACTAGAGCCTCAATATGTACATAGTAACTTCTCCAGACTTGTATATACCTTATACTTTTCACACCGACTATGTATGTACCATTAGGGTTATATGCACACTACTAGTATTACCCAACGTCCGTATATTTATTAAAAACAATTTAAGCCAGCCACCTTTGGACTCCTCGCGTGAAATCTCAGTTGTCAAAAGGCCTGTGTCTGTCCTTGATAGTATAATTACCTAATTGGAACTCTAAACCATTTTGTGGAACATGAAATTCCTTATATCTTCCATGTAGTACAGTAGTATAGATCTTACAGGATATCCGCTCTGATCTCCTACAGCTAAATAGTATAGTCTAGACTCGTGAGGCGTACAAATACAAAGGTGAGGGTAAACTTAATGATACTCTATTACTGTTTCCGTTGGAGTTGGGAGTCTTACATATGTATACATATGTATGTAATTCCCGCACCCAAAATGAAGGTATCGTATAATGTCGTCCCATATCAAACCCAGTAAAACTTTCCTCAAAAAACGTGATGCCTTCCTCCGAAGATAACCGTCACGCTTGAAAATAAACGAGCACCCAACCATTTTACCAGACCGGAGAGAATCTAACATGTGATGTGAGAAATAAACTGGATTTGCGAATCGATGCTACCTAAAATTAGCATACACAGATAGAACTTCTTTTTTTTCGTGCTCGAACTGAAACCTTATCCTCCTCTAAACGCTTACATTTTGGATACACCAACGTAACACAGAGTATTACCTGGAATGGTGTGACAATGGTACGTGAAACGTTTTTTTGCCCAACTTGGAAATCTACATAACAAGCCCACAGAACAATTTTATGTATAATTATGTATAAATATACAAACATAATTACATATAACAACTGACTGCAATCTATAAGCTCTGGCCCATAACAGTTATGTATGCATGTCTGCATCCAACAGAGACATGTGACTCTTTTTTATGGATAATTTTTATATGACCTTACCTTCCTTCCATGTCCATACGTTATATGTACATGATACATGTCAGCCGTGTGTCAGTACACACTCACATAATGCCCTGCAGTTTTTCTTTCCAAGGAAGTCTTTTAGTCTCGTTTCAGAGTTGAGTCACTAAAAAAGAACCTTTTCCGAGTGTGTAAGACCATGCCATAAATCCTGGGAAAAATCACACTCATCGCAATCAGCTCGGAAGGATATGATGACGAAGTTGTGCAATTATAAATTCACTCTCTTTAGGAAAATAACTAAAAAGCAACTTTTTAGAGGTCACACCCCAAGAGTTTTAACCCTGAGGTCCACTCCTCAAGATAGTATTGAGATACTGTATATGTAGTACTGTATATTTAGGGATAATGAAGAACGTATTTCGTATCGGATACGAAAGATTGATACTGACGTAAATCTATTTAAGTGCAATTGTCCCCATGCAGAGACTCTACCGGTACTATATAGTTTTTGTACTTTCAAAAATAATACCCTTTAATTAACTAATTTCCCATATGAAACTTCATTGAAAAAAAATCACAAGTGTTATTCATGAAGGTATGTATCCATAAATACTCATTACTCTAATCATCTCTGCTCAGCCTGGATTTATTTGACAATCCGGAAATACATACTCATGAGTAGCATGCAATTCGTAGTAAGATTGTATAGGTACAATCAGTTAACTACAATGGAATGGAGTAATTACTCACACATATCAGAGTTACCAATGTCTCCAGTCTCAAACTCTCAAACACGTGAGGACTGCTTAGATAAAAGAAATAAATCAATGGGAGGCTTTTAGCAGAAGGTACGGATACATGTACATAATTATGTATGTACGTCAAACTTATATGTACATATTTCCACTTGAGAAATTTACATAGACCCAAGGCCCAGTAATACATATTAGTTGGTAATGGATTCAACCGAGAAATATATCTCCTTTCTTCATCAATTTCCCATGAAACTGTTACTCCTGTTTGGAGTGTTCCAGATCCCCCTCATCTTGTGAGCCATTCTTCCCAATAGTATACATCTCCCATGTATCTATGTATGTCTCTTTCACATGACCCGGCATATATTAGTTATTGCGAAAAGTTTAGGGATTTGTTTTTACAGGTTCCAGCAACATCCGCCCATGCATAATTCTAGTACATACAAAATGTACGCGTGATTCTGAAAATTATTCAAAGACGGGATTTCCTCCGAACTCTACTTCCAACTAGATATGCTCCTTTATATAGCACGTGCGGTGTTGTTTTGCACGGATGAATCAAAAAAGCAAAATATTTTTCATATCTTCCGCTGACACACTGATCCCTTCGAAATCCATGTTACGAATGCAAAGTCAGTGCTGGGAGTTAGGGAAGGATATATATAGATACATAGATACATACGTAGGAAATTAAAAAGGGAATTTGCACTAGCGAATATATAAGTAGATATAAGGAGTCCATGGAAAAAGTAGGATAGCATTTGGCGAGAATTATTTTTAGAAAAATAAAAAGCCAAAAATATTCCTTGTGAATTGCAGAAACGGAAGTGAGACATACATTTGGTCTCTGTGTGTTTATAATGTTGATATTGTTCGAGGAGAAGAGCCTCGCTCTATGCCAGGCACTCACTCGGAAAATGCGTTTTAAAATGATATTTTGAAAGGCGATAAGGCTTTGGGAACTAATACATGAAACTAAAAGGCGAAGCTTAAGTGCTTGGGACGAAAGTTAGTTTTCAGTTTGATGGCTCTCCATACAGAAAGGAAAGGACTAAGGAGTTGCTGAGGCACATGGCTTGCCATGTGTTTGCCTGAGGCAGTAGCGTATAAAGGTACTGGGAAGGAGGGCTTGAGCACTATATTCTCAACTTTACTGCTCCTCTCTCTCTCTCTCTCCCTACTCCCAATTGGTATGTACTCCCCTTGAGTCTCAATGGCGAGGTAATCAGACGAGGAATAAGTATTATGTGCCGCGGCGTAACGTAACGGAGAAAAACAAGTCACGTTTTCTACGGCATGTCTGGGACTCGCTCGTTCCTTCTCCATTAAAATAAAATGTCCAACAACGTCAACATCACATTATAAAGCACACACACGTTTCTCTGCACACATTCCCGCTGTTCATAAAAAAATCCTCTGGCTTACCCCATACCATACCGTATATGTACGTATGTACATACCTCCGTATCCCTTCATATATGACATTTTTCTCTCTACCCAATGCCCCCATACATAAGTATGGGCATTACCTTGAGGGATCATTCAGAAATATGAAGACTATGGGAAAAATGGGGAGGGGGGGGGGACCCCATAGTCATTTTAGCGTAATAGGTCTCTCAAGGTACTTTACCTACTCCTTTTTGCGTCATGAGCTGACAGAGCCTATGCCTATAAGATTGTACTTTTTGTATGTATATTTCCACGGAAGGATATCATTCGAACCCCATGGGGCTGTGTATAGTCTCGTCGAATCTCTAGTCTTCCTGTGGATAAATTGCTGGAGATTATTTTTGACGCACCCTTATAAATGTGGGTCTTCGTGTTCGGTACACGTGCTATATGGTTTCATTCCCTTTCAATCCTTTTCTGCTCAAACACTTTTCTGCACATGTTCTGTATGTATGTAGATACGTGTAAAGGAGAGAGCGTTTAGCTTTTGCTCACTTGTATGCATGCATGCTGAGCTGTAGGGAAAGATGTTTGCCAATAATATCATAGCATGGATTATAACTTGGTTCTAATTTTACCTGAAATTCTCCTCCAGGATTTGCATAATAATTACTCATCTCTAAGGTATGTGCTTCAATTACCTGTGAGTACAGACCCCTACTCAGTATGCAAAGGTACTGGGAGCGCTGATGGTCATAAAATATCTGCTGATAACACTACTGTACATCCCATATTAAAAAAAAATATATATCAGGGGAGTTGAGCCAAGCCAGATAAAGCCAGGCTGCTGGAAGCCCCAACACATATCTACACATATACTGCCAGGGTCATTATGGGGCTTTATAGTAACGTTTCGTAAATAAGATGGGGAAATAATTAATCACGAGGAGCAGAATCCGTATTTGAGTGTTGCTAAGTTGTGACTGCTCCATACACACATTCAGGCGTACATAGTTATATGTAATTACTAACAAATAACTTTGACTAGGCTGAGGATGATAGGATAGTAGCTACCCAGCAGAAATGACAAGGAACCCCTTCAATTTGACCTCTACGATGTGCATGACCCGTCATAAATTAAAAAATTCTGCGAATAAAACATGCAATGTTTTTTGATCAGTTCGTAGTAGTACTTCGTAGTCAACGAGCTTTTCTGTAGAAACACTGTACTACAGTACTGTATAAACTGTCAGGATACTCATGTCTGCAATGTTAATATCTAGCTTGCATGGCAACTTGGATCTTTTTTTTCTTCCCCTGAGCGTAAAAATACAAGTTTTCCGGTCATAGTGTAGCACAGCATTGTGTCCATGTCCATGGGATTTAAGGAAATTAAAAATTATAAACAGCCGGCTTTTATTACTTTTGCTTGTCTGTCAGTATCCCTGACTGACAAGTGGTGTACTCAGTCACAGCAATGACTACATACATGTTATTGGTACGGTTGGGCTGGAGGATATTGCATCTATTTATACAGTCGATAAGTCATAAATGACTTGACAGACTCCATCCATCGGCAATCTGTGTGACATTAGATGACCTATGAAATAGAAACATGCAGAGATGTGCTAATCTGAGATGTACTTTTTCAAGTGTGTATTTGTTTCAAATGTGCGATTAGAGAGAAAATGATTGATAGTAAACAAATGCCTGGGGAAAATGTATGTAAAGGCATACATATCATCAACGGCGATAAATAATAGCCGAATTTAACTTTCAGATAATAAATTGATACAAGTGCAAATTCCTGGAAATTTTGATGATGCCACCATTTCCAATGTGATTTTAGGAGCAGGGTAACAATCCCTCCACTTTTTTGTGTCCCTTTGTATGCTGTCAGATATCTGTGTAATAATATAATATCTGTTGTAAACAACTGAATGCAAGCAATTGGGAGTTCGTATTTTACTTCCTTCCTGCTGTTAGGTACCTGTGTAGGCTTAAAGGTGTATTTACATACACCAGTATCGAATCCTTGCGTGGCGCCAGACTTAAAAACACGTAACTTCGTAACCCTCCCAAAAATAAAACAATTTTTTTCTAAATTTAAGAGTCTAAATCTCATTAAAACTTTTAAAACCCCGTTTTACCCGAATTCTGACAATAACTTGTTCCCCCTGGAGGAAAAACATAAGAAATTTCAACACCCCAGCCGACGCATTCATTAACCGAAATCTAGCTGCGGGAAAATACATTCAGTGACATAAGTGATAAGAAGAAAAATTCTCCGCAAAACCATAGCTGGCCCCTGGTCAAGACAGACGGTTAAGTCCGTAATAGTAGAATTGGCATACCCAACACAAGAGTCTGACCAGGGGGTGCCCAAACGTAAGTGGCATCATGCCAAATTAGTATAATTTGATCGACTACTTCAAACTTAATTTTAGGAAAAATTTCCTCACATTAACCCCTCAAAAACATAAGCTAATTACAGCTAAACTATCGCAATAATCACCATTTCACTGTTTGCATTTAAATTACATGCGAGGACCGCGTCCAAATACCCAACACTAGACGAAAGAAAACTTCTCTTGACAAATTCAGTCATTTTAATCACAAATCAAGTCAACGACCAGCAGCCATGGGAGGAGCTAAAGACTCAACTCAGTCCAGCCAGTCGGGCCATTCCTCAGGCTTGTCATCTTCATCCAGCAGAGATGAAAGGGCTGAAAAGCGCAAACTACAGGATTTCATGGACAACACAAACAAACGTCTTAAATTCCTTGAGGAAGAAAACAAATCACTTCAGGAAGAAGTGGAAAAACTAAAGAAGCAGCTCATTACCTCTAACAATGATAAATCCTATAATCAGAGCTCCGAACGCAGAAACAACCTGATCATATCAGGGCTGGAGAAAATTTCAGAGAAATCCAACCCAAACCAAGCTAAGGCTATAGTCAACACCTTTCTGAAAGAAAAGCTGAAGATCTCAGAAAACTTGGCTTTCTCGTGCGAGATTATTATTCCCAAGGTCAAAGAAAACACACCCCCGAAAAAAACTCTCATCAAGTGCAAATTCGCAAACCTGGCAGATTCAAATAAGGTCAGAATTAAAAGAAAGGATCTCCCAGACCGAAATGTATGGATTAATGATGACCTTAATCCACATCAGTTGAAAGTAATCAGCAAGCTCGTCACCCGAAAGAAAGAGATTATTGGTAAAAAACCTACATACAAGGCCCATATCTACGCCAATAGGTTCCTGATTGTTAGAACGCCGGGAGGAAAGGAGACCTTCTTCGAATCTGACGGCAATGACCTAGTCCAGGTCACTACGATCCCTGGACTACGCCCAAAGAAAACTTGAAGAGACGCCTCGCTCATAACAACATCACTAAAAAACTGCCCCGAACTCCTCTCCATCACTTTCTGGAATTGTGACGGTTTAAGAAACTTTCAAGACCTAACTCCGGAAGAACTTAACTCTATCTCCGCTAATGTAATTTGTTTAAGCGAAACGTGGTCAGTCAATGATAATTTTAAACTACAAAAAGCCTTTCTAAACAATTATACAATTTATAATGTTAGAGCCAGCAGAACATATAAAAAAGGACGAGCAAGTGGAGGCCAGCTAGTACTCATCGAGAAGAGTAAATTCGAAGAGCCTAAGATTTTATACAAAGAATTTGGTTTCATCTCAATTGAACTAATCCTTAAGGATAAGCATAAAAGTGTAGTTATTATTGCCGTGTATATCCCTCCAGGTCCCCAATATGACTATTTGGTAACTAGATATACTGACATCATCATTGATCTCACCACCAGGTATCAAGATGTAATTGTTGGCGGAGACTTTAATGCCAGGGTGGGAGACTTAAATAAGAACCAAGATAACTTATATGGAACTCAATTGAATTCGATGCGTTTTTCCAAAGACGAAAAAATAAACAAAAGAGGGAGACGATTAGTAAAACTCAATGAAGAAGCTGACCTCACTCTCCTAAATGGAAGATCACTCTCGGACTCCCCTGCGGACTTTACTTACATGTCTCCTCAAGGAAACAGCGTGATTGATTTAACCTGGGTCAGCAACAACTTTTGTAACTATGTACAAAACTTCTCTGTCATAAGATTCCCCCAATCCGCCCACGCTGTAGGAAGTCTTAATTTAAATTGGGGTCATCCCATCACAAATGAGATTGACATCAAAAAATACATTATAAGATGGAAACCTGAAATGGCAGAAATGTTCCACACCAACACAGCTTCTATATCAAACTTTGAAGGTCCTGAGGTCAACGAACACTACGAACACATCACAGAGTGTTTACTATCATCTGCGGAGACCTCCAACATGAAATATCAAGTTTCCATTAAGAATAGCAAATGGCAAAAGAAGATCTGGTACGACGGGGAATGCAAGCAATCAAAAAAATTCCTGCAAAAACTTCTAAGAATGGTCAAACAAAATGGAACACCCTTCAATATTGGCACATACTATGAATACAAAAGGTTGCATCTAAACCTAACCAAGCAAAAAAAACGAGAAAAGTGGGAGGAAACCAAAATCAAACTTAGAGAATGCAAAAACACTTCGCAATTTTGGAATACTTTCAATTCTTTCCGAAACGGGAGAAAACCTCAAAAACTTCTTAAATCAGAGGACTGGCGCGCGTTTTACGCAGAAAATATGCCAGCAAAAATGTATGGTCCTTATCCGAACTATACAAACTCAGACCCAACACTAGAGTGGGATATCTCACTAGAGGAATTACAATCCGCCATCAGGGAATTGAGTAACAACAAGGCTCCTGGCACAGATAAGGTCACAAATGAACTCTTAAAGAATTGTCATGAAAACACAAAACTTGAAATGCTCAAACTCTTCAATAAAATCTGGCATACGGAGACAACTCCCGCAAAATGGTCCGAAATTGAGATGACCACAATTTTCAAAAAAGGAGACGAGACCTTGCCAGGAAACTACAGAGGGATAGCTCTTATCAATACCCTATCAAAACTGTTCACCACTATAATCCTCAAGAGGTTATACCCATGGTGCGAAGCAAAGAAAATCCTACCTGAATCCCAGGCGGGATTCAGACAAACTCGAGGGTGTCCCGACCAGATATTCTGCCTAAATGCGATGATCCAGTCAAGACTAGCGAGGAACTTACGCCTGTATGTGCTATTTGTTGACTTTAAGAGGGCTTTTGATTCCATTAAGCAAGATATCTTATGGATGAAAATGGACAAAATCGGTATCCCAGGGAAGATCATTAACTTAATCAGATCCTTATACGAAAATGCAAGCTTCGTAGTCAGATGCAAGGAAGGGCTTACAAGCTCAATTCCGGTCACCATGGGCGTCCTCCAAGGAGAAATACTCAGCCCACTTCTCTTCTCAATTTATATTAGTGATCTCGATAGATTCATGGAATTAAATAATTCTAGCCCTGTAAGCATGGGAGGAAATAGAAAAATTGACCTTTTACTTTTTGCAGACGACACTTGTATTCCAGCGGAAACGAAAAAGGGCCTTCAGAATAAAATTGAAGTACTAAGCAGATACTGTGCTGATAACAGTCTTGAAATCAACCTCCTAAAAACTAACATTATCATATTTTCCCCTAGGGGGAGAATCCCACGCAACCTGAGGTGGTTTTTGAACAGAGACGAAATCCAAATTGTAAACGAATACACATACCTTGGTGTCACTTTCCAACCGTCTGGATCATTTAAGAAACACATAGGGCACATTAGAAGAAAGGCAATGTCTGTATCAAACGCCCTCATCTGCTCCATTAACTCCGCACCGATGGAATCCTGGGACAGCATAGGGAAACTTCTGACAGCAATAGTCCTCCCTATTTACGAATATGCTTCTCCAATCTGGAGTCTAAACTTACTGGACGAGGTCGAGAAAATTCAACAATATTTTTTCAAAAGGCTACTATGGCTACCAAACTCAACGCCAAGGTATTGGGTTAGGGCAGAGACAGGGAAGCTAAACTCAAAAATACATATCTTCAAACTTACTATGATATACCTAAGGCGCATTTTAAGTATGGATGAGAATAGAAATGTCAGGAAATGCTTCGACAGGCTAAAGGAACTTTCGGATTTCAAAACAGCAAGAACAGAAAACAACTGGGTCGCCCAAGTACACAAATTACTTCAAGAAAATGGATTCAATGCAATTTGGAAAACACAGTCTGACCAAGTTTTAGAAGAAAATATGGATTCAATACTTGAAGTCCTTAAAACCCGTAGTGCAGAGGAGGACGTTCAACGAATTCTCTGCTCATCTTTCTCAAGAGAATATAAAATGCTGAAGACGGATACATATACATCAAACTATTTAAGAGCCGCCGTAAACATAAGTACTAAAAGATTAATTGCTCAAATTAGGAATAATCATGATTCTATATATTTTAATAAGTGTAAGTTGTCCTTTAACTCAGAATATTGCAATCTATGTAACAAAAACGCAACAAATGACTTTTATCACTTTTTTGTAATTTGTGATAAATTTAATTCCCCTAGGGATAAGTTTTTGAAAGACTACCTACTAAGTATAAGAAAGGAGAATTTCTGGTCTCTTTTTATTGTCAAAGATAAGGAATTTATGATTAATCTTGTAAACTACATAAAAGAGTGTATAAAACATAAATTAATATAAACAACGGATATGTTATGGGCGAGACCCGATTGACATTAATAAATTGAATTGAATACATACACCAGTATCTATAAGTAAATAATTAATTGTATACAAAGAAACCGGATATTTATTAATATTGATTAAAGTTATATACGAAGTTGATGAACAGCCTACTGAATCAGAGTAATTAGAACTCAGGACTGATTGTAAATTTCAGGTTAGATATCTAGTCAATATTAAATTTTTATGATTATTTATGCGTTGGTTTCAATCAAATGAAGGTCTAATTATCTCCAGTGACTTGAGTGACATATTGACGGAATAAATACTTGAATTCCAATGATTTTTAAAATACTAATAATTGCCAAGTATAATTACAGAAACAAGTGTTTCAATTCTTATGGTAGGGAGTAACAAGGGTGTATCAACAGGAACAATTAATTTTTATCTTATCCAGTCACATTTCTGATACACAGGGAGCTTTAGCATGGAGCACGTGTTTTTCCACGTTTTATGGCGTTTCCATGTCTTCCTCCCAGTCAGGATAGAAGATTGCTGGGATGTGGCACACTCATGTTCCTAGTATTTGCTATACGGAGCAAAGAAGTCGTTTATCCAGCCAGAGTCATTATGTAATTCCCAGAGAGAGAGAGAGAGAGATATAATTATATCTATATATCTCCTCTTTCACCTCAATCCTTTCTCTTGTTCACTTCTCACCAGGTCTATTCTTAACGCACTGATGTGAGTATATTCCAGGATGTGACATGTGCATAGATCAAGGGTGTCAGTCACATATTACTTTTTGTGCCCTTTCCTATTTGATGCGGTAGAAATGTCTATGAATGCCCACAGACGTATAATTACGTACAGAACCCTGTCGTGATGTGACAACTGGAAACGACACGAAGTATGTATGTACGTTGGACTTGCTCTGTTAGTTAGGAGTGGTTCGTTCATGTGACTTCTCCATTGCGAGCATATGCCTCTGTGTTGGGAATTTAATAGGATTCAGATGATAATTATTTTTTAAGTATACCTGTATGACATCCATTGATGCAATTCTCGGAGTAGTAATAGTCTTTATTTCTCTCTCATGCCCAACTATCAAAGCCATAATGGCACGCGGTACTGCCAGCCGTGTAGATCAAAGTCTGGAATATCACACGGACAGACACTAGACACACATTTTCGGAACGTGATTTTCCAGCTCAAGTCTAACTTACTTCACATGAACACTGAGAGCTAACTTTGTCTCAGTCTCAGCTATCATGAACATACAGTCTCCGTGAAGAGGCAAACGTATCTCATGGTGTCTCAGACTGTGGACAAAATAATTCCAGGTCTTGCAATTCTCTGTTCAACTTAGATAACTAACTGTAAGCCCTTAAGTATACATAGATCCTACATAGCCCTGATTTTACCGAGCGTTTCAAAATGATTCACGTTTTTTTTTTGCTTCTGGATTTACATACAGCTCATTTTGCTGGGTTATTGACGATATGCACGATTTGTTGGAGGGTATAGGACGATTCCCTTGGTTGCTGTACAGATAGATTGAGTCATTGACTATGCACAGTCCATACATGTATGATGTTCCCAGTATGAAGTTTTTGCTCCATGTTGTGTACATTACAATATACATTACATGTTATATAGGTAGCATGGGGAAATGCACCCCATTGATTTTCTTTCCCCGTTTTTCATCCTACAAGTTCTGCTTTTCAGGGAGGCTCAAAACTTGAAGGATTGTTTTTCAAAGGGAATTTTTCTTAGGGATAGGAACATATCTATACTTATAGTAGATATATAGATAGTAGACGGAGGAGTATAAGTGAGCTGATGAATAAAACAAAAAGTTTGAAGTTGATTTGTCAACGGGTAACTGAATGGTATGTAAGGGAGGTTAGGGTTGTTTACCTCTTGGAATGAAACCATGTATTGATTTCAAATGACTGAACAATAATGAAGGGAAGGAGGGGCAAGATGCTGAGTTGTTTTAATCATGTCAACAACAAGTGAGTGCAGAGTCAAATAATAGTAATAAGTTACAACTCTCAACCTCAGCTACTATTCCCATATGTACGTATTCATAGGGATGTGCCAATGAAGGTGAAACGTGAGGGATTGTTCCGCATCTGCTCTTACTAATTGTAAAAAAAAAGAAGTCTACATAGAATAAAGGAGTTACCAAACTTTGGCATTCCCCTGATCCAATGTAACAGAGATGTAGGTATGTATGTATCTACATATCTATATGTAGATATTGCCTCTTACAACATTTAATGCTTAAATATGTGCACTGTAGAAGTATGAGGTGCACAGGGGTGAACATTGCATTTAAACTAGTGCCCATTAAAGAGTATGTAGTAAATTCATCACATTTGTTGTCTTCCTCCCTTCAAAAAAGGGAGATATATTGATAACTGAAAAATTCTGTTGTAGGAATTGATGCAGACCAAATTGCACTCATTATGTTAGGCGTCTGCTTTTTATGAAGAGCGGATCTCTAGTAATAAGTCTCTAGAGGTAGATAGATCCATGTAAAGTATAAGTGCATTCGTGTAGCAGGTTCTGTCTGCTATTAATATTCGGAGGATGACTTGTTTTACCTTGAAATTCTATTTTCCACACCTGATTAACGCAGGAAATGTGGACTTCGATTATATTTCAATTTTATTACCTTCATGTTTGTTTTCTATTTTTTCTTTAGGAACCTGAACTTCTCTACCGTGGCTGTGGATGACAATGAGTATGGCTATCCGAAGAAGAAAACTGTTCGGGTAAGGCTGGAACCATTTGTGGTGACATTTATTTATTTTTTTGTATTTTTTCAAGGTTGACTACCATCACTCATAAAGTGATGACTAAGGCATTAATGTGCAATTAGTGTGAGTCGTGTCCTTAGTGGTACTGGCAGTGCTATTTTTAATACTTTTGTGGTTTGATGCCATAAATTTGTCTCATTAGGGACAGTTTAGCATATATACAGTAATAACTACTAGGAGTACATTCAGATATACGCAGATAAAAAGACATTATCAGGGACGAACCCCACAGTCTGATACTATTTACGCAGTATTTTCATACGAGTTTTAAACCCTCACGTGAACGTTATAATCTAATGAGAGAGAGAGAGCTTGATTGTCCCTAGCAATAATCTCCTAACATTTCACTAGCACTATTATTACCAATTGAGCTCCGTCATTTCTCGTGAGCTTCTCCTTGTTAGAGCGTACATTCCCCAAATTATGACTTCAACCTTGGGAGAGTTCACTGACATTACAGTGATTACTCCTTTTGTAATGTTCCACAACTGTGAAATTATTTTGCTATTGTTTTATCTACTGATTGTCAATTAAATGTATGTATATTTCCCTTTTACCACAATTGTGGCATGCATAGACTGAGTCACGAGTCGGAGGCCATTCATGTAGGGTCATCACTGTATACCGGATTTGATTCTATGACCTGGAAGTACAATGGTTTAATATATCTTATGTAATAAAATTCCCAAACAATTTCCACTGGATTTCGACGTGTTTTAATGTCCCAATGAATTCACGTGCTCCCGAGTATAAATGAGAGTAATCAATACTCGTGCATAAAAGACTTGAGTGTTTGAGTGTGCGTGTTTGTGTGTCTGTGGATATTACAATATCTCAAGTTTCTCCTCTCCTTGTCTGAGTATTTATAAATTGTATTGGATAAATATCTCGCAAATACTAAAAAAGAAGCTGTACATCTCCCGTAAAAAATCAAGTCTGAACCTTGAGCACGTGTCATGAGGTTGAATAGGTAATTACTTGTAAATTGAAATTATACATATCTATTGAAAAAACTTGGCTATGAGAAGTGAGACATGTGAGGAGCTGAGATGTTTATGCTTATGCTACCACTGTAGGATGTTATGTTTGGTATAATTGCCTAATAGCTTGGACATGTACACTTCACATGGATACATATGTATAGGGACTTATGCCCCTATAGAAATCTATAGAAGAAATTTGCTTGAATCTGCTGGCTGAGATTGTAATTCTCTAGTAACCAATGAGCACACGTGTTTATACTACTAAGAAGACCCATTATTTTTCCATCCAAGAGTGCCCTTACTACAAGAAGAATTTTCCTGTTCAATTTACTATACACACACCATTAATATTACTTCACCGACCACGCATCCACGTCTGATTATAGCTCTGCATATTTTTTTTTTCACTCTTTTGCCAACACTGTCATATGTAGGTTAGAATGATGAAAAGGATATGAGAGCATCCACGAGACTCTCTGTGAACATGGTAACTTGCATTTGCAATTAGTGTCTTGTGTGTGTGTGTGTGTGTGTCAGTGTAACTATATGCTTTTTGTACATATAGGAGCACATGTCCTATTACTACATCTCTTGGTATGTGTGCGAGTGTGAGCATGGGCTCAACCACTGGGATTTGATTTCGAAAGGAAAATTCTCCTGTGTGTTTGGAGAACGTGCGTGTGAGGGTCGCCCTTTAACTCACGCATTTTAACTATACTAGTATCTAACCATATACAAAATACTCTTGAGCTGAACGAGCCACGGAGAGAGGATGAGGTCTCTGTGAACCAAAGTTCTTGGACTTATAGATCCATTGTATGCGTGTGGCTCCATGTGCATACATATGGCTACGTGTATGCTTTTTACACGTGTCTGACACACATTTCCCGAAAATCGTTATTCTCTTGATTCACTCGTGAAAAACGCGTGTGTGCATCTACAAAAAGCCAGAGAGACAAGATGAGAGGAGTTTCTCAGCCCCAGCTCTTCGGCGTATATATAGTCAACTTTGCCTTGCTGTAGGCTACCAGATTGAACGAATATGTAAAGATAGCCCAAGTTTTTTTTTTTTTTTTTTTTTGCAATCTACTTTTCTTCTCCTTTGCTTGAAAAAATTACACGTGCCTCTAGTTTTTTTTTTGCAAATTTTAGTACAGTCACTTGAACATACTCTACGTTACATGGACTCTTTTCAAGCATGCATGCATTTCCTGAGGCGTCCAGCGTTACTTAGTTTTCAGCCCCTGGCAAAAGTTACGATTTTGGAAGATTTGTTGAATCATGTTGTAACGCTTCCAAGGAGCTGCACGTGTCTACAAAACGAGTTATCGAAGACGTGTACGGTGTGAAAACTGGCTTCTACTATAGGCACATCCCATAGCATGGGAGACGATCAGAATCATTTGACTTCAACAAATGCGAACTATGCATCTATAGACATTCTGAACTTTTTAGCACGTCCCGTATTTTATATTGTGGGGACGCTCTTAAATACTGTGACTGAGTATTACGAGTATCTACGTAGTTGAATTTAATAGGGTTGTTGAGAGGGGTGAATATACAATTTTTCCCCTATAGATAGGCCCGAGTATATTTCCTTGTTAGCCATGTGAAGTAATTTTATCTTTATGTTACAACATGTACAACCTCCTACATAGATGAGTGGGGTACTAAAAATGCTGGCTAGGACGCTACGCAAGTGTAAATACTCACGAGAATTAGCAGAATTTTTTCTTATTTGTCCATTAGTTCACGACTTGGTTCTCTTTTAGTACGAGGGTCTTAATGGGAAGATAAGTACTGTGTCAGAGGCTCTGGACAGGCTCTGTACTATTCTTAGGGAGTTACTACGACAACGTGAGACATGACACGTATGCAGGGCGAAGTTCCATGTGTGTATCTACATCCATGGGAAATATTATTATATTGGATCAAAGGCAGGGCAGTCCCAGGTATCTACATACAATGATACTCTGCAATGTGTGGCAACTGATTGATAGTTGTTCAATGCTGACTGAACGTGTTCTGAAGCTATGTATGAGCTTTGTATTGTTCAGAACATAACAGGAAAATCTGAAATTTTTGTTATCTAATTGAAGATTCCTATCAGGCTTCTCACTCACACACTCAAATCACAAGGGAAAAAAAGCAAAGGGAACTAGAACCAATAATTGAAGGATGTTTCATTCCTTGCTGAATGTTCCCTACTACGAACTTTGCATTAGAAGGCTATATTAAATTACATATCTACATATATTTAGTGTAGAGTACATACATACTTATCTACATATATGCAAAGACAAAGAGTGTAGCAAAAGGTAGGAGGTAAATAGAAGCCTGTAATTAGAAATTACAGGTACATACATACATACATATAATTATGTGTAGGTACACTTGGGTGTGTTTACTAATGCTAATGTAACCACTCTGCTGAGGTGCTAGAATTTAATTATCATGGGAGAATTGGACATAAACGTCGACTGATGTCATGACTTACTGCACACGTGTCTCTGCACTATACTGTGTAGTCATATTTTGTATGAAGTCATATGACATATTTGGATGCTTCCTGTGTGTAACGTGAGGGGGATTTTATATGAAATTCCAGGACCCACTTTCACACCGGATCATAGAGAAGAGACGTCGGGACCGGATGAACAACTGCCTGGCGGATCTGGCCCGTCTCCTACCACCATCCTCCCTGCGCAAAGGTCGAGGTCGGATTGAGAAGACGGAGATTGTGGAATTGGCTATAAAACATCTGAGGCATCTACAGTGTCACCCTTGCCCTCATTCGGGTGAGTTTATGACTTGTATGGGGGAAATTGGTCAGTTTAAAGGATGTAGACACCGGGCCCGTCTCCTATGAAATGAATCCTATGCGTCTAATCCAATCCTGGCAGACAAGTATTAATGCCTTTCACATCCTTTCACTTCAAGTCCTTGCTCCTATCCGCTGTAAGTATGTATGTGTACGATGCAATTCCTGAGCTTGACCGAATTCCCTATTCCAGGAGGTATTCCCGTACATATGTAAATAGTTCCTTGGATATCAAATATGGGCGTACAGTACACACAATGCCACTTGGTATGGGAACCTGTCCGGAGCAGAGGCACAGACCAATACGTTCCTAATGTAAAGATCCTGCCCAATACATATATATCTACATATGTATATACATATATGCTATCTGGAACTATGTACATACATATGTATATTTGCTATCGGAAAATACGTACACGGTCTCACCAAATCCAATTTGCAGATAGATATTTGTATTTACAAAGTATAGTATGTAAACAATCAAGGGATTGTTTGTTTCAAAGTTATCACATTTGCTCATCCTTGTTTTCTCCTCAAATGAAACAACTGCCGATATTGAAAATGTTTGCCCTTGTAGGTTTTTGCCTGAGTAGGATAAACTCATGATATCATTCCTCCCCAATGTTATGCATTTATGGAGGAGGAGGAGCATTTATGAAAGTAACCTTGCCCTTATAACATCCGAGGAATTTGAAGGTTGACTCAATTACTCATTTCAATTTTATTTTAATCCTGTAGATAATTGTGAGTATAATCAAATCCCAATTCCAAGGAGTAATTCCTCATCTCATCCAAAATCCTCCACAACTGGCTCATCCCCTTCAAGCAGCTCTTCAGGGACGAGCGGAGGCACCCATGGAGGAAGTAGTAGTGCAGTTGGGGGTGGAAATTCGGAAGAGTATTTCCGTTTGGGTTATCAGGAGAGCCTTAGTGAAACCATGCATTTTCTAGTGGAGCGGGAGGGCATGTATGCCGGAGATGACCTCTGCGTCCGACTTGTCAAGCATTTGAACAAGCACTGCGAAACCCTCCTGAGGGACCAATTTGTAAGACATTATTGTTATTTGTTAGAAATTGCTTAGACATATTACAGCTACGGGCATTTTGTGCGTGGGCAGCAACATATGAATGTGTCGTTCACTAAATTTATAATGGTATCAGGCAGTGTTCCTGGAATACCTTTTTTAAAATTTTTGAGCATTTAAAAAAAAATCTGCTGACGATATAAAATTAACACATTTTCTTCAGGAGCCATTTCAAAAAATGTAGTGTAAAATATCATACCTGAATGTAATTTATAAAAATGTGAAAATTGGATGTTGCTTGTAGGGAAACAAGAGGAAATTAACATTGGGCTTTACGAATCGACCAGGCCAGAACTTCAAAAAGGGAGATGGCTCCTTGTCGTCCGGCTACCAGCCCAACGGCTCATCAGGTTCGGGCAGTGAGGGAAATCTAACTAATGGTGAGATCAGTCAATGGTGTAGAACCTATCGGTGTTGTTGTATGTACACAACTTTAATGTTTGTCGAATTTTGTTGTTCAAAATATTCTTCCTTATACTTAATAATTTTTCTATGTGTAGATACAACTCAATTATCGATGTTGATACTATATACTTAAACTAATATGATAATTTGTCAATTCTCTGTTTTCTTCTATACGTGCAAATGAGATTCTCTTCGTTCTATGCCTTCTCGGGCCCCATTCATGTCCATTCTGATTACAAAGTTTACTCGGTTTCTGTGTATTCTTTTACAATCCATTTTACTACTTTATGTATTATTATTCTACATAAGTCTTCAGCACACTGGTCTCGCCTCTATGCCTGAGTTGATTTTGCAATGTACTTTTAGTTGTGTTTCCCGTCTTTGCTACATTTATGATATCACAATATGCTTATGATTTTAAATCATTAAATATTACGTTACACAGAATTATTTACTATTGAGTTAAATTTTTTTTCTGTTGTTTAAGACCTTAAAACCCTTTTTTTTTTTTTTAAATTATGGTTTTAATTTCAACTCAATACTTTATTCGGATATCGGCTTAAGATAGCTTTAGCAGGGCCCCTGTTCATGTTCACTTTTTTTGAAATTATAGATGGGGACACGAGCACAACGTATGGACCAAAAACGTTCCCACTCCCACCCCTCAGCTCAGCCAATCACACCGGCCTTGGGGCTGGTAGCAGTGTTGGCGGAGCAGGGGAGCCACTTTTGCCATTCGATTACGAAGGCGACCAGAACAGTTGCTCCTCGGCTCAACTGTCCATCGAAATTTCCGATGCGTTCTCAACTGAAGGGAAGATCCCGATGATCAAACCGCCCATCCCTACCATTATAGGCAGTCACTCATCCTCCAACAACAGGTGTGTAATTTTCCACTTTTGATAATAATTTTTTATTTGTTTAAATAGTAGTTTCGATGGCCATTTTAAATTTTTTGATGTAATCGTTCCTGCCAATATAAGTACCGGGTATTACATTCAATTAAATAAGTAATCATGTGCCGGAATAAAATTTGAATCCGAATTAAACCTGGACATATAATTTCAACTTAGGTTGTCTACGAATGTGTTGATTAACAGTGGATCTCCACCAGTTAATTTCTCAAACTCGGACGAGGGCAACTCCATCAAAGACAGCTCCCCACCCTCATCTCACCGCTACAAATTCAAGAACAAGATAAAGCAACGCTTCGAAGACCTCCAGACGGAAATCAGTCATAATCTACTTCCCCATCATGAGCGGAGGAAAAGCCTGTCCAGACAGTCCATAGGTGACTCCAACACTCTGAGGGACAGCGACTCCCCAGATTACCAACCCCCCTCCCCGGAAGCGGGTATTGGGGCGGGAAGTGACTCCGAGAAGGTTCTACCAGAAAACAGGCCTAAATCCGTTGACCCCAATCCCAGTCAAGAGGGAGTCCCTCTAAGCTTTACCAAAGAAAAGCCCCTCGATACTGAAACTTCGGAGATGACCAACGCACCGTCAACGATCGATGAGAAGATGGACCTCACAATAGCTACGAGTGACGACCTCCCGACCCCGCTCGTCGATGAGAAACCAAATGTAGAGCTCCTGAACATGAAGGTCCCGGCACTTCCCATCATTGCCAGTTTGGCAGGACTGCAGGAAGCCAAGGCTCTTGCAGTAAATGGGGGCAAGACAGTCCCTGCCTTCGCACTCCATGACAAAGGACTGTACTATGTCCCTCTAACCCTGGACAAGAGCTTGGTCGCACCTATTTTCGCCGCCAGTGAGAATAATACTCAACCCCCCCTCCATCCCGTTACCATTTCGGTTTGCTTTCTCATCGCTCCGGATGGAAAGCCCGTGACTGGGGATGTTCCGATGGTGCCCCCTCCTCCAATCTCGGCGCCGATTCCCCTCCGTTCTGCAAGCCCCATCCCAAGTATCCCCCAGCCCCCGGGTCATGCCGAGAATACCAGAGACACTCATAATTTCATCATGAACCGGTTCGCGCAATCTCAAGTCCCTATGATGTTCGGAGGCAGTGGTTACCCCATCCAAGCTAAAGGGGACACTTCCTCAAGATACCCTTTCTCAATGTGCGGGAGCACAGGCAGTGGGAGCTTCTCCTCTCATACGAACGGGGCGGGCTCAGTTGGGTCCAACTCTGACCAACAAGTGAAACTCTACCATCATATTAGTAACAATAGTCCGGAGAGTGGGAACAGTAATTACTACTCTCGATCCTGCAGTAGTCGCTCCGGGGGCTCTGGAAATACTGGTCATGAGAACAGCAGTTCTCGGTTACACAGTCCCCAGACTGGTAGCGGGGGAAGTAGTAGGAGTAGGAAGCGGTCCGTGTCAATTTCCCCTTCCGTCTCCATCGGTTACCACTCCTGGAATGAGAAGTCCCACTCCGATGACATGTTCATGCATAACCCCCTAAGTAGTCACAGTGGAGGATTGATAGCAGCTTGCCCCCAACCCGTGGAAATGAACGAACGTCACGGTCATATGCGGAGACACTCATCCCAACAGCAACAACAACAACAACAGCAGCACCATCACCAACAACAACAACAACAACAACCGTCCCAACAAACCCTACACGAACACTACCAAGAAGCTATCGAAGCTTCCGAAGCGGCTGCACATCGTCGAGAGAAACGTGAGCGGGAGCGAGACGCCTCGATGTACATGGGAAGTAAACGAAGTAAGAAATCCCGGATGGAGGATGAAGTTACCTTCTCACCCTCATCACGTCACACCGTCCCATCCAATTAAATGACACCACAATCCCGTGTCGATTTTTATTTTTAATAGCTGTTAACCGTGTCATAGTTAATTACTTGTGTTACTTCACAGTAGTAGAGCCACGTATCGAAACTATAAATGTTAAAATATATATCCGTAATCCTAGACGTAGTTGTAATTAATTACCAGTCCCCATAAAACATGATATGCTCAATTTAAATACTTTGTAATTTGAAATATTTAAAATAATATTTACTTTAATAATTAATTATTATATTTTTGTTTTGTTTTTTGTATTTCGGCGATCCTTTCCGGAGATGTGCTAAATGTCCCTATAACTCAACCTACATATTATGTATTAAACCTTGAATTTTAGCATTTGATGTATTATTTAAAGATGAGGATACATATGTGGATAAGTTAAGGTCATTCTGTGTAAGGAATATTCAAAAGGAACTAGTTTTTAATGTGATTTTTATGTTAAAGCAGGTTTAAGTTGTCACCACAAATGTGTCGATATAGGTTATGTATTTTGTGAGCGGAAAACCATGTTTTGTGCTTCAACCTCTATGTATGTATTTATTCATGAGCATATTTTTAGAACATACATATAATGTGGTATCAACTGTGAATGGAAGTACCTTGGAATTGAAATTTCTGTGTTATCCCTCTCTGCCCTGACTACATATATATATATAATATGTATATGATATATACTAACTGCAATTTACAATCGAGTCATTGTTATTAAGTAATTACTACACACACATTAATACAGTTCTTGGGGAAACATAATATGTATGAGGACGATTTCTATATCATCTCTGTCTGATTTAAAGTTATTATTATATTGTCGGGTTTGTCATATAACATGGTGCCAAATATTACTCATGTAATCGTTTTGTGTAGAGACAAAAACTATACCCAGTCGCTATTTATGATGATCATAAAATATAAATAGTACATGAAATGTGCACACTTGACAGGTCTATGCGTAGCTGTTCCCCATTATTGGCACCGTCTACCGTTTCCGTCATAATTGGATGAAAACATATTTTTCATTGTACTATATCAACAGATACGGTTTGTGTGTGTAACATAATAATAATAATAATAATTGTAACATGGTGAGAGTTTTAAAACTTGTCCTCATTCTATATAGGATCAATGTGTGCTATACATTTCTTGTCGTAGAGCGAATTCAAGTTTTTGAGCATATCTACATAGATATATTGAAGGTATATAAAATGTGAAAGGATTTAACTCAAATGCTGTAGCTGTAGTTTTTTGGGGGCGACTGGATAGAATTAATTCCTCTTCTTCTCTATATATATTTCTACATATATATGAAATAAGTACAAGTACATACAAATATACCAAAGGTATCGTAGTATAGATATTCTACACACGATAATAAAGCTTCATGGATTAATTGACGGGATGTCCATCCTTATAACGTAAATTAAAATGTGAACCCATCATCTATTTGTAGAAAAACATTTGAGCAGGGATAGAAAGAGTAAATCTGATGATGATGATGAGCTAAAATCTAACGAAGGCCAACAAATCGTCTGTGAAATGATTCGCAACAGAGTGCTGCACACATCATTACACATTATTACGTAATCTAAGATGCAGGAAGCCTGTAACGGAAGTATATAGGCATAGACAAAATAGTGCTGCTAAATGTTACTTACAATTAGGTACATATGTACATGAAACAGGTGTGATCGCTCCGAGTTTTGTGATACAACTCACGTTATGCAACACGATTGCATTAAATTGATGTGAAGTATATAGACATATATCTCCCGTAGTAAATAATAAAATTAGAAGACGTATATAATTTCAACAAATCAAAATCATAGGAGCTGCTACACTATAAATAATCTCAAAAACTCAAGCTGATTGACTAAAAAATCCCTCTGGTTTGGGACTGTATTGGCGAAAGAATGAGAATGAATTACAATTATTAGAGCAAGAATTTTACTAAATGCGCGTCCCTTCTCGGGAAAAGTTATTTTCCCGAAAAATGGTAAATAGAGATTTTCTGCTTAACTCTGGCATTATGGTAATAAACGACAGGATTTAAGACATACTTCGATTGAGCTCTTCTGTGAATAATAAGCGATCAATGGGAATGGAACATGCCAAAGGGAATGTTTGGATTGACACAATGCTTACATATAAACGAACTCATGTACAATTTTGTAAAAAATGATAATGTTCCTATAGACTTTTTAGCATTTCATTAAATGAGCAGCCCTGCTTATTGCTAGCTAAATCAGTAATAATCATTATTGTTGTAAAAAATATGAGACTAAATAATATATGCAATATAAATAAATCCAATGAGTAGTTTCATAAGAATTTTTAGGAACACATAACCATTCAGTTATGTTTTGCAAATAATTTTAAATTATTGTGTCAATTATTAGCAATTATTATTATTTATATTGTAATAGAGCACATTTTTTGACACCAATGATACCAATAATAATTATTCACACTTTTTTTAAACTCAGATAACTGAATACAAAATCTGTTAATCTTGTTTTTTTTGTAGGAATTCCATTCTTATGAATGAAATTCACAGAAACTTTGGTATTTCTATTACCATACACATTGTCATTGTTTGTGAGTGATATAGGCATTATTCGCAACATGACATAATATGGTATAAAGTATAAACATTAATTCTCCATAAGGTTTTTTAACACTGATGTATCTTCGTCTATTTATACGAATTATTATGAGCTAGTGTGAAGGAACTAACTTATGAAGGTTGGTTGAAACTCATTCTATGTTTCAAGTCATTGTTTTTTAAATGAATATAATTTTCAAAACATGTATTACAATCCTAGGGTGCAAGTCATTACTGAAATGATTATCTATGTGAATTGTATTCAAAGAAATTTTAGAAATATCAATACATAGCCAATTTTCAGAATTCTTACGTTACCCCTTTTGTTGTTATACTCTTATTATGTTATTAGGATTTATACAAACCAATTTGGACGTCGATGCTAAAAAAAGTGATCAAAAAAACGTTTTTTAACGTTTCAGTCAGTCCTAGAACGTAGATTTATTAGGAGGAAAGACAAGTAATCACGAAGATAATGTTCGGGAATTTTATGTAAAATATTGCTGTAATTTAAGTTTGTCATCGATTTAAGAAATTGCATGAGATGATACTGCATGGGCTATTTTATTTTTTGGGAACAAGAGTTCATGTGATATAAATGATTACTAGGAAGCAATTGAAATATACAACTCTGAAATAGACGACGGTGCCAGAAAATTCAGAAAATCTCTATTGGTAGTGGTATTCACGACATGACCTAAATGATTGTTGAATATTACTACGTGAGTCGCCAGAAACAAAGTACAAATGTTTCCATTGATGTAATGCCCAATGAAAACCTTGCTAGTAAAATCGAGATTATGACAAGAGGCAGCAAAATTATGCATATTTACATTAAAGTGTGTCAGATTTTATAAACAAAAATTACATTTGATTGTAGGATGGTAATTTGTATTAGAAAACTTGATACGCTAGTGGAACGGATTTTCCAATTTTTTTACTTGCAAAGCTTGAGTCTAAAGCAAACATTTGGGCTATTTTAAGTTCATTAAAAATTTGCAAATGAACTCAATGTGACACATGCTGTTTTATAGAAGTTTAAGAAGGGGTAACAGCGCTCTATACGATGAAGTTGGGCTAACTTCAATTAGCCTGACTGAGAAGTTATGAGTCTAAATGTGTCTGCATAAATTGTGGAAACGTAAAAATGAATGGCATGCTTGAACCAGCAGAGCAGAGATCAGATAAAATAAGTTTGTTTTGAAAAGTATCGTTTAAGCAAAGGTAAATTCTATAAATGTTTACATACATAGTAATTATATCAAGTAAAGTACCTGACTGTGGGAAAAAATTAATAAAACTTGGCTGATGACCGTGTAAGGTTTCCTGCTGAACAATAACTAAGTACACTCGTCTACTTTCCTTATTTGTAATTAATTACTTTTGGCCTCTATTGCAATCCGCTCATCCACTTATAGACATTTTATAGAGGTATTCAAGTCTTCATTATTTGTCTTCAATTATTTTATTGTAACAAATAATGTCAGCTGGGTTAAATGCCAAAAAATATAAAATATTGTTTATAGATCCTCCACACTCCACTTGTACGATTCTTCTTGTAAAGCCTTTTTGGAATTGATTTTCTGAAACCACTCTTTTTCATATCCACTGGATCTATCGACACCATCCCATCTGTAGCCAGGCACAATTTTAAATCGATTGGGTGGAGGGGCAGGCCCCTGATAAACGGGTTTACCTACAGTTGCATAAAATATTCTAAATTAGTGACCCGTTTAACCGTGTGGTAAAAACTGTTGACGAATAGTTTTCAACTAAACAAATAAAAACTTACTCGGGCCAGACCCAGATGCTTTTGCTTTTTTCTTGGCCAAAAACTTAAGCATTGGATCCCCTTCCCTATCTAAACTTTTCAGATGAGCATCTAAATCTTCATCATCCTTGTAACGAGCCAATGGTTTCGACATCTCATGTAAAGCAGAATCCAGGCGTTCCTGTTGCTCTTCGGCTTGCTTGATTCTGAAATTGAATTTATAAGTTGTTTTTTTACTTCACTAGACGACAATTCGAATACATAACAATGGATAAAAAGACACATCCACTGTCAAAACTTCACCAATAATGCCTCCTTACCCTTTGCCCCATTTGTCATACTGAGCCTTCCTTTCCGCTGCTTTCTTGTCTTCCTCTCGTTTCTTCTCCAATTCTGCGTCCATATCTCGAAGCTTACCTGTTTCACGATCCCTAAATTTGGTTTTGGCGTACCGCCCAGAAATCGAGTCATCCATCTTAATATAAAGTGATTACACACAATTATTTGGAAACAAAAATTGAAAATTTTGGTCAGAAAGTCCCAGGTCTAAAACAGTTCTGATACCTTTGCAAATCTCTCAACTTCACGTCGTTTAACAGCATTTAATTCCTCCCTGAGTGCACCAGCAGATTGCAGTCCAGCTTTTTTCCCATCCAAAGTTTTACTCAGTCTCTGAGTTTGTTCCGGTGTTCTAGAGCGTCTTCTAGCCGAAGACGAAGAAGGTGCCGGAGAATGTCTATTACGAGGTGACCCCTGTTTTCTCCTAACAGGGGAATGATCGGAATCACTACCTCTCCTTCTCGATGACCCTTTGCTTTGCTCAGGTACTCTGGATCGATTTATCCTTGGAGGTGAAGCATCTGAGTCACTCCTATTCCGTTGCCTTTGTTTATTTGCAGGCGATCCTTTTCTCCGAGGATGTTTCTCATTTCTCTCCCTGTCATCCCTTCGTCGAGGAGGAGACGCATCAGAATCGGATCCTCTTCTTTTTCTCCTCACTGGAGAGATATCCCTATCATTTTCTTTCCGCAATCTCGTCGGAGAAACTTGATTCCTTCGCTTTCTCGGAGGAGACATATCATCATCTCGGCGTTCTATACGCTTTGGAGCCCCCTCGTCTCGTTTCCTCGGAGGTGAAAAATCACTATCGGACCCACCTCTCAGTTTCCTCGGAGGTGATGCTTTTGCTCTTTGCCTCGGGGGGGAGTAGTCCGAGTCGGAACCATGGCGAATCCTTTGGCGAGGAGGAGAGGGGTCCGAGTCTGAGTTTACAGTTTTACTTGACCTCTCCACATGAACATTTTTCTCCGCGTCAGTCACGACAGCTTTCCATTTGCTGGCCTGACGGAACTCTTCCAAAAGTCTAATTTCCGCTGGTCGGTCATCAATAACGCTGACCACCTGTGGCATCTCATCTGGATCCAACGGATTTATCTCATCATCCTCCTGCTGCAGGATTTTTTTGGGGTTCTTTTTGCTTACAAATGATGCCGCTGAATTAGGTGCAAGTCCTTCGTCTGCGTCGACTATCTTCAATCTAGAGGAAGACATTGAGACAATTTCAATTATTACTTCAAATATTTTAAGGCTCTCTCAATGACAGCACACACCCCGTCAAAAATCCACAAATGTCATCTTTCATGAAAGAATCCAACCTACCCCGATCCTTGATATGTTTTTGTCTTGGTCTTCTTAGACTTGCTGGAAGACTTCTCCCGATACTTATCCAAATAGTTTTGACTCATTTTAGGAATATTTTTATGCCCTGTGTACTTATAATTAAAAATTTTAACATGTATAAATTTCTACAAAGTAAAACAAGCCCTCCATAAACTTTACGCTTCCAGAACAGAAAACTATTTCTTCTTCTTTTCGTACAACTAAAGTCTGCACTACTTTTTATTTCTATAGTCTTAGTTTAAAATTGAACTTCTGGTCCCTTCCAATGTGAGATTTTGGAATAAATTGGATTTTAAATCACAATTTTTAGCAGGACCAAGTAATTATTTGAAGAGTGTAAGTATAGTTAATTACGTGTGTGACGATTTAAAATGATCACCAAAGAAATAAACCGGGAAGAGTGCCACCACTGTTTCTCATTGGCTGGAGCGTGTCACATTGTCAGTCCAGAGCACCAACCACAGCACAAGAACCCAAAGCTTCAGAAGTCACTCCAAACCAAGGATGTACTCCTATGCAGCCAGCCGTAGTAATGTAAACAGCAACGAGGAGCCCAACGAAAAGGGTAGCAGCAAAACCCTGCTCCTGCAAAACTTAACCACGAATTTTATGAGACCCATGTACAATAATAGTTTTTTTAATAGCACAGCGCATTCTCTGATTTCTTCCACAACGAGCTATGCTATCAGTAATGTAATTTACTTTTATTGTACTAAGAATTATAATTTAATTAAATGTTATAGATACAATTGTTTTTGCAGTGGAGATTATGGGATTTTCTTAGCTCGTTTTGCTCTCATCAGACAAATGAGTCCATTGTGGACCCATTGGAGTTTTGACCAAATTATTTTTCCCACTCCCGATTACCTTTGAATGGTAGGATTTAGCCCCAGAATGTAGCTTGTCATGGAGTGTTTCAAAAAATGGCTAGGCCGTTTTGATTGTATGCTCTGCATATCTGCGATTTAAATTGTATTTTGATATCTACATACATGCCTTAATCACTTGAATATTCGTGTATTTTGAACTTGACACCGGGGCAGATGGAAGCATCTTGGTGGGGAAAAAACGTAATGTAAAAATGTAATTACATCTACAGTTTTAGTTTCAGCCCCCATGGCATTGTGAGAACAAAATGACAGGGGGAATGCATCTTGAAATGCAGAGATGTGTAAAATACCTCATTTTTATTTCTAAAATACCAAATACTTTTTACTTTTTCCGTAACATAAAATACTAAATACTAAATAAGATACCAGTAACTAGTTTTTATAAAATACCTAAGTAAGTAAAATACAAATCAAAAACTGCTCAAAAATACTTAAGTAGAAAATACTATCTGAAATACTTTAACATCAGGAAATACATGAAATTATTGTTTTGGAAATCGAGTACAGAATTTCAAAACAAAAGTTTTTTGAACATTTCATCCGAGATGTACTCGCACTAAAAATCAGTCCTGCAATGCTAAACAATCGTTCCACAGGAGCTGAAGATGGCAATGGGGTATTACAGATAAAAAGGGGTTTTCTAAACTACCAATTTCTTATAATTTATAATTTTGAAAGCATGCTAACGAGAAGAACTCTCTGAATGCTCTCTGATGTTACATAGCAGTGGAGAGACTGGGCGAATCCCGTTTAATATTTCCAGTCGATACGACGTTTCTTAATCGACAGAAAAAGTTTTAATTACTATATGTTAAGGGTCACAAATAGTTTTCAACAAGCACGACTGCGGAAATTTCAAAAGTTTGAGTACTTAAGTATTTTGATCAAGTATCTTATTTTAAGTACTTAATGTCTGGAAATAAAATATCAAATACTTTCCAGTATCGTAACTTGTAAGATACTAAGATACAAAATACTACGACTACCACAGTAGGTTTAAAATACAACATACAAGATACGTATTTTTATTTAAGATATTATTTTGTACTTAAGTATTTCAAGTACTACACATCTCTGTTGAAATGTGAAAGCTTTTACAGTTGCATACAAATGTTAATACTAAAATAACAACAACTAAAATAATAACAACTAAAATAATAACAACTACAATAATAACAACTAAAATAACAACTAAAATAATAACAAAAATAATAACAACTAAAATATTAATAACTAAAATAATAACAACTAAAATATTAATAACTAAAATAATAACAACTAAAATATTAATAACTAAAATAATAACAACTAAAATATTAATAACTAAAATAATAACAACTAAAATATTAATAACTAAAATAATAACAACTAAAATATTAATAACTAAAATAATAACAATTAAATATTAGCTAATTCAGATTTAAAAGCCTGTTTGTTTTCCCCTTAATCTGAACTACTTCTTGAAAAATGCCGGTTTGTTTACGAATCTAAACGCCTTATTGTATTCCTACCTGGTCTGTCTATATTACAAACTGAACTTTGTGTAATAAAAAAAAAGCACAGAAAAGCTTTCAAAAGATTGTAAAGTTGTGGGTCAGGTAAATGAGATGCTCATCACTGGTCACATTCCTGATTCACTACACATTATTTCCGATTTTTTGATTGAGAGCTGCTGCAAGTATTGTTAGTAAGTGTCAGTTGTTTGTGTTTTGATGCTGGACGGTGGGATTACTCACTTGCGACTCTCACGATCAGTACAATCGGAGGGACCAGGTGTGGTTGATCATCTGCTATTCCTCTGTTCCAGTTTATTTTTGTATTTTAATTTATATCTCGTTTTTATTATTTGAAGTAGTAATTAGTATAAATAAAACTTGTACTGATCGTAGCACGTAGTGTTTGGCACTTTTATAGTTTGAAAATAACCTACGAATTTAAATGGTGAAATTGATACAAGCAAAAATTGACGAATAAGCATTAACTTAGGTGGGGTTCTTACATTAAAGCAACCATGAAAAAGAATAATTACTGTGAATTTGTGGCGTTGACATTTTTGACAATCAGTGGTAAGTATGTATACATGCATTGGGTTCACTGAAATTTGAATTTTAAAATGTTTAGGATTTCATATTTGATATAATGTAATCTCGAATTATGTAGTGATCTGTCATTTGATTCCGGGATATATAATTTGTGGATGTTGTTGGTACTGGTAGTGTACAGTTAGTTAGTATTACAAATTATGATTTTTTAACTGGTTTTATTTTGTGATGAAATAGTGATCGTAGGTTTAGCCAATGACTGTGACATTCCGCACAAAATCCGGGGCTCGTGGTACTCCCGGGAGAAAAACGTGGACACTTACACAACTTTTGATAGCGGTTCCATGACAAACCGTGGCTACTGCATTGCGAAGAGGGAAGAGTACTATGTCAACTACACTTTTATATTCCAGCAGGATAATTGCTTTCATTGCGTGAGGATATTCGTGAGGACATTGAATATACTGGAGAAAATTGAAAGTAAGTAAAAACAATTCATTTTTATTGGCGTGGGGTGTGGGTTTATCATTGAATGTTAAAAAAATTGTCGCTTTAAGAAAGTATTACTAATAATGATGTATTCTTGAAACTTTATAGCGGGTTGTATTAACTTCCCGAGGGACCGCAGAAACCCCACTATTGACGAAGTGTGTCGAGCACTCCCACCGAATCAGAATGTGATCACCCTATTCTCTATGAATTTCTCTCCGATCAATTGTCGATCAAGTTTGGAAGGCGTTTGGCAGTTTGCATACCAGAATAGATTTCGTTTCACGGGCGAGTGTGATAATAAGGATGCCTTGATTCAGTCTTGTCAGACTGCGGGGACTCAGTTTTTGATCACGAATCAGAAATTCAATATTACTTACAAGGCTTGCGAGGGAATGACGGGAACGTTTGATGGAAGTAGGGAGAACAATTTTAGGAGCATATTTTCTTCAGTGGTTTAAGGGTCTAACTTGGCTATTCTAATGTTATTTCTTATTGCAGCGGTTGAATACAGCTGTCTTGGAGATTGGTTTGATGGAAAGAATCATTACTTTGCCGTTGTTAATACCAAGGAATCTCGGATTGATGAGAAGTACCGTTGCTTCCTCCGAAATCGAGATGATGATCTGTATATCGCTGCTTCTATCACGGCTGAGTGTAATACTCTCCGAGGTACCGAAAGCACGCCGGAAAGATTGAGGATTACACCTGGTGAGGAGATTTGAGGATTATGTAGTTGTTGTAGCTAAATTGGGAGTAATTGTTTGTTACATTTATTTGTCATATATAGTGAGTTCCGAGATAGTCAACCCAGGGTGTAAGTTACCGGAAAACTATACCGGCGAGTGGATCAATACTGCCAACTTGGATGCGGACGTCATCATTAATTCCACTCATATAGTTGAAACTTGGTATCCTGATGAAGGCAGGTACAGAAAAACCATTTATGTGTGTCGGGAACGAAGAGGCTCGCGCTACTTAATGGCTCGTCTTACTGTTGATGGCTGGTAAGCAAAACGGTTTAATGTAGAACCAGTCTAGAGCATCATTAAATTCTTTCGTTTCGCGTATGTAATCCTTCATATATTGAGTTGAGTGTGATTTGTTTACGTTTCAGTCAGAAAGATTTCGTTTGTTTTGATTTTGTCAACCGACATCACAACATAATTCGATTCCGTAAAGGCTTGGCAATGATTCGGGAAGATTTTTCTACCGTTTGTGCTTGGGTGCAGTTTCCAAATAAAGAAGAATGGAAATATGATCTTATGCTGGGTAATGTATTTGCAACATAATTTTAGCGTATTTGCAGACTGTCATATGCTTGAATTATATAGCATGTAGTCCGTATGTGTAAACATACATTGGTTAAATCGTTAAATGTATAATATATTCTTGTTCCAGTAATCGTTTTTAAACGTGGCATCGGCTTTAGTATTTACTAGATTCAGTAGCATTTTTATTAGCATTTTTATGGGTATATATTGCTTGCAAAGGTTTTTCAAGAATGAAAATGAATGCCTTTCATTTTTTTAAGTATTGCCAGCGTTAGCTACTTGACTTTCCTACTTTGCTTTACCACAAGCCACAAATTCTGCTTGCTCGTGATTGTTTAATTTGGTACCCACACGACCCCGTCGGAGTAATCTAAAATGTTGAATAATCAAAAGTACGCTGCCAGATAAAAAACGATCGGGTATAGGAGCTGACTACCAAAGACCTACTAACAATAAGCGATGGATGAGAAACAGCACGCCTTAGCACACGAAATGACGGCTCCTGACCACAGTTGTAGTCGCTGCTATCTATGAAATAGCTCGTTGGAATATTTGTATGTACAATGTTCTACAAACAAATTTCAATCAGTTTATTCAGATGAACGCATTACGCAGAATGAAAGTTGCCCAACACCACGTGAGTAACAGAATCCGTAAAACTGTTGGTGCTCTGCGAAAAATCGGATCAAAAATTATCCTGTATCCAGCTGCCTTGCTTCACACCAAGCACATATTTTAATGCAATGTTCCGGACAGTCCGATTTAGCGCATGCTTTCACTCTACATGGCTCTGCTTGGAATCGCGTGGGTAATACTGCTTTCTTGTTATCAATTGTATTTCACTACGTGAGTTTAATTCCAATTTTAAGCTGAATTGGAAAACACGGATCACTCAGTTTTTTTGCTATGATAAATTTAGATGTAAGTTCATAGTGGCTTCTGAAGTAGCAGTATTAACTAAACGTGGTTGGTTGTTTTTGTGGTTCAATTAATGTATAATAATTTTAACTAATTTGACATGGGTGTTTGATGTGTTACCCACATGACTATACTAACCAAAACCTATACAGCCCAGAAGCCAGAATACCTGCCTTGTCCAATTAACGGCTACTTCACTTTTTATCAACGTGGAGATATTCCCTTCGAGACTAGAATTCTAAATGGTGTAACTGACTCCCCTCGACCGCAGCTGCACTGCAACCTCAACATCTCCTCATTGAAGGCTTGCAATGAATATCGTGACGAGCTTGTCATAGATGTCGAGGATAATATTTGTGTTGACCATTTGGGACGCCCTCTTGATATTTACAGTAATTCGAAAGCTAATTTGTTACTTACAATTTTTCTGCCTTACGTTTTTTATTATTCCAATTATACTTTCAGAGTTCAAGAGTATCTTAATTAGTTTTTTAAGATCTATAAATAGATATTGAAAACAAAATATTTAACTCCTGATGTTGCGTACATGTAATGATTACAGCCGACTTTCATTCTGATTGTGAGTACAGTAAGCAATTGTAATGATTCCTGCTCGCTGCGATATACTTGTGGTGACAACATGCTTCTGTGTTTATAATATCTAAAAGATGAAGACAACAAAACTAACCACTATTAATGACATTCACTGACACGTGTTCGTTTATTGTGATAATATTTGCACGCTACTGCAAGGATTGGTTCGGGCTTTTTGTGGCATGTGGAGCAATTTTTGGTGTTAAGCTAAACAAAGTTAGATTTTTCTTGGTGGGATGTATTAATGGTTACTGGTTATTATTTATGTTAATGTGGTGTGTGACTTACGGTGGAGTATAACATGCAATCAGCGTATATAACATTTAATGTTACTTATTTATAAAAGCATTTTAAATATTTATTAATTTGTATTCCTGCATATGCAGCTAAAAATCCGGTACCAATCCGTTGTCCAGTTGCGGGGAAATTTAGTTTCGCTCAGCACGGTGAAGTGCCATTTGAGACGAGAATTCTCGGAGGTGTGACACAATCACCTCGACCAGGAATATATTGCAAACAAAATATTTCCGACTTTTCCGTCTGTGACCAAGATCAGCATGAAATAAAGATTGATGAGACTTATTGTCTATCCGTAGACCACATGGGTCTTCCTGTCGACATTTACAGTAAAGATTTTACCCTTGGTTTTCGCCTTTATGTGGTTGTTCGTTCGTGGCTTTATATGTCATTCGGTTTCTTTACTGTTACCTAACAATTTTGTTTGGGTTCTGTAACATACCCAAGTTTATTTTGAGGTTGGGGTGTTAATTTGGTTAATAAAATAGTTTAGTGTTTGAAAATACAGGAGATATTTTTGGTGAAGGTAAATTTATATGTTTAGTCATACGTGGTATACAGATTATGGTTTTTGGGATGTGGTTTAGAAAGTTTAACGTTTAAGCGCGTAGTCGGAGTTTCATTTTCTTTGGATTTTGAAATCCGGGGAAGTTATTATTTTGTTGCTGGTGTTGGAACGCTGTGGAAATGTGTTGGAATAACGTAATTATTACAGATGTATGTATCTATAGAAGTTGCTAGGTTATGTTTACTTTGCGGTGTCATTAATTGCATTACATAAGTTCGGTTCATCGGGAATGTTTTGTCTCTACGCAGGCATACAATCTGTCGTAGAATGCCGCTTTGAGGCTGGCAAAGTACTAATCAAAGTATTCCAGTCCTAAAATAAGATACGGTGGTTGTAATTGTAAATCATTGTTTATTTATTGGTGGAGTTATAAAAAAGGGCGGATTTATTAAGCTTTACATGTGTAGTCTTTGTTTGGCATTTTTTGTTGTAAGTATTTGATTGTACAGAATTTACGGGGAATTACTGTTGATATCACCAGGTGACCCGGACTACAAGCTGAAATGTATTGGATACTTCAAAGAGAATCTGAAATCATACCTCATCACGTATGATGAGTTGGACGCATACAGCCGTTATCGGTGCTGGGTTTACCAGCGCTCAGATCTGAATCGCGTACTTATGTCATTAGCAATCGGCCCTTTTTGTAACCTAAATCAAGATGTGGATAGCTGGAATCACACTGAGGGCGCTGCTGTTGCCCTTGTCATGGAGGAATACGAAAGAGAACGTAAATTACTTTAGATTTGAGCTACACAATTTTTTCTGCTGCTTGATGATAGCCTTTTATTTTAGTTCCTACATTTTTAAAATAAATTTTGGTACGCCTTAAACACCAACGTTGTTTTTTAATTTCAGGGGACCAATGTCCTATGCATTTTGATGATGGAAGTGACCCTTACAAAACTGAAGAATCTCGACTGACCATTTTTGCCTTTGGCTCAAGTCCAGCATTGTTCTCTACTTGCTCACTAATATTATTCAATGTTTTAGCAACGATGATGGTTTATTAGATTTTACTTTTGTATATTCCATTTTGTTATACTTTTTATCTGTATCTTCCAGTTCCACCATGTCCATATTGCCATAATTTTACTTTTTATTTTTATTGTATGATTGCTATTGTGATTTGTTAACTCTGGTTGTTTTTTCCAAGCTGTATTTATTCAATCTGCGTTGAGTTATCCGGTGGTAAGCTTTTAATTACTCGCCACATCTATGTTTGTGTGGATAGCATGAACAGGCACTATTTTCAATATTTAGCAGCTACACTATTGTGATGCAAGAACCATGTCCGTCCAAATCTTCCTATGTAGGGGTAGCCTATTTGAAGGATAATTTTTAAGCAAAAGTCTTATGATAGGATAAACGCTATTAAGGGTGTTACATGTACAAAGAGCTTTAAGAGCATTAACTTTAGTATAACGGGTATGCATTTCGAACTGTTAAAGGTTTTATCTTGGAATCTATGGAATTATCCGATCTGAACTTCATATGTACTTATGGAATGCAAAAGATATCCATTTGCAATAAGTAATTTTATTTGCCTAAGAACGCATTATATTGTAGCATTTAGTTTTCATACCAGTGGTTTACCAAAAGATGATAAGTCTTGAAGTATGTATTTAAAATTCAGTAATAACCTTTATAGTATCAGTTAGTAAAGAGTGTGAAATAAAACGTGTTCTTATTATTTAATGGACCTGAAGTTCGGCGAAAATATGTTCACCATGATTTGTTAAATTTTATTCAGTCAGATTATGTTTGTAAAAAGATGTATCTACTGTTTTCATTTTCTAATAATCCGAGATTGTAGTAAAACTGCCTTCGCATATAGTCATTAGTACATTTACTGTTACTTTTCTTCATCCTTTTAAAAATTGCCAATAAGGTGCTACTAAAAGAACTAGAAGAATCTTTCTTTCTTATAAATAATGTCGACTATAAACCAATGCCGAAACGAGGTTTGTTTTAATACCTGAGAACATTGAAAACGTTTAGTACATTCAATACTATGGTGATGAGAGAAGACACCACTAAATAAAATTCATGGTGGTTCAGCGAGCCAACTTTATGTCAAGTTGGTCGTAACCTTTCAAGCATTGTGAAAAAGTCATCAGAGATATTTTTAACGCAGTACAATAATGGCGAACAAAAAATAAAAATGTTAAAGAAAGATCTGGAAATTGATTACTATACACAGTAAAAATGCTAAAATCTCTGTCCAAAATTTTGCTGTTGCTGATTTTGATGATTAGGATTCTGCTGGTGGTAGTGCTGATGCATCATAGTATTTCCAGAGGTATGCATTCCATGCCCCTGGTTGTGCTGATTGTGAGTATTACCTTGGTGACCATGGCCAGGTCCACTGGAAATGTAAGCCGAACTACCAGAATGACCAGTATGACTATGCTGCTGTCCTGGATTCTGTCCGTGTCCTGGATGGCCATGATTCTGACCTTGATTACCAGACTGACTATCCATACCAGGCTGGTTAGGATTTCCTGTAGGGTGTGGTGGGCCTAACCGCATTCTCTTCTGAGCTTGTGCATTTCCATTCTGGTCGTTGGGATTTTGTTGAAGACCTTGCGATTGTTGTGGTTGCTGCTGTTGTTGCTGCTGCTGCTGTTGTTGCTGTTGTTGCTGCTGCTGCTGCTGTTGCTGGGGTTGCTGCTGTTGAGGAACGGGTTGCGGTGGTCGCTGGAGCTTATTTTCAGGCTTTTCTTCCTGTAAAAATTTTTTGAGTAAAAGTTAAATACAAGATACGATGAAGTGAGAGAAATGTTATGATAATAATTAAGAGAAAGAGAATTTCAAGAAGCTACTTTGAAAATGATCAACAAGTACAGGAGTAATTCACAAAGAATAATATATCCACGTAAACTTATCATTGGTAAAGTAAAGAGGAAGTAATTAAAATAATACTTAAAATAATGACGCCGCAAAAATAAAATAAAAGCCACATTCATAAATAACCACCATCCAGTCCCTATATACAAAGGTTAACATTCATCAGTCAGTTAAGAATTAGAATATAGTAGCAAAGGCATTTAGGATTCACAGACAAAGAGGAAGAAAAAATATTGTTGTTATTTCTTGCCTGTCTTGTTTTTACCTTTACCTGGTCGTCATCCGTCAGAAACTCCCGTTTCGGATAAGGAATCGGACAACCGGCAAAGACATCTGCTGTTGGCATGGGCTCTTCAGTAAAGTATGGATCCTGCATAGCTTGCTCCGACGTTATTCGCTTCGTAGGATCCATTAGAAGTAATTTTTGTAACTGAGTCAAATATCACAATTTTAAACAATTTACAAAAATAAATAAAATCACACTCGACGGAACAATTATAACTGTTGCTCGCAATTATTTCGAATCAAGTTAATTACTGACCAACAAAAATGCTTTAGATTCCGGCTTTATTTTGTGTCTATCCATGTATTTAATCAATGAAGAATTGGAGTAATTTGTTCGTTTGAAGTCTTTTATAAGGGTAGGATGCTCCGGCATCTTCCTAATATCTTCCCAGTCCTTCTCAAGAGGGAATCCCATCACATTGAAAATTCTGGAAATTAACACGAGATATAATTTTTATAATTCTATCAAAAATTATTTCCAGTGACTCACCTGTCTAACTGATCATGATGATAAGGGTTCGAAGTCTTAATATCTTCTTGTCGACAATGAAATATAGGTTCAGAAGTCAGAAGTTCCGCAAAAATGCAACCAATGGCCCATATATCTTTAAAACATACAAGAATAAAATAAATCAAAACAAAACATACAAAAATTCCATGTAAAAACTAATGCATAATGTTACTACGGAAAAATCCACTATCTTACCAATAGCTTTAGTATAATGTCTAGCACCCAGCAATAGCTCCGGTGCACGATACCAAAAAGTTACAACGACCGGATCCAAGTCAGCGAGTGGTTTTAGTGGAGAATTAAACAAACGTGCAAATCCCATGTCCGCAATTTTCACCCGACCTCGTTCTGGCCCCTCACCCATAACAAGAATATTAGCTGGTTTCTGCATCAACAAATAACCAAACAACTCCATTGAATTTCCATTATTCCATAATAGTACATAATAATGCCACCTATATCTATTCCATTACTTCAAACTTTAAATCATACCAAATCTCTGTGCAGCACCCAATTGGCATGCAAGTAGTGGATCCCATCAAGGATTTGGTACAACAATGACTTCACCATTGCTTTCGGTACCATCACAGGTTTCTTGGAAGCTTTGGCTGCACGATGAAATTTAATGATATGCCAAAGGTCATGTTCCGCATAGTCAAAGAGTAACCAGACTTTCCGGTCCGTATGTGAAAGAAAAACTCTCTGAAGGCTGATTACATTGGGGTGCTTCAGTTCTCGCAGCAACTAAAACATGTCCACATAACGTAAGTTTTTGAATCATTTTAGTCTACTACCATAACAAGAAGTGATTAATTTCCTACAGCAATTTCACGACATGCTGACATGGACAATCCCGTTCCTTCTATTTGTTTCAAGGCATAGTCCCTGTCTTTATCTCCCCGAGCGTTTAAAGTAGGAGCTCTGACAAAAATACAAATTTAAGCGTCATTATACATCATTGCTATTGTGCTAGCTTTTCATGTAAAATTTAATGATTACATTTAACATGTATTACCCAGAGCCTTCCTTTCGCCTGGCCTTGTACACGTGACCATATGTACCCCGACCGACTTTACAGCCTTCGTAATCAAACCAATCTTCTACTTTGACCCGCTCCATGGCCGTCTTCATTTTAAATTCGTAGTCCATGTTCGTGCAGTCGTCAGAATTCAGACCCAACTAGGCACTGTGTCTTACGGCTTTAAATGCTGGCTCTTAAATTATGTTGCGTAAAAACTAATTAATTTAGTAATCCCTAACCTTGCCTCCAGGCCTCAAGTTATATATGAACAGGTAGCACTATACATATATAAACTTACCTGTAGTGCATACCCTTGATACATAAATAACAATAATGTACTTTAAATATCTTTCACATTCTTCATAGAAATAATTAAATGGAATAAAATACAATAAATGCGATTTAAAAATAACAAATTAATATACTCTCCCAGATAAATTGTTTGTAAATAGTAATTACGTAATTACTAATTATAACTTAACGGCAAATGATTTGTTTCTGCTTTCGTAAGTATGCCATTTTTAAATGTCAATGTTGATTTCAAGTCTCCCGCAAAAATGATGCTTACCCGAGGCTGCTCAGCTATTGGTTAAGACAGGATTATGCCTGCACATCGACAAAATAGACACACCTGTTTTCAAGTCAAGGAGAACTGAAGGATTTTTATTTATATTTTTAATAACACTTACATATACAATCTTGATGCGAGTAGAATTTTAATTATTAATATTGTTAGTAGATAACGGCTTATTTTAGCATAATATACACAATAATGATACATATAGCCAGTAAATACAAGTTTCTATTATGGCTAATCGCTGAATTTCTATTTAGTATTATGGAATGAACACCAATGATAATTATTACTAAAGTTTTTAATGGTCAAACATCTTTACCTTTACTATGTAATAATTGAAATTACACACATAGATAATACAAACGCTCCGAAATTATGAACACCCGCTACAACGAACAATCATTAATAATTTCTCCAACCTAGATATCACTACTTCAACAAAGTTTTTCGATCTAAAATAAAATATGAAATATTATTAAAGTTATACTATTACTGCGAGACTCCGATAAAGTTAGCAAACACGCATGCTACGGAAAACATATTTCTTCAAAAAATTTTCAATTATGTTTGTTGAATGGAGTTATAATTTTCAAAGCTTTGGAATGCTTAGTTGGCTAAATCTTTCTATACACGTCTGTAGACTGACTAGCTCGTCCGTCCTTGATGCTGAACAGATTCGTAAAATTGCAAATATCGAAAGTACCAGCTACCACGAATCGGGTGATACACTTCGAGAGCCCAGGAGATTTGCGTCTTTGTACTGCGAGAAGACTGTTATCTGGAATAAAGTAGGGATTAATGGAGCACATCTAAATGAACTTCTAATATTAATAGTAACACTTATTTTGAAATTTTGAGGACATACTTTGTCTTTGAGTTGTTGGCATAGCTGCAGAGCATCTGTGTACAGTAAAATGGTTTTGCTCAACCATGGAATGGTACACTCAGCCTGGAAAACATCGAATTTAACACTTCCTTGTGCTTGACTAAGAAGATACACCGCAAAGTACAATTTCTGTGCTTGGATGTAAAAGCTCACAACCACATCTGAGGGGAGCTGAGGGAGTAAGGATTTCTGAGAGAATTCGAACCAAAATATTAAATTACCATAATAACTTCCTTCCTACTTTAATATATCCAAAACATTCAAATCGACAACTAACATTACATACCACATTGCGACTTGAGACCAGATCATCAATCGTCCTTTTCTTGGGAATGATCAAAGCATTCCTACCTTTGCTCAAACAACTCATTACAGCATTCAGAGCCTGAAGAGCTTCTTCCGGAGATTTCACACCATCCCCAAGATTATCAATGTAGAGTAAGCATGACTGAAGATGATTTGCTGAGTCCTGCACCTGCTGTAACTTCCACTCAGTTTGCAATGAGCCATGGTACGGCGCCGTGCTTTTGTGGAGTTTGATTGTTATGTCCTTGCAGATAGTTACAGAATATTACTATTTTTAAGCTTTCAAACATGATGCCCTTTTGATTTCATTTCGATCTAAGCTCTACTTACTGCATTTGTAATATTATCCCCCAAAATGGTCACGACGCATTTAATACTATCCTGTGCATTGTGGGATGCCGTGGCCATAACAAATTTGTCCAGTTTTAAGGGAACGGATACATTTCCCACCGATAATGGAAAGTGTCTCGCGCATTCCTATTTAAAAAAAAAATACATTTATTTCTTGTCCACCATTCCATATTATAAGTAATACAAGATTACAAGAACCTATATGTTTTACCTCTACAACTAATCTCAATCGTTTCAGGGAAGTGGGCACTTCTTCTTGCAACACCCAATCGAACTCTTGTTGCTGAAATGTAAACAAATAATTACAGATTATCCCAACAGGAATGAAATTAACTAGATGAACATTGGTTAATTCAAATTATCTTCATAAAATTAATAACTAGGCCAAGTAATCAAATCAGTAATTTCATTGACCTTTCCTAATCAATCACCTGCTTCTATATCATCACCTCTACTCCAAACCATAACTATATCAAATATAATTACTGCAAAATAACAATTCAGTGGAATCAAATATAGATTTAGGGCGGATTTGAAAATTAAGGTCTCACCAAGGCTAAAATCTCCCATTTTTCAGGGTCTGCCATTGTTGGGATTTGGTTTCTTGCAATTAAAATCCTTGGACTTGTCCCTTGTTCTTAAGCAGCTGGTTCTTCTCTATACACTGGATAAGTTAATGGTAATTTTAAATTTGGCCTCAGAATCCCAATTAATGAAGTGTTAATGCATGTAGCAACTTCGAAATGTATTTATGTAATTATTCACGTGCTAAATAATGTAAAGCAGTTTAACCGTGAGCTCCGGTTGAAAGAACTAATTTAAAGAGAATTGTCTGACAGTTTAAATAAGTAAGGGTTTCTTTAAGTACACTTTATTTTTTGGCTTTATAAGATCGTGTAAATAATTATACGATTATGACAAGATTCACACTATATCACGTCAAACATATATATCGTATCTCAACATGTACGAATTCAGGTTTCCCTCTTCAATGGTAGACACAGAGTAGATGGCAGTGGATGGCCTAATAGACTAAATAAGGTTCACACATTTTTTGGAGCCTATACATACTTCGGATTCAGAAGAGTAATTACTTAATACCGTAAATCTCGTTATTAGGGTTTGGTTAAAGCGTTAAATTATCGTTATTAGTTTTTTTTTCGTTAAGGTTGACATACATATATACTTATTCGGTCTCATCATAAATTTTTTTACTACAGTCTGTTGCATTATCAATTTGTACGTATTTGCTAACAGGGGATAAATTAGATAAAATCTCCGATATTATGCATTTTGGTCAAAACATCTGCAAAATGCACCCAAGGACAGTTCCGTACCCGTGACATAGTAAACCCCGAGTGTTTAGAAAATGCTATTGTAGGTTTCCCAATCGAAATTTAATTAGCCTAGATCATTACTTACTGTCAAAATTGAAAGGAACTTATCCGGAAGGAACTTCCGAGACGTTACTGCTTGGATTTCTATTTTAATATTATAACTCCGGAAGAGTAATTGTATATAAGGTATCTTACAATTACAACGTCTGTGCAAATTGGCAACCTAAACACCTTCGTGACTCCCAAATACTCACACTCGTGTAACCCTTCAAAAAATATGCTTCCAGAGAGGGAAACACTGGTTACGCTGGATGACAAAAATTAAAATTTAACAAATGTTTGTTTCTGAAGCCCTATGTATGTTTTGTAATGAGATGTGTTGAAAAAAGTCGATCAGCCCCTTCCTTTTGTTTCAATATATCAGCGGCTACAGGAGTACTTTCTGTTTATTTTCAGAAAGAAACCCGAAAAAAAAACTGTCGAATTTGCCCATATCTTAGATATACATATGTACAGATATCATCGTTACAGAAGCTTTTTTTTCAAACCTACCACAAAATAATCAGGATTTTTCTGCGACAATTATACATCAGAGTCACAATACCTGCCATAAGGGTAGTAAACATCCCTAGCAAGAACAATAATATATTTCTATTGAATATGTTGGTTTGGTATTCATGGAGTATTTTGTTTTTGATTTTGGAAAAATTTTAAGAAGAGGATTTTGGAAACACTTGCTGAAGAAGCGGAATGAAGTGGCTCAAGGCACATGCACTGAGGTCGAGGACTATTCTAAATGAAGATCCCAGGAGATTGAAAACTTAATACAGTGCAGATAAAAACAATGAATAATAATTTTAGTTGCGTTACACCCCCCCCCCCCCCAAATCGGTTATGAAAAGTAGCTTCATAATCTTGGGACAGGCGTACTACATATGGGAAGGTTTATTATTACATACAAAAAAATGTAGCAACAACAAAGCAATATTTCTAATAATTTCGGGGGTAATGTCTCAATGAAAGTGTAAACTACACAACTTAATTAATAAGATATGTGCCCTGACATCAATTATTTTGAAGATGTATTGAGGAATGGCACACATTAAGAAATTTGAACCTTAATACATAATGCTAAACATTTAAAGGACGTGAAATGGGACGAATTGCATTACGGAAGGTTACTCCTGTCGCAGAGTTGACATTTGGTGCTGGAAACATTAAGTTTGGAGTAATCTCTCTCTCTAGGAATATGTATACGTTAGGAATAGATGGTATTTACGCAGTAACCTTGTATACTTGAAGAAAAAGAGTAAGATTCTAAAACAAGCCATTGCAGGATGTGTGGAGACCGAAATAAATTGTCAGCTTCATTTTCAAATATAAAACAACATACATATGTACATACAACAAGCTAACCAAAAAAATATTATTATTATTTCCTGTTAAAACGATCCTATCATGCCACATTATCCATAATCACTTTACTATTTCTATAAGAATCAATATATGATATAGCAATTTGAAGCTCTAAATTGTGAATGCACTCTGGCAGTAAGAATCTTTGTGTTAAGATTTTATTTTCCTACTTTACAGACATTTCAGTAATCGTACATAATTTTTCAACACACTGGACAGTACCAAAGCAAGTTAAGGACTACAGACATGCGATGTACTTCTAATGAGCTGTTTTGCTAATTTTTTTATTACCACAGTAAATGGTGTTTTAGACGACAAATAAATCCTTTATATTGAAATCTCAAGTCGTCACGGAAAACCAAATACCCCAATGAAATTGAAATTGTTGCTACTGTATGTGTTATAGAAGGAACGACAGTAACTATAAAATAATAAAACAAATTCAAAAATGTATTATCTTTCGTATATGTACATACATATTTTACTATAAACCGTATACCATGAGGAAAGTTTGATGTTCACATCAGACAAATTAAAATAATTTTGCTAATTGTAAACAAGACCATTTGACTACTTTAAGTCTATAATACAAAACATCATCTTTGTAGCATACTCATTACGTCACGGAACTTTTGCTGCAGGACCGACTCAAAGCAATCAGTACATACAAATTTGCCTTCATTCGTCTAGAAAAATACAAGTTCAAGTACAAGTACGTATGTAAGCATACGCTAAGCAAGGAAACTGAAAGGACAATTCTTCAATACGAAATACCTGTTTTTTTCCTGTTTAGTCTGTCGGATTTTTAAAAAATAAACATAAGCTAACACAACTACTTGAAATTATTTTCGAATACAACAAATGAAATCCAGTTTTGGTAAAATGGAATATTAAGTAGCAAAGACTGGTAACATCAATTAATTATATACATCTTTACAACGCAATTTCCAAGAAGGAAAAAACGCATCATTGTATGATTTAATTACGTACCCGTGCCAAGGCGTAGATACATAAAGCTTTCACTACTTCTATTGTCAGTACACCCACCATCCAAGGAGGTTAAGTTGAGCATTTTGTATGAGTATGTATATGAAGGCCAAGATCAGGGAGTTTATGTTAATGACATAACACGTGTACGGATTGAGCGCTGTTGTTATTTGCTTTATGGCTTTCCCAAGTGTCATCCACAAGTTCAATTAGCATTATTTTGCGGGACCTTGTCTAGGCTTTGGTATAATAATTCAAATGAAGATAACATTAATTAATAATACTACAAAAAATTGTCGGTGCTGGCCTTCGGTCATTTGCACAGGGGTCATTTATTTGCTAGTTCTCATATTCGGATATGATATTTTTTTATTGCAGCAAGACGAATTATTATGAGTTTGTGAAATACAGCTTGGCACTTTTGAGAGTGATTATATTTAGTAATTACTTAAACCTAATTACCTTTAAATTCCAGGGGAAGCGCAATACCTTGATCCCTCCCCAGAGCCCATAGAAGAGCCAATGATGAAACATATTCGATTCATTCATTTTGTAGTAAATCTTCTACCAGAATTATTAACAATCATTATTCCACCCTTGCAGCAAAGTCATAATGTTTTCGGAAAAAGGAAAACTTTGACAGTTTTTGAATTTTTACACAAGTTTTAGAATTTAAAAAAAAAATAATTTGACATTTGTTTCTAGGAAATTTCATTGACTTTTCAAAGAACCATCCCACGAGACCCTACATTGAGAATTGAGGGCATGGATTGCAAAAACAGTAAGGTTGGAGAAATTCAGAACCAGGAGCAACGTGAGAAAGATGCAGAAAAGGAGAAATTTCTCACTCGAATTCCCCATCTTTCTAACTTCTTCTCCTGAAGATGATTTTCTCCATTCTTGATATTTTCACAATGCTCGATGTATCTAGTTTTCGTGGATAGCTCTTTGGAAGCCAATGAAAAATCTTAGAAATGAACGTCAAAATATATATTTTGAAATTTTGACATTTGAGCAATTCAAAAACTGAAAACTTTCCTGTTTCCAATCCTGATATTCCTCTACTTCCTTGAGCGCTGTATCCAAAGTTTTTGAGATACAAGGATCGAACACGTTTTGAGAATTCTGGGAACAAAATTTCTACAACATGGGGAATCAAATATTTTACATTGGATATGCGACACTGTGGGTTAAGGTGAATACAAAGGTATTGCGACTTGCGACACTTTTGCACGAATGCACCGGTTGTCGTCATGCTCTCGACAAATCTCTCCAATTAACACGTATTTAATAAAATATTTCTCCGAAAAGTGTCACTGCAATTATTTTGCTATAATTACATATACATATGCACATACCGCTGACCACCACCAAAGTAGCCAGCTACTATGTATTTACATGGTTTGGACAGATGCCCTGATTTAAAACACGTCATTCATAACATTAAATTATTACACTATTCTTTGACCATAATTTCCGAAGGTTAAATGAGTGACCGCGTTTTACCGGTAATATGTATGTAATTTGGGTATTTTACTACTACAACAAATAAATGCATATAATAATCCCTACTTATTACCATTAAAGAATATTTCTTCGATACTGGTCAATGGTCATTCAATTTTTAACAATATTGAGGGACAAACTGACAAGCATTCAAACAATGGAAACGGTTACAATAGCGGCGGAGGTGGATGCCCCTAAAAGGTAACTGTGATGAGGTGACGATCGGCCTCTTTCAAGACAAGTACAATGATTTAATATCAGTACATCACATTATCAGTAAACAAACTCCTACAGTATGTATGCATATTTTAATTGTCACTGTGAACCAACCGCTTGTCAGTTGCCATTTTGATTTTAACACCCATAAGCGTACACTTTGGGGATTTTTGGTAGTAGTTATCATTTGTTTGAAAAAACATTTTGTCCTAATTGTCCAAAGTGCGCGTAATGTACCTAATGTTTAATTACTGGAATATTTTGCTTCTGCTATTGAAATGCATGATTAAATTAGTACTGTAATATAAGAAAACTAGTAGCTCTTGAAACCAGTAGGAGCTGGGGATAAGGTATACTGTAAACTTTCCTTCTTTCTGTGCATATATTAATGTGCAAATTAAAATATCGTGGAGTAGCAGATGATTCTGAGTCCTGAGAAAAATCATTTGCATATCCTTTGTAAAATTTAATTTACAAGTTTCTCAATTTCTGTGTAAGCATTTGTAATGAGTTTGTAGGAGTTGACAACGAGCGATTGGGAGTTAAATAAAAGGACACAATCTGCTCCTCTTCCACAAACATAACTGCACTGACAGGGAAACTTTTGTAAAGGCCTTCTTTACCTTTACAATTTCCACATGTTCATATATATATAAATACATTTCAATACAGGGGCACAGAAACCCAGAGATCATTTCTGTACACACAAATGTGTGTTTAACCAAATCCTTAAAAAAAATACTTGATTAGGCTACAGGTTCTTGGGAACACTCGCAGTACCTACATAGGATAAAGATCCAGGAGCATCAGAACCATGAGTGACCCATCCTTCAAAAAGTTATTCAGATTCGGCTCATTCTCCGTTTGTGAGGAGTGGTTGATCCTTTGGAGAGCTCGCAATCCCTCCGCTTAAAAACGTGAATGTCTTCACGCAACTACTGTTCACGTTTTTCTAGAGTAGTTGCTTCTAGAGCCTTAGCTGATTCGGAAATAGTTATTAATAGAGCAGTAGCTAGATTAGAAAATAAATCCGATCCCAACTCCATTATGAAAGAGAAAGGTCCTTTGAAGAAGAAATTGTCCAAACGAGATTCGTACACTTTTTTAAATCCTCAAGTCCCTGCTATCATCAATGCAGTTGGATCTACTCAGGTACATAGAGTTATAAATTTTTCTCTTCTTTTATTCTACAATATTATTTTACAATTATTATTCAATGATTAATATACTGTAGACCTATACATTTATATAAAATCTTATTATTTGGATTAATTGCTTTTAAAGGGAGGTGTAGGGTCACCGGTCCGTCGACAGCGGCTTGAAGAAGAATCCAGTGACACAGACGAGGTAATTCTTTTACCCTATTTTGCATCAAATACGTAATAGTAGACAATAAATGATGACGAATTTGTAAGATTTTTAAGGGACAATAAACAAAAATGCTGTGTTTCATTGTAGTCATGTGCGGGCGATAGAACCTTCCTAATTCAAGGGAAGTCTGAAAAATCAGGAGACTTGTTGGGGGACTTGAAGAAGGAGTTAGAGACCGACTATCACAAAATATCCCTGGAAGTTTTATTAAGGAAATTCGGAAGCAATGTGTCTACGGTAAGATCATTAGGAAACATCTGCAGTATTAATGTATATTGAACTATAATAATATTATTGATCAGTGGGCTTTCTTACCGGTCGCAGATGTAATTGCATTTGTTTATATGATACATATACTTATTATTTCCAAGAAAAGAACGGATTGTCATGTTAACTTATTTGTACTTTCGAAAGGGATTATCTCAAAACCAAGCAGATATCAACATGGGCAGATTTGGACCGAATGTCCTAACACCACCGGATGATGTCTCAGATTGGATGCTATTCTTGGAACATTTAACCGGTGGATTTTCTGTACTTCTATGGGTTGGGGCTTTTCTATGTTTCGGCGCTTTCGCTGTACAAAAAGCGTACTTAGAAGATGCTCCGTCGGACTACGTAAGCAATTAAGACATCTCTATGTAATTTCGAGGTGGATGGAGATGGGATTTTAGTTCTCAAATTATAAAATTAATTACAACTAATTGACTAGGCATTTGAATTTTGAAAATAAACGTAAGAAACTTTGTATGATTTTTTTCATCTGAAGTCTGGCTGTTTCGATCATTTGGTACTTATTGGTTATCTTTGTACTCTCTCTCTCTCTCTTTTTATCCAAAAGTCTCATTGTGTGTGGTTACTTTTCTGTACACCAAGACCTTGCATGTTTCTTCTATAAGAAAATTACACTTCACCAATTCTTAGCCACATTTACATGCTGCATGAAAAATGCTTCTATTGGAATTATCTTTTAATAAGAAAAAAAGTATTTTTGCAAAAACCGGGAACAATGGTACATTTTCTATTAACTTCGTACATTCTAAATTCTGCTCTGGGAAATTATTTAATATTCTCATTCTTTCATATTAGCAATATTACATACCTGTACACATGTTTGAAAGTATTTGCAAAATTGACAAAAATGATTTTTGGAGCAGCTCTACCTGGGAATAGTTCTTTCCCTCGTGGTTCTAATATCTGGCACTTTTGCGTACTACCAAGAAGCCAAAAGCTCCCGAATCATGGTATGAATTAATAAAATGAAATGCTACAACTTTTACATGTGCTAATTTCTCAACCGAAGTCATAAGTGTAGTAATGGTAATATAACTATATGCGTCACGTTTGCAGGATTCTTTCAAGAAGATGGTGCCACAGTGTGCGGTTGTTCTTCGAGAAGGTAACTTATTCGAGATAGATGCGACTGACCTGGTGGTAGGGGATATTGTGCACATGAAATTAGGTGACAAAATTCCTGCTGATGTTCGGCTTATTGAATCTGATGGTTTCAAGGTAAGAGAAATAAACTAAGAGCAAATTTTGATTGTGAAAAGTTAGTGTGAGGTTTTTTACCTATGCATTGAAATAATTGTCGCTCTTAATTGATCACAGGTGGACAATTCCGCTCTGACAGGAGAATCGGAGCCTCAAAGTAGAAATGCAACTTGCACTCATGATAATCCCTTGGAGACAAAAAACTTGTGCTTTTTTTCTACAAATGCTCTCGAAGGTCAGTACCACAATGTGTTAAGCTTCTATTGCTGCATCTAATCACTAATTAAGTAACACAAGAATTGATGAATTGTAACAGGTACAGCAAAAGGCCTGGTAATCAGTGTAGGGGATAGCACACTGATGGGAAGAATAGCAGGCCTGGCTACAAAACTTGAGGTTGAAGAAACGCCGATGGCACAAGAAATGGCGCATTTTGTTCACGTAGTATCCGGAGTTGCTATATTCCTGGGCCTTCTGTTTTTTTCATTGTCTATAATGTTAGGAAACTCGTGGCTGGACTCCGCCATCTTCTTGATAGGAATCATTGTTGCAAATGTGCCGGAAGGTCTCTTGGCTACGGTTACAGTTTGTTTGAGCCTTACAGCCAAGAGAATGGCAAATAAAAACTGTTTGGTGAAGCATCTGGAAGCAGTGGAAACATTGGGATCCACGAATTGCATTTGCTCAGACAAAACCGGGACCCTAACTCAAAATAGGATGGCCGTATCTCATTTGTGGTTTAACAATCAAATTCACAATTGTGACGTGACGGACGATATTTTTTTGCGGTGGTTGTCTGGTAAATATATTGATGTTAAAAATGTCGGGTTCCAAGCTCTGGCTCGAGTGGGGGCTTTATGCAGTAGGGCTACATTCAAACCATCTCAGTTCGGCTTGCCCATTTCTCAAAGGTCAGCAGTTAATTGCTTCAGTATTTTTTAAAAATACTTGTTTAACATTTTTGAGAAGCCCTGTTTCGTTTGTGAAACCTTTTTTAAATTATATGACATTGAATTTGCAGGGATGTGATAGGAGACCCATCAGAGGCAGCTATTTTAAGAACTTCTCAATTGTTTCTTGGCAATATGGACTTGTATCGAAAAAATTATCCCAAAGCTTTTGAAATACCATTCAACTCGACAAATAAGTATCAGGTTTCGATTCATCATGCCGAAGACGAAAATAGCCATTTCTTGCTAACTATGAAGGTACTTATTGCGTGAAAAATGTAAGAAAAATTAGCAATAGTTGACTTGGTCAGAGATGTTTGTCAGCTTTGAACGTGTTTCAGGGCGCACCAGAGCGTATTCTTGAATTCTGTGAAACTATATACATCGATGGGGAAGAACGTGATCTGACGGAACATTGGAGGAAACATTTTAATGAGGCATGCGAAACATTCGGGGAAATGGGAGAGCGAGTCTTAGGTATTGAAATGGATCACTATCTTTAAACTACTACATATGTATGTAATTATTTTATTACGAAAATGTAAATACAACATTCTAGAAGAACGATATTTTTGACAGTGTTGTATAAAACAGTATACATTTTTAGGATTTTGTGACTACCAGTTACCCAAACAGGAGTTCCCGGAGGGATCTAAATTCTCGTCAGAGAATTTAGATTTCATGAGCGATCCGAGATTTCGGTTTGTTGGCTTGATGTCGCTCGTGGATCCGCCCAGAAGTTCTGTCCCGGATGCAGTAGAAAAATGCAGATCAGCTGGAATAAAGGTTATCATGGTCACTGGGGATCATCCGTTAACTGCAAAATCGATTGCTCGTGCTGTGGGTATAATTTCCAAAGGTACTGTCGTACTTAATAAGCATTCGGAGCCTGACAGTTACTCCAGGTTTTTTTGACAAGCACAGATCATGAAGTTCCTATCTCTGTCGTTCTGTAGGATCACAAACTAGAGATGAAATTGCCAAAAAGTTGGGAGTACCAGAGGATAAAGTTGCTCCGGAATCAGTCAAAGTCGCCGTCATCCATGGCAGTGACCTGAAAGACATGGATTCGGAGAAACTTGATGAAATTCTTTCGTAATAATTACATTTTTATTGGTGTAGAACTCACAGTTGAGGAACTCAACCGCATAAACCTGTTGATTTTGCTCAACCTTTGTATTATGAACGTTTTTGTATTTTATATTTTAGCAATCACGAAGAAATTGTATTTGCCCGGACATCTCCCCAGCAGAAACTGATAATAGTTGAAGGTTGTCAACGGCTGGGCTGCACAGTGGCAGTGACCGGGGACGGTGTTAACGACTCGCCTGCGTTGAAGAAAGCTGATATCGGCATTGCAATGGGAGTAACTGGATCCGATGTTTCCAAAGAGGCTGCGGACATGATTTTGCTGGACGATAACTTCTCATCAATCGTAACCGGAGTTGAAGAAGGACGCCTGATTTTCGACAACTTGAAAAAATGTGTCTTCTACACCCTCACAGATAACATTGCGGAACTAACTCCTTTCATGCTTTTTATTCTTCTCCGAATACCCCTGCCTTTGGGAACTATCAGTATACTTTGCATTGACCTGGGTACCGACGTAGTCCCAGCGGTTTCCTTAGCATATGAAAAACCCGAAGCGGACCTTATGAACAGACCTCCGAGAAATCGTCAAAGGGATAAATTAGTTACGAGGCAGTAAGTAATAATTGTTGTCTTCATAGTTACATGTGAATACTAGAATGTGGATGCTCAATTATGAGTTCATTTTATTGTATGTGTAGGTATCTACATTATATGTGAGTATTGATTCATGGTAAAGCTTCTTTTCATCAAAGCTTCTTTCAATGTTTGCAGACTAATTTCCTACGCTTACGGTCAGATAGGACTGATCGAGTCCTTTGCAGGCTTCTTCACCTATTTTGTCATCATGGGAGAAAACGGATTTTTACCTCTGAAATTGCTTGGACTTCAGAGTGAATGGGATTCTCCTTCTATAAATGACTTAGAGGATTCTTACGGACAAGAATGGGTAATTTAAATCCACGTTTAACTCATTCCTGAAACTCAGAAATAAAACTAACGAAATTGCTCGTTGACCAAATCGGACTTTTTCCCATTTTAATTTACATTGAATCCATTGAGTAGGTAGAATTTAGTTAAAGCTACACTATTTATCCTAGGGACCATAAGAAAGTTCTCTTTTTTCTTCCAGAGTTATTCGCAAAGGAAGAGACTGGAAAGCGCGTGCTCCACCGGATACTTTGTAGCAATTGTTGTAAGCAATAATAATAATATTAATAATAAGTTAATGTAATAAATGCTGGTAGAACAAAACAAGTTGGTGATGAAATAAGACGCTAGACACGAGTATCCTATTTTGTGTTTGTCTAATAGGTAGCGCAATGGAGCAATTTGATCATCTCAAAAACTCGTCGTGTGTCCATTTGGGATAAAGGGATGAAGTAAGTCTTATTTGAAAACTTACATATTTTTGTATGTTCCCTTCATTTATCTTTCCAATGGAGTAGATTCTCTATTAGACGCAATAATTTGAATTGGAAATTTTACACAACGTTGGCATCAATCGACTATTGTACTTCTTACTACATTAGATACATTTTTGTATTTTCCAGCAATTGGGTCCTTAATTTTGCTCTGATGTTTGAGACTGCTGTAGCCTGCATGCTAATTTACACCCCTGCCATAGCGAACGGCCTGAACTTGGTTCCAGTCAAGTAAGCCAGCTATTATATATTTTTACTACTTGCAACTGCAAGTTTGCTGCTCTTAAACAAGAGGAATTTTCAGAATTAAATCTGTTCAACTGTTTTTTCTAGAATCGGTTGGTGGGCACCGGCACTTCCGTTTTCCTTTCTCCTCTTTGTATATGATGAAATCAGACGTTGCATGATAAGAAGATACCCGGGCGGTTGGATCTGCGAGGAATTTTACTACTGAGAATTTATTATTTTTTGAAATTATGGAGAATTTGGCTTGTTATTGTGATCTTGTTACATATTGTTATTATTAGCTTTGCGTAGTTCTCAATGCGGGAAAAATCTGTGAAATTCAGGTGCTATGTGTAGATATCTAACCAAATATCTTCACTAAAGAATCGTCATGTTTAAAATACCATCGATTTAAATACAACTCGTTTAAAAAACTTGCAATTGAAAACGTTTTGAAAAAAATAAAAAATAAAGAATATTTGTCAATTCTACTGTTAAATATTGCTAAAGACGGCCCTTCTGTTAATAGGATGCATAACGTGTCATAAAATTCCTCTGAGAAAAGTACACTATGATAATGTTTCTCCATAAATAAAGACACGATAAATGTTGTGGATATCACTAACTACGCGGACAATAGGATATACCATTAACATGGTGTACAGGGTAGTAAAAATAGAATTTAAAATGTTTAAGTAATCGGCCGTTAAGGTAATCCCAAATTCTTTTGTATGAGAAAAGGTTGACGAAAAATAATATTAGCCAGCAGTGTAGTTTACTTATTGCTAATTACAGATTTCGATGAAAAGTATCGAAACAACTACTTCTTCGAGGAATACATAAAGAATCTGAAAGAATGTTTTGCCACTTCTACTTTCAGAGTTATGAGAGGTCAAAGGTCACATTTGGATTCACTGTATTACCCGTAGAGCCCCTCAGGTCATCCGTTTAATGAATGACCATAAACAGTTCGCTAGTATATTAATTAATTATGTCGCTGAAACAGTATCTAATATCGTTGTCCCTTGTCAAAAATAGCATATTAGATTCGACTAAATCTCCGAACGTCCGAACAAATCCTAACAATTAATGCTTTCCTTCCTCGAGAGCTCTATCAAAAGCTTTTAGGCTAGCGGGATGAAACATTTGTAAAAAACCCTGATACAAAATTTCCTAACATAAAAGAACAAAATATGTAATATTATTTCCATGCTTCCGTATATGGGCTAGGGGGTGTATTAAAAAGAATCTTACAACCCTCTTGGCGAAAAAGTCAAATTTCGAAAATGTCTTTTGTGGATGGAGTGTACCTAAAAACATGGAAATATGTATAAACAGAGTCAATAAGCTTACATTGTCCTTTTAACGGACTGTACCTAATGCTCAGGAGATATCAATTACATTTCAGTTCTCAGGTGAAATTCCTGGAAACCTAACTCATTTAATTTAAGTACTAAGCAAATTCATACTTCCTACTATTTCATGAGAACACACGCAAGGGAATTGTCCCTTTGCAAAATTTTCCGTTCAAGTTTTTTATATGAGAACACATGTCAAAATGCTTTTTGTGTTAACAGGAAAATGTGACAGCAATAAACGTAGGTAGTCGCAAATTATTACGATCTCACACAAAACCTTCATTCTATTGGAACGAATAGATTAAGTGTTTATTAGCACTGCACATACATACAAATGTACTTAAGTGCATAATGCATACATATACATATCTCTTTTCAATTAATGAATCTGATATTTATCAAATTGTGGATTGGTAGTGTAGAAAATTCTTATTATTACTATTATTGGCAATATTTCACGACTGTCTCCTTTGCGAATGTTTTATTTCTGTTTCCTTTCCTTAGTTATACTATTTTCACCCCAAAAGGGTAAATAATTATACGTTAGGCATTGGCCCCCAAAAAATTTCAATAACGTCTGTCCCATAACCTCTCCTTAAGATAAGCCCAAATTCAGAATTTTTGAGAACTTTTAATTCATCCCGGTTCTAATATCCCAGGGATCCTCGTTTGCGGGTAAATAAATTTTGTGGAAGAAAGTAAATATATTTGTTGCTAATGACAGCTCTTTTAAACAAATCACCATTTTGCGTCATCTTTTTGTCTCCTGCGGCCGGAAATGTTAATTTGGGCCGATGATGGCCCAAATTATACAGAATTGAAATTTTCTGTTCGTCCAGTCTTTTGAAAGATTTTACAACGGCCACATCGTCCACCATAAAATAACAATATCCAAATTTTCTGCTCCTCAATATCCTCTTCGTTTTTGTTCCATATTTTAAGTAAAAATGTACAAAACAAATTTTAAGTTAAAATAAGAAGTAAATGTGAAAAATAAAATTTCATGAGTGCAATTACAAACGCAGAAACCTGCGGAATATCTATTTGGAAAGCCCTTAACATTTTCTACGAGAGTCAAACTTATTTTTTGAAAACCATTTTGGGCGGAAATAGAAAATGCTAATTAAAAAATCGCAACTTTGTTCCACCCTTTAGACCCCTGCAAAACTATATACATATCATTCAAGTAAACCAAGTACGAATAATAGCGAATCATTTCCTCATACTGTATTATCATTAATTTATTTTCCTATAGACTATTTATTCCTGGCAGGAATTTCTGAATTCTTCCACGCTTACACCCTGTCCTAATTGCAGGACCCATTTATAAACTAGGCGCTCATCACTGTTATGTGTAAAAACTAACTTTGCCAGTGCAGTTGTAACATAAGGGATATGAAATTGCTTTCTTCGCGAGATCGATGAGAACATGGGGCAAGAAGATATGTAGATACATATCTACAATTAGGACAAGGTCAAGTTCTGCCTGCTTGTGAGGTACCTGTACCTGTAGCGCAATGAGCCGAATATTAGTGCCTGTCGAAGAAGAAGGTAGAATTAATGTGATGGACACGCAATATTTATCATTTATTAAGATACTCTTTGCAATACACATTTATAGTCTGAAGAGGTATAGAGGAAGAGGACGTCTATTAACGAGCACATCCGGTGATATGCTACATGAAGTCACCACTATAGGTAAAGGACCAAAGCATTTAGTAGAGGTAATAGAATAAGATAGTTATTGTTGCTTCCTTATGTTCACATGCCGTACTTACCAAGACATCAAATTAAAGTCATAATTGCTATCGATAACAATCGGTGACAACAGCATAGAATACCGGTTTTAAGATTATGATGCCACGCTTATAAATTGTAATGCACAATGATTTTTGACAGTGCGAAGGATACACTAAACAATTGTTTCGTGGAATTTTCCTAGAAGCGTGTATTCTCACTAGAAGTCCTGCCATTTAAGAACAATTAATTTTAATTAAAATCTTACTTATTTCTATATTTATCTTGTATATATGTGTAGTTACATACATTGTACCTATTAATGAGACAAGAATTAATATACTGTATCTACATATCGAAAATGTTTATCCTATGCACGTATCATTTCTATGTATACAGTACATTACATTACCCCTTGGAGTTAGTACGACACAACAAATGTGGCATTCCAAATTAAATTAAATTGAGGTTTATACTCCGATATACCCTTACGACCTTACAGAGATTCATGTAGCTCCTTTATTTCCTTTCCTTTATATTGTAATATAAATGCTATTAAAAAATTCCAGAGTCCAGATTTGTTCAAGATTTCTGAACAACAGGAGAAGCTGCCGTCAAAAAATTTGCACGAACTACTGTTGCATTGCATTCACATCTGTCAACACTGGACCAAGTGGGTACTGTTCCAATCCCCTTTTCTGAAATCAGAAGTTGCTCTTCAAATTTGAGTATCTATTATTTGAGCGACAAGTAATAGCTCTCTAGTTCTGGAAAAGAAAATGACTACAAATTTCTCATCCCCCGGACTTAATTGTTACTTGGAGTTCCCAAAAGTTGAGAAATCCATCTCTAGCCAAACCCCAATTCCTGGTGGAGATGCGGAAGACCGAGGAAATGGAAAGGCTGTTGTAGTCATTCTGATTGGTTGGGCTGGGGCTAAAGACAAGCATTTAACAAAATATTCCGACATATATGCTAGTCATGGGTAAGTACATACTGATAAATCGCTGTGAAATAATCTTTGGGCCGAATTTTATCGGATATTTCCACTTTCTTCAAGTGTGTCACGTCACATTGACGCGTAAGCGTAACACATTTTGTGGGCCTCCAAATTTGACCACTGTGACCTTACACGTATGTTGAAGTCTTGCAGCGGCAGGAGAGGGGAAAAGATACATTTTTTTTATTCTCTTATCCTGCCAGAAATAGACTCCAGTCCTTGTGCCCTAGACCTGCCGGAGTTGTCCACTGCCCTTCCAATAAGGCTAAGGACTGTTGGCGGTTCCTTAGGATTATTTACATGAAGAGGGTTATGGTATCTGATGGGTAAATACGATTTAGCCCATATAAACGAGCTAATCTCGTAAGCCATTCGTAGAGTAAAACAAAATAATCAAAGTTTGTGGAGAAAGACTTCCGCACCGTCCACTGAGTGTGAGTAACTGCAACAACATTCCAAGTTTGAACAAGGATACTAGATTATACATACATATTGATACAATCTATATGTTGACGTAGGTCACTGCTTGTATGTACTTTGAAAAATCCGTTAAACAATTACACCTTTAGCACAGGGATTCTAAAATTTTTAACCACGCCTGCATATGAGCTAGAAGGGATTGATAAATGTTTTGGTACACCTTATAATTACATGGTGTTGTATCAATCAGTGTGATTTGGAACATTGTCATTGTACAGGGCGTAACCCTTTAACTCATGTAAGCAGACGCGTTAAAAATATATGTGATATTTCGATTTGGAAGAGAATTTTTTGGTTGATTTCTCAAAAATATGAACATAAACCTAATTTATACCTTTGTTCCTTTACAGCTACATCACTCTCCGGTGTAGTGTCCCAATCCAAGTGTCTATATCTGAACATTCAAAGTTACCAGACTTGGCCTCCAGGGTCATTACTATCATGACAGACCATGGATTAGAAAACCATCCGATTTTTATTCATACTTTCTCAAATGGTGGGGCATTTTTTTACACCTACCTTATAAAGGAATTTTCGAAGCAACAAAGTTCAAGAGCGTTTGACTTTCGAGGAACTATTTTTGATTCTGCCCCATTTCCACAGTCCATCCAGTTGGGGTACAGAGCTACAAAAGCGGCATTTGGTCGTAATTCTACGTAAGTACATATTACTTTACAGCGGGAACATGTAATATGTATGGTAAATCATTTAAAATGTTCCAGTGATTTGTTATTTTTTTTTAGCCTAGGACCCCTCGTTGCTTATATGACTTCAATTTACTTGGCAATCTGCACATTTGTGTATTACATCTCAATGGCTTGGGAGTTTTGCACACAGGGTGCGAGTTTTGTTGGATCTCCTTGTAGGGAAAAGTACCTACTCGTTTCAAGTGACTGGCTGACTCGTATTTGCGGCCTGAAAAATCATGCCTTCCTTTTCTTGTACTCTGAGACTGATGCCGTCTCACCTTCGGACAAAATAGAGATGGTGGCTAATTATCTTAGATGCCGTGAGAATCGTGTTTCACTAGTGAGATTTGAGGGGTCAGAGCACGTTCTTCATTACTATATGTATCCCCAGGTACCTTCTTCAATTTAAATGTAAATAATATTTCTACCTCCACAGTTGTTCTTACGTGAGAATAGTTCTTTAAACGTTTCCGTGGGTAACTTGCTTGCAGGAATACTTGTCCGCAGTTAGTACATTTATTCGCAATGCGTTGGAATCCTACGATAGACCTCCAACGTACTGGGACGAATGTCATTAATTGGCTACATTATGGAATTACTGTCTCCTATAGGCAAACGTTAGCATGGTATGATGTCACATACTTCAAGCACCACTATAAATGTTTGCAGCGTTATGCTGGCCTAAGCCAAGGGTGTGTGAATTATTTTCGAAGTACTAAATTCAAACAAAAAATTAAGTGTGAACAACAATTATTAATAATAATTATTATTTTAAAATGTATCTTACGTATTATTGAAACCAATACTAAAAGATGAAAGAATTTATCAAATAAAGAATATTTTACCGTAAGAGCAAATTGAAGAAGTAAGGAAAGTTATAATCACAGTAAATTCCTATTTTATCCCTCATCCAAGTTTACACAGGAATTCCCAGGGACAAATCATGAAAAATTACACAGAGATGTGGCTAGCAAAGTATTAGACATATGAACGCATCACATTTTGTAAATTAACAACCAGTGCATAAATTTTGCCCTTTTATTGAAAGTTTTAAAGTAGTATATCAGTAGATACATACATAAGATATAGTCAGTATGAGACTTGGCATGATGAGTAGTTCAGCATACACATCAATTCAATTGAATTCCTTCTGAGTACCGGGTTTTCTATTCTATTTTCATCCTAAAGAAAAATGTTCTATAGAGATTTATTTTACATCGAGCTGCACCCGTCTTACCTAAAAGACCTACCGTACACAAATATAACTACTAGTAAGGTGTCTTGTCTTCACTGACTGGGACAAATACGTATAACGTATCCCTACAAGACTATTATCACTACAAGAATATCTCATTGAAATATTAGTGCCGATTATGGGCCTACTGTATAAATTGATTTGTGTAGCACAGTTCCTGTAATTATCTGAAAAACGCTAATTTAATGTTGCATTTATATTTGCAAAGCCTCAAAATTATCTTTGAATAGTTACTGAGAGCATAAAATGTAAAAAAAAAAAACGTACACAACAATAAACACTGCATGGATAAATATCGATCCATTTGAACATAAAAAGCTAGACAAGTCCGTCAAGCATTTTATTTCAAAACAAAATTGTTTTCCGTGCTGAAAACAAGACAAATTGGGTAGTCAGTCAATTCGTGTTTTGTTCCGCATTTTGTTCTTTCTCTGGATCATGGCCGAACGAGGGAGTCAATTCATTAGCCGGACAGTAATTTTTATAGATGCCACTCCTGCAATCACACTCTGCTTTGGTGAGACCCATTTGATGATCCCATGGCTGAAAAACCAATACAGAATAATTATTTGCTTTTTTACTCATTTACATGGGACACCTAAGTTACAATATAAAATCATTGGTCCTTGTACAATACATGCGTCATAGTCATGTTCATGGGAATTGGGAATATGTACGTGTGATTTTGGCGTCTCATGAACGAACTATGAACCTGGCATAATTATTATGAAAGTAAATAAAAGTACGAGTGGAGAGGCAAACGAGAGCAATTGTTCAACTTTCACAAATCCCACTTGCAGGGATCTTAATTCGGAAAAGTACTAATTATTATACGGTACTTTTGTTGGTGCTACAGGAAAATTTAAAAATGAACTACTGGACTCCCCACTAGCAATGTTATAGGCCAGAGGTAATTACTTTTATCAATTAGGGTCATGTGCAAGCGTTACTGCTTGAATAGCTGACTATATATAGTGTTCACTACTGTTAATAATAGCTCACTGTGGGGTTCAAACATATTTAAGATTTTAAAGATTGTAATTGTGTAGTATTTTCATATACAAACAAGAGTACTTGAGACAATTCTGTAAAACTGTGTCTACCTATAAGTGTCTATCTATAAAAATATTTTCCCGTGTAACAGCAAGTAAGTATATGGTTAGTTGCTGACGTTCCTTTATACGCTGGTTTACAAACACAGACAATGAGCATAAAAACTGAATTATATTGTACATGAAAGGACTCATCATCATCAATGAATATTCAAACAGTGATTAACCCCGAACTAGTAAATTCTCTCACCATTATTGTAGCAAGATAAATTAAAATCAAACTATTAATTATTTTAGTCTACTCTTTTCTGTGGACTGCAGGAGTAGTCCAGCACTGAATGTACTCAACTACCATCGTTGAGGAATGGCTTCAAAGCCCAGTGCCCCTGCAGTCGCGGAGGTGAGAGAAAGAGAGAGATAGATGTTGGGTTCTGTGGGATGTACTGCTAGTTAGCATGCACCCAACGCTCACTTCATAGTGAGTGGATTTACTGATGCTTCGGGATAGGTGTGCCTCTGTCATAGCTAGACAGTGCACCCTCAGTTCGTCGTGGGATATTATCTCCTTCTATGTTACCTTGCTCTCTCGCCTCCATAGTTTAAGTAAATTAGGTTAAGATTAATCGGGCTGCGTCCCGAAGCGAAATTAACATGCTATGTAAATTGAGATACGATTGTTATAGTCTAAGGCTGAATGACAATAAAGATACTTTACTTTTTTAGTCTACTCTTTTCTCCATTCGTAGAATGACTGGCATGTGATACAAAGCGACATTTGACATCAAGTTGAAAAAATGACTATATCATGCCTTTAGTAAAACCTGCCGTGACCTGTAACCTAAAGAGCATTCCCTAGATAACTTAAAATATTTTCCATATCGCTTCAACACGAACTTCCCCCTATTCTAAATCTAAAAAGCTCCTCCTATCCGTAACCCAGCTGATGAAGCTCCCCCTACCCGTAACTCCTCTGTTGAAGCTCCCCCTACCCGTAACTCCTCTGTTGAAGCTCCCCCTATCCGTAACTCAGCTGATGAAGTTCCCCCTATTCGTAACCTAAAACGTTTCCCCTATTCATTACACAAAACATAAATTACACATTACATACATTGCACAAAATTGCCCCTATTCATAATCTTTGTAAATATATAATTACATGCCAATCCAAAACGTGAAGCAAAGTTGGAATATTTTAAGTAATTATTTAAAAATTAATTAATTATTTTGTAATGTCCCATCCAATATTTTTCAAAATGTGGTTTATTGCTCGTTTATATTACATAATTATGTCACGGCGGTTTCGAACCCTAGTTGCAAAGTTGAAATTGTGAACATGACCCGCAAAAGGAGGAGAAAGTTTGGGAAAAGGTCAACCTCAAGAGCAAAATTGAGGTACACATGTACATAACTATGTTATATATAATTAATTATATACATGTAGGTAATTACTTATGTAGAGGCGGAGTGGTAGGAACTTCCGTTGAAGTCCGAGGAATGCACGGATATTCATGCTTGAGGGAACTCACTGCTTGTGGTGTTGTTCAATTCTTCATTTTGTGATTCCTGTCCAGTCTCTTGTTTCGTCCTTAAAGTGTACTTTCCATTTTTAATACTGAAGCACCCATCATAGTAGAAGTGGAATTTAATATAAAACTAAACCAGAATTAGAATTCCACATTAAACGCAACGTGGATTTGTGCTCATAAGCGGCCGAAATCCTTTGAATTTACATTCAATATACTGACTACTATTTCTGTAAACTAATTGATCCAGTAAGTTGGACTAAGGTGAAAGAAGGCAGTGACCGTCTCATTTGCCTATAGTATACATTATCCCACAGTGTGTACCTGAACTCAAAGTCTTGACAGCTAAATCTTCCAGCAAGACCTTAAACTTGGGCAAAGAGTGCACACTCAGGTGAAAGTGAAGAAAATCTAAAAGGTGTCGAAGGAGAATTTGGGCATAATCCGATCCTGCACTTGGATTCCAATCACGAAGTTAATCCACCTAGGAAAAATATTTGGAAACTTTTATTATGATGCTTTTCCGTACTTTTGTTTCTCTGTTTACCTTGTCAAATTAACACTAACAAATCCCAAGTATCAAAATGTTAAATTGTTGATAATTAAGTACACTAACAACAAACTTGAAACCGTTCACCAAATTTCAATAAACAAATATTCTGGAATACCCTCCCCAAAACATGTGTAGCTTGCAAGAGACCTAATGCATTGATATATGTATGTATGTATGTATACATACGTAATTCCACAAGGAAAAAGGAACGCCAAGTTACAAGAACTGACTGGACTTTTCTGCATGAGTGTACTCGCCCACAATTCACATTATTATCCTTCTGCCTCGTTAAAAATGACCGAAGTAGGGCTGCTTCAGATGTGAATACAGTAAACTCCCTTTATAACAGCAACAGTAAAAGGAGCAATATTTGACTCCTTCATGTGTTGCTCTTCCAAAGATAAAAATTACATTCTGTTAAATAGGATGTGTAAGCACATTTGAGCTCCAATAGAGAAATTGCTCCTGTTCTCTGGAGACTCTTACAACGATAGACCTTATTGTGACTCAGAATGACTGAACGTCAACGCTACCATCTGCTCATAGCAAACTCAAATTAATTTGATTTTTAGCTTCGTGAAGTGAAAATATGATTTAATTCTTATGCTTCTGAAATTCAAAGCAATCTTGGATTTTACCTTTCAATTCTTTGACTAAACTCTGACTCATCGCTCACTTACATTCATCTGTTTCTTGTTTCATTAATATATCTAATTACTATCTACTAATTCATACACTATTCTATTTTTGTATTATAAAAAATCATACAAGTAATTAGATATTTCAAGATTACTCAACAACTCAACGCATCTCCAATCTTTGCAAAATCTTTTCCTTCACATTTTTAACAGAGATTAAATTCTAGGAAAGATCAAGCATGGACTCAGAAGATGCTAATCGGTTATACTCATCTGAAACCAGATGAATGTAACAGCACCGCTATATAAGTAAACTATTGTTGTGAGAGATCGGTTTACATATAAGGGAAGGGATTTCTTGTTACAATCAGTCCCGCCATCCACCTACAGAGTGCTAAAGAATGATAGAAGTATAAATTTAGGTAAACTGACCGGATTTAAGGCATATTTATAAACTTTAAGAAAAAACGTCTAACTGTAAGGTAAAAGATCCTGTAATTAATACTATAGATCGGTTACAAAATGTTGGGATAAAGAGCTGTCAGCTCACTGTCCGTAAAATTTGAATAAATAAAATAAAGAAACTGCTTAAGTGGGTAATTTTGTACAAGGAACAAAAAACTCCGGTCTTTTACCAACTCCTTATGACGAGATTCACTGTAACACCCTTGTTTTCATGTTTATAAAGTCCAATTTTAATCGCATATCCTTAAGTTCATCCGGAATTGCAATTTATATCCTTCAACTTGAAGATCTGTGGAAGTTCTACAGATATGAACATACTCAAGCAATCCCAACATATTTTGTTATAACTAATTACATATGTTAAGAGGGTAACTTTCCAGAGGTAAGCCCAAATATGATTTCAGATTTGATAAACAAGTAATTATCTACATGTCTAGGCATGAAATGATCTGACCTAGTGTTATTTACCTCACGGTTAACTAGGAAATTTTGACTATAAGGGACTATAAGGAAATAACTATATGTAGCCTATAAGTAAAATTCATTTACCTAATGGAATTTTGTATTGGCCCAGTGGTTGACCAAGTTGATGAGTTAGGGTGGAGCGAAGGTGGAGTCACTTCAATGGTGCATTTGGCATTTGATGATGAGTATACAGGTAAGTTGTACTTGAAGGTGATGTGATGCTTAAGAGTGGAGATGACTAGTTGAGAGGCCACATGTGGTTGGGCTGAGAAGTAGGAGGGAGTTCATTGAAATTTGAGGGCAAGCAATAATTACTTTCATAGTCACCACCGCAACTGTAAATACTGTACTGGTTGGCATACAGGAGATTCCCACTACCCGGAGTGGAGTCAAAGGCTGGAGGAAAGTGTGAGGCGGGAGTGACATTATTACTCTCATTGCTCCCATTACTCACAGTGCTACTGGGATTGTTGGCGGAAGAAGAGCTGAGATGAGAATTGGTAATGGTACTATTGGAGGTATTGAAAGCAAAGGGATTATTCTGGATGACCCCAACCCCGATGGAAGGGATGATAGAAGAAGATATGGAGGAGGTCGGTATCTGTGACGAGTAGTCACTATGACTCGGAGCAGCCGAACCCGGCGTACTGGGATAGTTGGCAAATGTGTCATAGGTGCTTTGGGTATTGTTATGAGATGGGAACATTGTTGCAGCCAATGTCTCTCCATTAGCCGTCGAGGTGCTGTTAGTCTGTTGGTTATTCCCAGAACTTAGGGAGGTGGCTGAGTTTGTAGGGAAGTAATTGAAGGGTTTGAGAGCTTGACATTTCCTCCTAAATCCCCTTGGTCTCCGACGGAAGCTCCCTTCCTCGAACATGTACTCACTTGAGGGGTCAATTGTCCAGTAGTGACCCTTCCCTGGCCTCCCCAACCCTTTGGGAAGTTTAATAAAGCATTCATTCAAACTGAGATTATGTCTCACAGAATTCTTCCAGCCTTGGTAAGAGCCTCGGAAGAATGTGAAACGTTGTTGGAGGAAACCGTAGATCTCACTTAAAGTCAATCGTTTAGTTGGGGCACTTTGGATGGCCATGACAATCAGGGCAATGTAGCTGTAAGGAGGCTTCTCCTGTCTCCGACTATTCCCAACCCCACCGGAATTTTGGGTACTACCACTGCTGTTATTACCAGCAATGGAGGATTTCTTGACCACGGATGCTCCCACACCATTACTGCTGCTCTTGCTCCCACCATGACTGCTCTCATGAACTTCGGGCTGGGCATTGTGATTGTTGGAGGTACTATTGTGACTGTTGTTGGAAGGGGTAGTACTACTATTTGGAATACTCATGGGCACTGCATTTATCTGATAGAATTCTTCCTCTGGGGAAGTCACCCCTACGCTGGTTGATGTGGTCATAGGAGCACTTGAACTTGATGCCATCATCCTGGATTCTCGCATGTAGTAATTATCCAGTTTCATGACCACTGATGTCAATGCCAGGGCATATGTGTTAATGGGTGCACAAAAGTCACTGGTATCTCCGAACAAGTCACAGAATGAATTTAGAAATAATTAGATAATTATGTCTTGACAACTTTTGCTTTTCAGTTTTCGTACAATACTCCGTAGAAATGTGCTCAAGTTTATTTGTTGTAGCAAAGGGAATTTGTTGTGAGGGTTTGGTAAGATGTATTGTAAAGATGTATAATTGAGAACTGTTCCTTTCCTTTACTTCCAAAGAAGCTCCATGAAGGAACCTATAGTATATGGGGAAAATGGAACGAGAGGATTTTTGTTTTGAGGAGATATGTCTCCCCTGAAAGATTCTTGAACATTGACGAAAGCCACGTACAGACTAAAAGTATTATTTGCTTCTACAAATCTGGAGCATAGGGTAGTTAAAAGTGTTGGAGGAGGCTGGAACATCAAAAGATCAAGATGTTTTAAGATTCTTCCTCACACTTACTTACAGCAAAAAGGAACGGACAAGGAATGAGACATGCGTTCTGCTCTGATCTGCGTTCTGTTTTACAATCCAGCTCTCTCTCTCTCTCTCTCTCTCTCTCTCTCTCTCTCTGTAATAGTTCCCGAGGAAACATGAAGGAAGGAGTTAAGTAAGCATGTAAGTACTTGCATATTACTCATGTATTTTCTTATAACATGGTTGTAAGTACTCCGTGTGATCCCGACAGGGATTTTTTTTTGGTCAGGGATGCACCCATCACATCCAGTCCGTGTGTTGTATGGAATCTCTGAGATATAAGTTATCTCGCATTATTCTAACCTTTAGCTAAATAATTATGCTTGTGCTGTTAATTATCTCTCAATCTATGCACTAATAGTGTCAAATCCAAGGAACATTAATATCTTATGATTATGCATGATCCCCACATGACTAATGCTTCATAGTTTGTGATTGTGTGTGTGTGTGTGTGTGTATTGGGTCGTAAATAGATACTATAGTGTGTAAGTGCATGGGAGATTACGAGAGACAAAGTATGTGAGAATCCCACCCACCTCGCAACATGATTTCAGGATATGTTGTCTTTAAAGTCACTGCCTCACGAGCTGGATGAAACGACCTCCGGTCCAGACAGTCTCTTCTTCTGACTGTAAATAATACGAAAATTGACAGTGTTTGTAGCTTCACTTTTCACTCCACTTTTGCCAGAGGAAAACTCAAGTATAGGGACAAGAACCAAAATGCCGACAGTATTTCGGTCCATATGCCTACTACAATGCTCTACTGATTTGATTTCCACACAAAAGCAGGGATTGTAACTTGAATAATTAAGTTACTCCAATAATTGATTTGATATGAATCATTCAGTATCTTATCTGATATCATATTACAGTAATTACACCCGTATTTGATGCACCAACTCAAAGTACCGGATTGAATGCCAAGTAAACACTTTGTCATCACGAACTGCCATCACCGTAAATATTGAGCTTTATAGTGTGAGTAAAAATTCATGTCATTCTGTAGAATGATTCAAACTTTGTTTCTGTGTGTGTGTGTCTTATTAATTTGGTACGCCCTGCATTATATCATGACATCAACTCATTTATAAAAGTAGCATCTGTTCAGACGTAATTACATATAATATGTAGATATACATAGGAATATGCCAGCATTATGTATTTCGTACGTTTAATAAAAATCCAGCTTCAACTCTCACTGTTGATGAAAGTCAAGGCTGCTAAATTGTATAGTCATCATGCGTAAGATTTTTGTAAAGTTATCATTTACTGAAAGTGATCATATTCAAATGACAACGTACATAGTTGGAAAGAAAATTACATTATAAAAGTTAGACTCATATGTAGATATCTAACAATTACAGCATGATGTTGAAAATGAGAGTAGTAAATGAAGCTGGAATGTCTTTTTCCTACATCTGTATCTACATAGTTACAAATATGATTTTGAATGCCTTTACCACAACTGAACATTGAAATTGAGCACTGGGGGTTTCACAGCTTTTGGATTCCAGATCCAAGCATTTAACTAATCGTAAGCAGGGTTTCATCACTAACTGACAATGAGTGGATATCGGGCGGAAGATTGGTATCGCATGTTAAGTCTTTCAGGATAAGTATGGTTGGTATTGGAAACAATGTCGGCGAATGTTTACGAGATGAAAGATATTGGTGTAGCTTCAAGTCATTAGATCCGCAATGTGTTTCATAAAATAAATAATCAAAAAGCGGTAGGTCGAACAGCTCTTGTCCTTCCTTTCCTTTATCTTCCTTTCCACCTAAATAACAATGTAAACAAACAGCGGACGTAACTAGAACCCTCTTCTTAATTGTTTCAGCGGAGTTATTCCTCCCGTCTGTGCCCCATCACTGACTGTGTGTAAAACGCATATAGATACGTAATTTTAGTTTTTAATTCCAATCCAAATCCTTACTCTGACTCTCATGGTTCCAGACCAAGTCTTAAAATTGCCCTTGTAAAATATATTCCAAATAAAAGTTTAATTCTTAATAATTTCAACAGAATACGTAATCAATATTTCACGTATGTAGATACAGCTTTCATAAAATATGAAAATTCAGGTAGTTAAATTTGTACTACCACAGGGAATGTACGTTCAAGAGGGAGGCTTTAAAGGGCAGTTGCCTGACCAAGGACATTCTAATAGTTTCCACTTTACACATGTACACTTACATTTTCTATCCCAGGGGTACACAATCCTATGTACCTTTCATCTGAGCCAATGCAGGGGAACATTGACCAAAGGAGGAAGGACGGGATGACCAAGCAGGAGGGATTTGGAAACCTTCCGTGTAAAAGGCTGGGCCTTGCTGTTGTAGTCTCGGATTTAGAAAGTTTACCTTTAGTTACAAAATAAAAAATAGTATTTCCGACCAGAGAAACGTCTAACATTACGGCCTTTTTGGAGTTTGGTCATTGCAACATGGAATTTAATTGAGTGACGTAAAGTCAGGCCTTGACTCCGAACCCAAGCCGTCGCATTAGTATACGGAAGGGTAATGGGATGAATTGCTCTGGAGCTAAACAGCTTGTTGGGAATACCATGGTCGGTCAAGCCTTTGAAAAAAATGATAGCTATGGCGAACGGTAAAAAAAAAAGATTAGTGAGAGGAAGATGGAAAAGTTAAAGTGTGGGGAGCTGGGACTCCTATATTAAGGTGAATAGCTTGGGAAAGGAATCGAAGTAATAAAAATTGGTGAAGGAGTCAAGTCAGGTGCAGCTGGTGGGCTGGGGATAATTTTTTAGTACACTGAGTAGCATTGAGAAGTGCAGAGGTAATAATAGGTAGGCATTTAGAGAGACAGTGAGAGAGCAGGCTGAAGGAAAGAGAGGAAGAGAGAATGAAGAATGTCCGTCAATATGGAGCCAGCTGGTTTTCTCTTTTTACAAGAAGGCCATGAGATGAGAGAGAGGAATTGAGAGAGAAAAAATAAAATTGAACGTTTTATGGCTCGAATGGATGAAAGTTGCTGGAGGCTCCCCTGACTGTGTACATACGGGACTCTCAGAGGAACAGTTGATGAGTCAAAAGGCGTTCACTTTTAGCCCTGCTCCTGTTCCATGTTCTTTTCCCCCTTTGACTTCGGAACGACCAGAGCGGGTTTAGAGAAACAAGGAGGAAAAAAGCTGTAATAATATTCTGCATTTGGCAATTTTTACGATGTTTTATCTCAAATGATGGATGGATAGGTTTTTCTCCGGTTCAGTCGTCAGATGCGGAGAGGAGAGGTGGAGCTCCGTGTGGGAAGGAGGAAGAGATCAGAGAAGGCAGGAGACGATCTGGTTGGCTCGAGTCCTCTTTCCCTCCCAACCTTCCAACATTTTCCTCTCTGTCATGTCTCACATTTTTATGTACCCGATAGATACATAACTCATGAGTGTTCCTGCACGCTTAATCGTCCGCAGTATCCCAAATGGAACAAGTGAGGAAGAGAGTAGCAAAAGGGATTGATTTGATAGGAAACTTGAAGATAGATAGTGATGACAAGTGAAAGGTGTTAAATAGTGTGTTAGCAGATATTTTTCTGCTCGTATAAGTCGATGGCCCACGTAAACAAGATAATAATGAAAAGGAAGTTGGGCCGAGGAATCTGTTAAAGTTCATTCATCTAATTGCTCTATAACTGTCAGGTCAGAGTGAGAACTCATACATGACATCTCTCTCTCTCTCTCTCTCAGGTTTTCTCGCTGGTGTACCTTGGCAGTCCCAGGTCTCTAGCCCACACTCCTATACATAGATACTGACAAATGCATAAAAACTTGAGCACATAGCGAGTTAAGTAGAGGAAAGAGTGAGAAATAGTAATTGGCTGGAAGCATCGATGACTAACTTTTTTCTCACTTTCGCTCGTGGATTTTCTTTTACTCTATCAATGGTCCGCGTGCTCCTTCCGAAACGCAACCTCAAAGCCTGAGATTTTTCTGTCAAACTTATTTCAAATCTTTAAATAACAAATCTTATTTCCACCCTCATCAGCAGTAGCATCTAGGTTGAATTCTGAGTAAGACAATGTATGGCTATAGGACTATACAGTACACTGAAACATTTACAAAAATTAATTAAGACAATATTGTAGATATAAACACCTGCAGTATGAAGCATAGCGATTCGTAAACCTTTTGTATCTTACTATTGGAGGGTTTTTCAATTGAGCTTTACACAATTCCCGGAATTATTTCCTGAGAATTTATGGCTACTCAAGTAACAATTATTTTTTCCAATTGAGGTGTTAAAAGTAAATTAAAAGAAGTTAAATTTTTTAATTAACATATCAAATGTTGAGAATTTAAGGACGGTGTCTCCCCAAGGAATGTGAGCCTGATCCTGCTGCGTTTTGTGAGGATGAGCCTGTACCCTTATACTTCAAAAGAAGCAGAGGTAGTAATAACAGAAGCTAAACACATGCAGTCATGGACAAGACAAACAGTTTGCTGTTCAGTGGTACAAAATCAATATACAAACTACCAATTCATGTTGTCTTTGGAATCCACTCTTCCTGCCGCCGAAATAACTTTAATTCATTTCTCAAGTAATCTCTGGTATGTAAGTAGCATGTATAGTCCACAACTTCCACTAGAAACACAGGGCATGTTGTTATTGGGAATGAGCAAAATCTTTCTGGTTTCAAGCATTCCTCTTGTTCTCCGCCTTTTCAACCCTGACTGTCTGAATGTGAGCACTTGCTTTTCAATACGGAGTTGTAACGCGTCCAAGAATCCTATTTCATCCAACTTTTTACCTTCAATTTTTCAATAGTATTTTTCTTTCCTCCTCAATGTACCTAAAATCCAGGGAAAATGTAACTCTTGTGCTCCCATGAACTCTCCTTCTCTTGAGCTTCTTATATTACAGTTAAACCCCTTGTAGTGCTTATGCCTGCGTCACCTCTTCCCACTTGGTTTGACAGGTAAGGACTATTTTTTGATCCTCTTCATATTTTGTATACCTTCAAAAATCAATGGAGATGAAGACCGACACGTCAGGTAAGAGGTTTCTGTGAAATCTCAGTCACCTCCATCGCTTTCTCCGTGAACTTTTTCCCTTACTAATTTGGTGATCTCCTAACATTTGATGTGTACCATATGATTTGAATACAGTACATGCCCGTGGAAAATATCCAAGCATCATGATCTATCCAAATATATTTCTGTAGCACTCACACCTCACACGACCCATACAGTAAAAAGGTACCTTTGAGTTCCGCGCACTTGTCACCATTTTAATTTAGTGAGAAATGCCTATCGTTGCAAGTGTTGCGAGGTCATTTTGTTCAGCAGTGCTGTATGCGCAGCAAAAGTAAGAGCTCATATGAATGCATAACGTACGCCATTTAACTAAACTAACTTCTTAAAAGCAATAAAAACAAACGATATCATGGACACCTATTTTATTTGTAAGTATTTACGGGTAAGGCAAAAATAAACGAACTGTTAATATTTCATTCGCTTATTTTGTATTTGGAGTTCGGAAATATAGATACCTACTGAGCTTATATTCATTTTTTTACCTTTTGGGGTCGAATAAGAATGTCATGAACCAGATGAATAATTACAAGAAACCTTACTATAAATCATGATGATCCGGTTCCCACACATACTACAGTACAGTGTAATAATGTAATTATATCTACATATATCTACAAGTCCCATTTCAGGACGGTTATACAAAACTTCAAACTTGTCGGTTCCGTTCAGTATTAAGGCTCCATTAGCTTTAAATTCTTACTAGCCAGTTTAGAATCATAATTTTTATAATAATTCTGTTTAGTTTGCCTTCCTAAACTAACCAGCGTTTACATGTAATTTATAATCAAAACCTTGTTGGCATTTTATCTAAATCTAGCAAATAATTCAAGTATTGGAAAAAGCTTCTCAGGTCGATAGCAATATTTGATATGTAGGAAAATGAAAAATGAAATTAGTACAGTTCGTATTTGTTCACGTAAATACATAGATACGCAATTTTCATGGTTTTAGTACAATAATAGTAATTATTATTGTATTCAGTGCTAAAATAACTGAACAGTTTGAATTGTTTGAACGGTAACTAGCAAATTAGGCGTTGTACAATTTTCTTGAGTTTAACGCTTATCTACAATTTACAGAAAAGTATCTTAAAACGAAACGAATGTTAAGCAATAATTGAACTGAACCAAAAATCTTTTAAAACTGGGCAAATTTGTGAAAGAATTGTGTGCAGTAGTTGCAATTAGCAGTATCTACTCTCAAATTTAGATCTTACTGCAAAGCAACTCCAGTAATATAATTACTTATGTAAGTAATACAATGATCCGAGGACCTTTTTGTATTGGCTATAATATGAAGAGCACTTGGCAGAATATTTTTGAAGAAGTTGTTCTTGTGGGAATTCTGTAATTTACATAATTATGTACTGTAAAAGTAACTACAGTAGACTTGTGTAGAGAATGGCTTTATCAGATTTCTGTTCTTAGAAAGGGTTTCCCTGTACAAACCTACTATGTATAACAATATTTGCATATTACGAAAGATTTTGTAAGTGTTTACAAGTTGTAACAAAAATTCTGTCTCCCTCTCTAATAGCTATAGGGGGAGACAAATTTTCTTGCTAAATTTTTAATTAAAGGAGCAAAACAAAGTTGATTTTATAAACACTAAAATATATATAATTATAAATGGCAAGTTGAAAATATAATGCAATGCTATTGATTTATTGCGTCAAACTTATTCAATGCAAACACTGTTTTCCAGAAGCAGACAATAAGCAAGTAGGCTGGAGTATGGAACTACAATGTTGTTAGTTTCTTTGCAGCCATTATTTTATTATTGGCCCACTACGGACCTGAACCATCAGGCGAAGAATCATGATTGTTTTGTAACAAGGCTTCAAATCAAATACAGTCGGACACACTTTCACTATCTATAACCGACCCCGCTCATTTGCACAATAACCACACTGTAAAATAAATTTTTGAACAAGTTCATTTAAAGCACTGGTAATTTTAGGTTAAAATTCATAATCAGCACAATGTTCATAAAAAACGTGAAGCAAAACTAGGGTTTTTTTATCGTGTCATTTTATTTAGTTTTTGATCCTCACACGTATTTCTTTTTCAGAAATGTTTTGACGCGTATTTACAAGAAATTTACGGGCTTTCCTGAGAGTTATTTGATAGGTCTCTTCTGTGAGAATTGTTCACATAACCGGAAGAGACAGGTATCATTATATTAGAGAAAATACACTTTAGGAGCATAATTGAAGAAAGTGTGGAGGAGGAATTTTTGGTATTGTCATTTTATCGTCAAACAGTTATTAAAATACTTCAAAGTACCGGAATGGTAGCAAATTCTATTGGGTTTCATTCTCATTAAATACTAATACCCTCAGTAAGAAATTGGGACCGCAGCATCCAAAAATGTGAAAAGCAAAAGCTTCAGTTCCTTATGACAACCTTTTGATATCATTCTTAACTATCCCTCGCATGTTTGGATGATCTGGCCCCTTTCTTGAGGTGAACTTTCAATATAAATGAAAATGAGACAGTAGGATATACTATGTCATTATGAGCATGTTCAATTTCTCTCCCTAGTAAATTTTAAATAATCTATAACCAAAGTTTTACAAAATGGGGGAATCAAGTATTTTATAAGCTACTCCGTTATATAGGTGGGTACAAAAGACTAGGATTACCATATCACGAAAAAGTAACGCTTTTTAGGTTACGGAGAGGATATTTTTTACGTTCAGAGAAATGGAGATTTTTATGTTAAGGTTGAGGAGATTATGGGGTAGGGGAAATTGTGGGCAGGTTTTTCTTAAAATGAAGGAATTTAAAACTACGTTTTATCATAAGTCTGTGAACGTTTGAGTATAGCCACAAATTCAGAGGAATCCTTCTCTGTATTTTTAGTCAATCAATCTGTCAGAAAAGTGAAAACGCTTTCTAAACCACTGCAACCCACTGATTCCACGTTTATTAGTCATAAGTCATCCGCTTGATTTTCGTTAACCTCGCATTGCAATGGTGAGAGAATTAACTGGATGGTAATATTACATGATGCCTTGAATGCCTCATACTGTACACGTGAACTCGGCTACCTAAATACATTGGTCCAGGAAATTTTATGAAACTCAACTAGACTGCTGTGACAGTCGTTGTTTAGAATTACAATCGTTGTTAGAAGTCCTAAATTTAAAAAGTAGCCTATAGTGCGTTCTAAAAAGACGATTACAAACAAGTACATTGACTTGTTGCTTTTAGCACCAACAATATCAACAAACATGATTGTGGAGTGATTTATTTCATGTAAATATTCAAGTTGATATTCAAAATAAAATTTGTGCGCAAAATATATAAATTTATAAATGAGTGGGAAAACAGTCGGAAAAAAGTTTTAAGGAAAAATGTATTATTATTATAACTACTATTTGTTCTTCTCCAAACTTTTAGATAGGTATGCATTTAAAAATAAATATATTATTATGTTACAAGTTACAAGCAAAAAACAAGCTTCAAAATAATTTGATATTATTTGAAAAAACGTAGTATTTTAATTATCTAAATTTTGAAAATATTGTAATGTCACTGTTTATACAATTTTAAAGCCAAACATCAGATTATGTGGCGTCATTGCATATTTAAATGAGTAATAAGTAAATGAGTAAACGAGAAAAAACATAAGCATGCTTGCTTATGCCTTGCCTTAAGCCACCTTGAAAACTTTTTTCTAAACATAAATAACAATAACTATTTGTAGTTTTTCATTAAATCAGATTATGTTCCTTATGTGCCGATGTTTTGACGTTCATACGTGAAGTTGACATCTCTAACTTAAACTTTCCGGATTTCTGGAACATCGCAGCATTCAGAATACAATCTGCAGGACACAGTATTAGTAAAGTAATTCCATTGATTGTGTTATTTATTTATTTTGTTATGATTTACTGAATATAAGTAAGCATGTTGATTTAAGTAGCCAGCATCCAGCACTCATTGACTGATGTTTTTAGGGACAGAAAGAACAGGGGAGGGACTTTTGTGGACAGCACAAAGTGACATCTGTAGAGCAAGATACAGGAAAAAGGAGAATGGTTTTATTATATTACCAGCTTAAGAAGTAAATTCTTTAAAAAAATACGTTTGTGTTTTTAATCGAATCCTTGAACTTCGACCATTAAAACAACTCCAATACACTCCCACTCTCACTCTACACATACATAAATACACGGGCATTCACAGTTGTTTCAAGGCTCAGGATCACCAAAATGTCTCACTTATTCTTCAACAATTTATGGGCTGAAGCCCAGAAAGAGTTCCGGGCTATGATTAAAGAAGAAAAGAAAGGTGGGAGTTTAGTGGGTGAGCGTGATCAAATCGTGAACGCCCTCACAGAACTCTACTATAAATACGTGGCGGTTTATCAAAAAATTGACACCGTGTACGATCAAATGGTACATCCGCAGAAACTCCCTCTAGTGAGAAGGGTTCTTGACCTCGTCATAGCCCGAATCCTAGAAATCAGGAGCGTCTTGGTGAAAGCTGAGCTCTCTGAATATTTCTACCAAGATGAGTATATGCACTGGTTGCATTGGATCCCTGATGAACTAGATATTAAGATTCCAAAATACTACGAACATAACCGTGGCCCAGAATGGATGGAACATCAAGTCTGGCTGGAAGGAGAGAGTATACGGAAGGAGGCTGAGGACAAGGAAGCCGCTCTTCAAGCAGAAATCGAAGCGGATGAGGCCGCTGCTTTGGCTGCTCAAAAATTAGATAAGGAAGAGGATCTGGATTTAACAATGGAAGAGGCCGTACTAGCCATTCAAACAGCCGAAAGGGCTCGACAGGGACAGGCCAAGTACCAAATGGCCAAGTATTTTGTAGATGAAGAGGAAGCACAGCGCATGAAGAAAAAAATGCAGAAGTTGTCCGCAGAGGGCAGGGGCATGGATCCGAACAAGGCAGCTACAATTATTCAGGTACAAGGTTCATGCTAATAATACATGTACAATATCTAATATATGTACATACATGATCGTATTTTCAATTAAAAAAATATTTCAATTGTAGTCACCCTTCTTGATTCTGTAAATGTAAACGATATTTTATAATTTCAACTTATTCATAACTTACAGCGCATGATCCGTCGATTCCTTGCCTGGCACAAAGTCTTAAAGCTGAGAGACGAAGAGCTTGAATTTCTTGGTCTAACCTGGGGTCCCCATCGGGTAAATAGTCCGTTAAAGAAAGCCTTGGAAGCTACAAAAAAGAATGAAAGGATTGTTGAATTAGCTGCAGCAAGACGTCGGAAAATGCAACGATTACACCTCCAAAACTTCATCGAAGCGGAGATAACTATCGAAGCACGTCTGCGATCTCTCGAAGCCCCTGAAATGGCTGAGCGAATGAAATGGCAAATCCGAACTTGGGCACTGGACGTCAAAGAAAAAACTGGCAAGATTCCAGAGATACCAAAAGCAGAACACGGTGGATCAAAATTTACCTTCTGCCCAGAAACGCTTCCAGAAGAGGTCCTGGAGAAAGCAATGGCAGCTTTGGATGGAAAGAAGAAAAAGAAAGATAAAAAGGGCAAGGATAAGAAAAAGAAAAAGGATAAGAAAAAAGGTAAAAAGGGCAAAAAGGACAAGAAGAAGAAAAAGAGTGATGGCGCCATAGAACTCCTCCCCCCGAAAAACTTTGATGACATGGTCAAGGACAACTTGGAGTACAATCGGAACTGGCGTCGTCGGGACGAAACCCATAACCCTGAACAGAGGCACGAAGATCAATTAATCATTCATGAGAAACGTCAACTTGTAGGGGCTGAGGTACGCGCACAGGTTGACACGCTCATGAGGGCCGAGCTAAAATTGCTTAAACAAGAATTGGAGAAAAAGAAAGGGAAGGGAAAGAAGGGCAAGGGCAAAAAAGGAAAGAAGGGAAAAGGCAAAGGAAAGAAAGGGAAAGGGAAAGGGAAAGGCAAGAAGGGGAAAAAGGGCAAAAAGAAGGGGAAAGATTTAACTAAAGATCGTACCCTTCAATCAATTTTTGAAGAACTAGTTCATTATGGAATTATTAGGAAATATCCTAAAATTCAATTCAACGACTTGCAAGGTGAACCCAGTATCATTAACGGATCTATCAGAAAATTCCACGAAGCTGGGACAATGCCTCCGATGCCGGGTGAGGATTTGAACCTACGCTTTCCAGGGGATGCAAATCCGGCACCAACATTTGGGGACATAAAACGCGCAGTCAAGGATATTTGCGTTCTCCCTGTTGGCTCTCCTACTGTGCATGCAATTGCACCGTTTACTAAATCCGTGCTCTTGGCAGGTCCTGAAGGGTCAGGCAAGCATAGTTTATTATATGCAGTTTGCACAGCCATGGGAGCTACTCTGATGGACTTGACAGCAAAAAACATTGCGGGGAAATATCCAGGAAAAGGCAAAACCGGGCTGAAAATGTTGCTACATTTGGTTGGAAAAGTTGGTCGAATGTGTCCTCCAACAGTAATTGTGGTTGACAATTGTGAGAAAATGTTCCAGAAGAAGATTCCTAATGAAGAGAAATACACGGAACCCAAACGGCTGAAGAAAGCTTTGAAAAAGTTTTTAAAAACAGTTGACGAAGAAGATCCAATTATTTTAGTAGGAATAACTAAAGAACCATGGAAAGCTTCACAGAAACCACTGAAGAAATTATATGAGAGAATGATCTACATTCCGAAGCCGGAGTATGGGAGTAGGTTGAACTGGTGGAGGAAGCTGTTGGAAGATAATCCTGAGAATTTAGGACCAGATATTAATTTCTCCCTTTTGGCAAAACTGTCGGAGTCGTGGACACTAGGTTCAATAAAAAAGGCCGTCGCGAAAGTAACATTGAAAATTAAAGCTAAACAGAAGAAGGATGAGGAGTCTCAGACGAAACCAGACGAAGCAGCAGCCGGAGCTACAGCTAAGGTTTCATCTGGAGGTACTGGGACTCCTAAAGTTTCTGGTGGAGGAACTGGAGCTGTTGCACCTCAAATAGGTGCAAATGTGGGACCCGGCACGCCCGAAAAAAAACCAGAGAAGAAATTAATATTGATGAATGATATTCTCAAAGAATTGAGCCAGCAAGACCCGGTCTTTCAAGAGATGGACAAAACTTGGACGAAGTGGTTTAATAAGACTCCATTACAGAAAGCAAGGATGGCAAGTCAAATAAATTTGACGGGGAAGAAGAAAGGCAAGGGCAAGGGTAAAGGGAAGGATAAGGGCAAAGGAAAGGGTAAGGGTAAGAAAAAGAAGTAATGATTGAATTCATGTTTTTTCAAGAGAATTATAAAGGTAATAAAAGATTTATAAAATTGAACGTGTTAAAACTGTAATAATAATTATTGTTTTTAATTCGATTTATCATCTGTACACTTCAAAAATATGTGTTAAAAACAGGAAGGCGTTAATGTTATGTAATGGAATTCTAAACTAAACACCACCTGTGATATAAACAGGTCGATTGTCGTATTTCAGGCTAATTTCTTTCGCCAGCTCAGTCTGCAACTCACGGGATTGTTTTGTTAGCACTTGAATTCTGGGACGCAATTCCTCTGCTTCTTTTCCGTACTGAGTAGCACGGGCTTTTACTTCTTCTCGAAGGTAGTCCAATTTTCGGGCAAGCTTTAGGTTTTGCAGAAGTGATTCTGCGATGCGTATCACATATCTGTAGAAATCGAATTATTATTTTGGAGTCCGATTAAAAAGAATTTAAATTGCTATACAATTGTGTAAGTGCAAACAGGTGCACCGAATATATTATGCGCCGAAATACCTTTTGGATTCTCTAACAAGCAAAAATTGCTTTGTCTTCGTTTCATTGAAAGTGTTGTAAAGTTGAGAAACCGCTTTATGAAGCTTCTCCAATTGTTCCAAGGTTACAGAATCATCTAGCGCTGTTAACATCAATTCATTCGGTTTCTGGCTGCGGATTTCATCAATTCTCTGGCTCAAAAATCCTTCCAACTGTTAGGAGAAAAAAAATGAGAAATAATGAATGAATACAATAGTAGTTGTCAGTCCAGCCACACGCAAAAATAAATGTTTTTACGCTACCTCAACAATTTCATTGATGAATTCTTCGCGGGTATCTGTATTCTCTAGAACGGTCAACGCTTCTTCGTTACGAGCAACACCACCTTCAATGCCGTCATCTTCAAGTGTAATTCCAGTGGTTTCAACATCTTCAATGCTAAAATCAATCTGCCCGCCAGCATCATCGTCAGCTACCTCAATGCCTCCCCAATCAATTTCTCCTGAATTATGTAATACAGTATTATTTTTAATTAGCAACTCAATAAAAAAAAGTAACCATGTTAGATAAAAATTGGTTAACAAAAAGGTATGAGCAATAAAATATTGTGTAGATATAGTTTACCTGTCTCAAGTTCCACATCCCCTGATCCTAGAGCTAAATCACCGAAGTCAATTTCGCCAACATCCAGATCGACTCCAGCTTCAATATCATTCGCTTCTTCTTCGAAAGTGTAATTCAACTCAGGAGGTTCCACTTTTAGTGGAGGTTCTCCATGCTTCCATTGGTACGTTGTCAAATTTCCATTTTCTACAATGATTAAACAACCGAGTTAAAATTGTAATTCATTTAATTACTGATATAGCTCTAAAAAATTGACAATAATATCACTAACCGATGACAAAATACAGTAACGCTAGATACTCTTTTCCTTGGTCATCCGATCCAGACACCGAAGTCAAGAAGCGACGATAATACGCCACAGCATCCTGGACCCCCTTGGATCTTTCTGCAATCTTCTGAAAGATAACAGGGAGTTCTTGGCTCATTTGATTCGTTAGCTGTTTCCCAACAGCAGCCACACTCGGCAGTTTTGAATCAGAGTCTTGAGCCTCAAACTGAAGTCCCAGTTGTTGACAACTACTCAAAAATTTATCCCGGCCATCCTGTGCCTGCTTTTTATAGCTACTCTCCTTCTTAGAGCACTCTGCCTGACTTTGTTCCAACTTTGTAATTAATCGCTTGAGAGCGGGAATCTCATACACTACATTCCGAGACAGGATACTCGCGCATTCCGACAAGTACAAGTGATCCTTCTGATAGCTCTTGAGGATATCTTGCCAATCTTTCATCCGACGGGATCCGTACATGCCAAATATGTTCTTTGACTCTGCCTCCGTTTCTTTCAGTACCTCCACAATCTTCACACAGTGGAAATAGTTTATCGCTGTAAATCCGAAATACATTATTGAAAAACCTCTTACTATAAATAAATGGTCATATGTAAATTCCATTCAGCGGATTTCTTGACTGCCTTTTACTACAATTTCAAACAAATTCTTTCTTTATGATGATTTACCACGAAGCTTTCTTCGCATGTCAATCTGTATTTTAAATATCTATACACGCACATTTGACGACAACTGTTAATCTTCAACCTTGCCAGTCATTCCACCTCCATCCTTTCACATAACGGAACTGACATATAAAAAATTCGTCACATTTAGATATAGCAATGAAATCAAAAAATAACTCACGCGATGCTCCTGCCAGAATTTTCACAATTGAGGTATTCTCCGGCATGTCCTTGATAGCTTCATTTATTTTTTGCCGAATGATTTCAATTTTCTCTGGCCAGTCTTTGGTACAGTGTCGACGACTAATGAGCCAGTCCAACAACCGATTCGCATGAATATCGATCGGGATAGATGATAAATCCGTCTGGAAGTAACAAAATTATTATTCACTAAAATCTTTCCTATACATATACTAATCATCTTAATTTTTATGTGATTGAAATAATCATTTGAAATAAATACAGCACAACATTTTCTGAGTATTTATTTAGCTCCAACAGCTGTCAAAAGAAAAGTCAACAGTATACATACAGATGACAAAATCCTCACTTCACATATATTTTCAATTCTCAAATTTAATTTTTGGTAATATATACACAACTTTCAGAATTAAAAATAACCAGAGATAATTATAATAATTTATTCTTACCTGCGTCATTCTGATACTTAGTACTAGCACAACAATTCAGTGTCAAATAAATGCAATTGGCCAACAATCACGGAGACATTGACAATATCAACTGAACACTAAAACCATATGCTTGAGTATGTAACTTTGTACCTGAACCTGTGATAACTTTCTCACTTCTAAAAGCCAAAGCTCGATTCGACCGACTGCTATTTTAAAAAAGGTTCTTCCGCGGGTTCCGTTCCCACAGAATTTAGTTTTCGTATAGACGCTGTAATATTCTGTGACAAGGTAAATATTAGACACTGTTAAAAGCTGTCGCTACAGGTATGAAGTAATTATTTACTATTACCTGTAAGTTAATTATTCTTACAAATTGTAATTTCATACTAACTACAAACTTCAACATGATTTGAAGTCTGAAAGATGATGATCCAATTTATTATGAATATAAAACTATTTTTGGAATAGATTCTTACGAATTGCGGCGATAAGTTTAATTAACAACATGCACTTTTAATTTATTGACGGGTGCCAAAAGTACAGTGACAAATACTCGTTTTTTACTCGATTATTAAAACTTTACAAACATTTATACAGAAACGCTAAGCGAACACTCCGCACAGGTACAAAGGGCGCAGCCAATTTAGTTCCAGATTTTCTGAAATTTATTTCATTGACCCTGGGTCAATTTTTGGGGTCACGGTTTCAAGAAACGTCATGCAGTTTTTTTTTTCCCAGAATACCAATTTCTTCATTTTTTGATTCTCGCGAACATTTTTTTTCTGACGACCTTTTGAAACTAATTTGTAGGAAATTTTGTGGGCTTTCCAGGTAGCTATAAAACAGGTCTCTACTATGAGATATCTGGAAATTACCGGAAAAGACCCAAAGGAAAATTGAAGAAACTTAGCTTCAAGAGAAAATGTGACAAAGATGCAGGAACAACGAGTTTCTGGTCTTCCCATTTTTTCATATGGACGGTCTGGCATTCATTAAATTTTTTCGAAAGGCTGTGATTGTAGCAAATTCCATGGAGATTCATTTGAGTCTAATATTAACTTCCTAGGACAAAATATGTCGGTTTCAGAACCGAAAAATAGGAGGAAGGATTTACATCAAGAAAAAAAAATTGTTACGACAACTCTTTAAAGTAATTCACAGAATTCTGATTCCTGAGGAGGAAGACGTGGTGCGTTTGTTGGGAATTTTAAGGGGATTCCTTTGTCTAACTTGATCTGCCCAAATCAAAAATGGCGGTCTCAGGAACTGAAAACGTGAAGCAAGGTTTATGAATTGCTCCAACTAAGTTGCTAAATTGCTTGCTAAACACCAGAGGGCGCGCACCCCCATGAAGGACAGCTTACAGTCAAGGAAAATAGACGAAAGAACTCACCAAAATTTAGTAATTATGAATTGAATTTGGGTCATAGACAAAATGTCAGCGAAATAATTGGAAAGAATTCTATTTTACATTCGTGACTATAATAATAATAATACCTTTTGATAAATATATGTTATTTTGGGGATGTTCGCATAATGCTGTAACCTGCAAAATCGTTAGCTTCTCTTTCTATGTTTATACTATTCCTCTGTTGTAAACGAAGAACTTTCTTGGAATTTCCCTTCTTGTATGTTGTGGTATTTAGTACAATTTAGTTGCATTATTATTTTATTTAGTATCATTCGTCGTGCAGTTAGTGTAATGGTTCCCTCCCCCGTCTCATCTTCTCACCATAAATTCTCACCATACATTTTCATACATTTTCATACATTCACTTTTTCAACAGAATATAATTATTTTTTCCATTAAATTTTACAACCAAAAGAGCTGGAATATGTTGTGGGATTAGAAGGCACAGTCGACTCCTCTCAATAACGACTCTCCCTGATATTTTCCCACATATTTGCATTGATTTGGATCTTTCTGACTTCCGAGAGTTTTTATGCACATGTAAAGAAACTACCGTATAACGACATTTCCCTTGTATAAAAACGTTAAACAAAATTCCATCTATACTTACTCTGGTTTAATATATTTTCATAACATTTGGGTTGGGATACATATAAACCAGAGATTGGTTTCGACATCAAAAATACTAAGCTTTTTGACTGTCAAACCAGAAAGGTGCTAATTCTTATTGATTCTTCCTTGTCTAAAATTTATAACTTTAAACCGGGTGGTATTTTTCTTTCCTGAAAATATTCAGCCTAAAGTATCCATGGCTCTCACGGTATACATTCCCTATTATTACTATAGAACGGAAGTTCTCACGTGTTTTTGTTAAATTTACCGTTGGGTCATCACGGGGTAGGTGTAAGAACAAGTCCATACATCTCTTTATGGCAATATCTATCACTGTAGTTATGCTCTTCTACACTTTTATTACAAAAGACTTATGGAGCACATTCGGTACCTACAGCCTTACAGGAATTACCATGGCGAATAAACTCCCACCAGCCGAAGACATTGGGCCTCCCATTAAAGCCCATAGTACCTTGACCTTTGATGACAACCTCAATTCAATTTCAGATTTTGTCAACTTGCCTTCCTATATTGGCAGTGGGGAAAAAATATGGAACCATTCAAGGGAAAAGACGGAGTAAGTACAGATAGCAGGTATAATAAATACACTATTCATGCAAAAGCTACAGGCTATTACGTACAATATAATTTGGAGATAGTTATGAGGAAGCTAAATAAGGTAGTTTCCTTGAAACAATATTCTCATTTTGACGGTGACAAACATCTGCTTATACATTTTAATGCAGACTCTCTCTTGTGGACTGTAAATCTATCTCTACTTCTCCTTCAATCCTTCAATGATGCTTCTGGCTTCTACTATAGTGTACGTGCGCAGTTGCATCACTGGAAGATATAGCTTTTGGGTAATATACATGTGGTAACTACGTGTGTACTGTACAGTCAAATGAGTCAAATGAGTCAAACGTATTGCGGTATATTTAAATGATTAAATGATACTTACTTGAAATTTAATCATAATTATATGAGCAGACTCGTCCGAATATATTACAAGGTAGTAGTCCCCATCTATGCACATGTCCACGAACTTTTAAAGTTTCACAATGCTATCTCATACTCCCGATCATCCCTGGATCATTCATTTCAAAGATCTTCCGGTTTGCTATAATTCGGGAGTGATTTAAATCCTTTAATTAACGGGGAAGGGCGGGTGTAATATATTCGGACGAGTCTGCTCATATAATTATGATTAAATTTCAAGTAAGTATCATTTAATCATTTAATTATATTTCGCGACTCGTCCTCTATATTACAAGGTAGTTGTTTAGAGCTGCAAACCGGAACGCTCATAACTTTCTTTCATTGTTTTATTTCTTCATACACTATTCAGTTACAATATTAATTGAGATTAGCTTTATTTAAGGCCGCAAAACCGCCTGTGCAAACGCCGTCGTGTCTTCCAGAGGGAGCTGATAGAATCTGGCAAACACAGACGAAGATGGAGTCCATCCCGCCGTCTTTCTGATAACCTCTATATTAATCCCTTTGCGGGCTGCAGCAGACGTAGAAGCATGTCTTGCGCTATGAGCAGAAAATACGCTCGTGTCAATTCCGCTATCTCTCAGGATTCGTTTAATCCACCTGCCTATTGTTTGTGCAGAGACTGGTTTGTGAGGTTTCGTCAGCGAAATAAACAGAGGATCGACATCTCCTCTCATTGAAGAGGTGACCGCTACATAGGTATTTAAGGCTGAGCTTGTACAAATTTTTAGGTCATCAACATAACGGGGAATATAAAGGCAGGGTTGTGGTTTAGCCAATTTCGAAGTTTTAATCTTGTCTGAAATCAGTATTCTGGTACCACCTTCATCCGATTTGATATTGCATAACAATATTTTTGTAAAGGTTTGTACCCGATGAGCTGTAGTAATTGCCAGAAGTGCCACCAGTTTTAAAGAGAGTTGCTCCAAGTTAAGATCGTTATTGTCGGGAAGAGATTTTAGATAGTTTAGAACGGTTTGTGGGTCCCATGTGTAATCGTACCTAGGCTTAGGCGGTCGGAGGTTATAAATGCCTTTGAAAAAACGAGAAATACTTGAATGGTGTCCAATATTTCCGCCTAAAAGTAATGATATTGAAGATCTCATTGTGCTTAACGAGGCATACGACGATCCCGTTTCAAATTTAAGTTGTAAGAATTTTAAAATTTCCCCTGCATCTGCCTGCAGGTAATCAATTTTCTCGTGTTGACAGAACAACTGCCAACCTTTAATAGCCGATGAGTATTGTTTAAAAGTGGAATCTGCCATAGATGAAATCACCGTTTCAACGCAGCTTTCAGGTATTCCTTGACTTATGAATCCCTTCCGGAAAGTTTCCCTGCCAGAAGGGAGAGTTTCTTCCAAAGTGGATGAACTGACCTGAAATGAGATGAGAGAAGGCGCTTTGAAGGTTTAATTTTAATAGATGTCCCGATCAATAGCTTATGGAATAGAGGGAACCATGGTTGTGTTGGCCAGTCCGGTACAACGAGTATTCCTGTAGCCTTATCGTCTAATATTTTCTGCAGTGTACGAGGAATCATTGCAAACGGAGGGAAGGCATAGAAGCTAATTCTATTCCAAGCGATAGTAAATGCGTCGATATACGTTGCCTGCGGGTCTGGCAACCAACTCGCAAAGACCCGGCATTTTGTGTTTTGTTGTGTCGCAAACAAATCAACATTGGGTCTACCGAGAATTTTAATAATGTTTTTATAAGTCGAATGGTTTAAAGACCATTCATAATCATCCATAGAGTTTCGTGATTCCTTGTCGGCAATCACATTTTCTTTTGAGGGAATATATGAGGCGAAAATCCAGATATTCCGTCGTTCGCACCAGTCCCATATTTGCCTCGCCACATCGTTAAGACGTTGAATTTGGACACTGCCCATATGATTTACATATGAAATTGCGGTAGTATTGTCCACCCGCAACAATACATTGCAATTTGAAGCATTTCCTAAGAATGAACGGATAGCATAGTTTATAGCTAACAGTTCTAAATGATTAATATGGAGTTTCTGTTCGGCATGACTCCAAAACCCATGAGTTTTTTGACTTTTTACGCAAGCCCCCCAACCCGACCGGGAAGCATCTGTAAAAATTGTGTGATGGTATTTTACTGCTCGAATTGATTGTGAGCTTTGTGGAATTGTTTTTATCCACCATTCCAGGTCCGATTTTACTGCATTAGAGACGAACATAATCCCATCGTAGTTCCCTCTTGATGCAAGCAAGGCCCGATATTTGGCAGCTTCCAGAGACTTAAGATACAACCTGCCGTATTTCACAGCTCGACAAACTGAATTTAGTTGACCCAAGAGCTTTGCGAATGTACGAATTGTACAGGAGACCCTGTTCATAAATTTTTTAATGCCGTGTAATAATTTTGTTCGTTTGTCGGCGGGAATCTCAATTGTCATTGAAACTGAGTTTAATAAGAAACCCAAGTATTGACACTTCTGGGCTGGAATCAGTATCGATTTTTTTTATAATTTATCAGGAAACCCAAGTATTCAAAAACAAATATTATCTCTTGGATTTGAGCTGTACATTTATGCCAAGAATCCGAGATTAGTATTAAGTCATCAATGTAAATGACCACCAAGAACCCCTTTGCACGTAAATAAGCCACCACTGGCTTAAGTAATTTTGTAAATAGCCATGGGGCTACAGAGAGCCCGAATGGCAGACAGAAAAATTCATGGAGGTGTTCACTCCACCGAAATCTGAGATATTTTCTATGACTTTTAGCAATCGGAATCAGGAAATACGCATCTTTTAAGTCAATCTTACACATGTAATTTCCTTGAGACAACAGGCGACAGACTAGCCGTATGTCCTCCATTTTGAATGGTTTCTCTTCCAGAAACCGGTTAAGGCTCTTAAGATTTAAAATAAATCGCTTTGAACCATCTTTCTTTGATACAAGAAAAACTTGTGAAATAAACTCATCGTAATGAGTTTCACATTTTCTAATTGCCCCAATTGCCAATAACTTCTGGACTTCCTGATTCACAATGAAAATCTCGGGGTCTGAAAATTTTAAAGCTCTTGGTGGTACACTCTGTTTGGGGCGAGATTGAAAGGGTAATTTAAACCCTTTTAACCAGCTTACAATGTATTTGTCAGATGTTACCAATTTCCATTTCATATGAAAATTGCGAAGGCGTCCAGCATAATTACTTACAATTAGCGCTGCCGCCGGCGAGGGCTCCTCTTGGGACTCCTCTTGGGGCTCCTGTGCTCTCGATAGTATCGCCCGCCCATCCCCGATTTGTTCTTGTATGGGTATTGCGGGCGCCTCGAGTTTAAAGAGTTGGGCTTAGATTTGAAACTCGATACGTGACGCTCATTTCCCTTTGATGGATTGAATTGGGGTTTATCCCGTTGAAGGTCTTTCCCAACCTTGGAAATGGCTTTTGCGGCTTCGACCTTATCTTTAAAGTCTTTACCATAAAGGTAGACATCAGCGGGATTATGGTCAGCCACTCCCTTCATTAAAAAATTCAGGGTAGGTGTAATATGAGCCCGGCGTGCCAGAGACAAACGGTGCTGAAGATCGCAAAGTAATCTGCCCGCATTATTCAAAGCCTTTACCGTTTCGGTTCTTTCGCTGGAGCTTTCTTGATCGGAGGTTTTGACTTTCAACAAGTGGGAAACTGCGCTACCCAGGGCCGCCAAGCTGCTTGCAACCTGTTTCTGGTGTGAAACCATAAATCCCTCCTTCTTCAGCAATTTTGCATTCTTAAGAATGCTCACATGTACCTCAGGATTCAAAGTTGGTGCCGCTACAGCCTCACAATTGCTGGGAACCGGATGGGATTCCATGAGCTTCTCATAACTCTCAGGTTGCAAACCAAGCTTAATAATGTCGGTCCAGACAGGGACCAACGCTTCCGGTATATGCTCGCCTATTGCATCTTTGGGTTTGTCACTTATGCCCAAGATCTCGGTCATGTCCGGATCCACCGGTGCATGGATCGAAATTTCATCGACTGATGGAGATCTAGGGGGCTCCGATTGATGAGTATGCAAACTGCGAGTATACCCTGAGCTTTCATCATGAATTGCACGACGATGCAATGGTGAACTTGAGCGGCTTGAAGATATTGAACGCGTAAAACTACGCCTACCAGAATTTGTGAATTTCCTTTCTCCACGAGAGGTATTCCTACTCTCTCGGCTATTGCTTCTACTGCCTCGGGTTTGAGAATGCCTCGAGTCTCTCGGACTGCGATGGCTTGAGCTACGCAATTTATCTGTGCGGGAGTGCTTCTTAAGCTTTTTCGAGAGCAGCTTTACTTGCTTACGCAAGCTTTCCATACTATCCTCACCGGATGAACTCGAAGAAGAGCGAAAACGCTTTTTCTTGCCCATGTCTACGACAACCATCAAAGCAAACACGGGAATAAATGACTAGGTTAAGTAAGAAACCTTATAATTAATTAATAAGAACCCACATGCGATTAAATTCAGCATTTAGTTCGTATCTCAACTGCAAATCTTACCAACCCAATACAAAGAAACTACCAGTCGTTTTCTGAGGTACACTGGAAACTAAGAAAAGACTGGAGGTAAACTGGATACGTGTGGACACGTTGCACGAAATGAAGAGAATGATCCAGGGATGATCGGGAGTATGAGATAGCATTGTGAAACTTTAAAAGTTCGTGGACATGTGCATAGATGGGGACTACTACCTTGTAATATAGAGGACGAGTCGCGAAATATAATTAAGAGATGCCTAAGCCTAAAGAGGATATAAACCATATAACGGCCTGTGTATAGGTTGTTCCAACGTTCCAACTTCCAAGTTTCAAGCCCTGTATGTATAATCTAAGGGAGAGTGTACAATTAGAACAGATAATATTTTATAGCCGATACAAATTGACCGTTCCCAGAGGCCAGAGCGTCTGTTATATTGAGGTTTTACTATATGGGTACGTAGAGTGTAGGCATATGGTAACAAACTCTGATTCTACGAAACTACGAACTGCACTACCCTTTTCGAACTCTTGGGACCATTCACACACACCGTTAATCCGCATCAATCGTTTTTAGGGCCATTTGAGTCAAAGCATTCGGGTGAGCATTCTGCAGTGATTAAATTAAAATTTTGTACAAGGCATACGTTTATGGGATCAGTTAATAAGAGGATTCTGGATGTAAGGACCAGTGGAGCCCACAGTTACTAAAATCTTATGATCCCTATCCGTAATCCAAAAACTCAGGTCCAGATTTCTGAACTACATCAGACAAAAGACCCTTGTACAGAACACCATTGAGTTTAATTAAATAATCACCTTTTAATCCTTGAATTTATTTTTTGGCGAATAATCTAATAATTTTGCTATCATCTTCATACTAGCTACCTAATGATCATATAATTTGTAAAGGTGCTAGTCGTGTGTATGTTTCTAATAGCTATTAAATTATGATTATGAGTATGATTATGAATGACATTATTAACTTCCAGTTTCACAGGATTTCGTTAATTCATAAATTATTATTTTGCATACATGAAAGACCACTGTCCTTTTGGTCTGATCCTGATTTTAGACCCCACCATTATAATCAAACGAACCGGATCAATAATGGGCCATTATAAATAGTCTGGACCAAACCATTGCACTGACATCCCTCCTGGGATTTGTACAATTAAATAATGGAGAGGACCTCAATTTTTACTACCATCCTAAACTAAATTGTACATGACCCCTCCATAAGAGCTACACTCCACGCAGTGTACAATCGTACTACATCTCTCTATAAAGTAAGTACTCAGAGTTAAATATTTAAAAGCAAATTTTTACTGAGCACTGAGCGTGAGCACTCACGATCAGCACAGCCTGCGACTGAGAGCGCGAGTAGCTCTTTCCTCAACTCCTCATCCTCGCCGTATACCTTATATACTGACCGTATGTACACTCATGTATATAATACGGCTTTACCAGCCCCTTAGCATCAGCAGCAAATAAGTAAAGCAATCTATACGTAACAAACAAAGCGAAAGCCTCTCCGTCTCTTCACAAGTCTCTGTCTCTACTACCTCTCCGTACACACACATACACACAGCGATAAAATAAACCATGCTTCCGTTGAGCACGAATAACAGAGTAATACAACTGAACTTGTCCTGCTTGTGGTGTTGTGATCTTCCTCTACTACTCTTAAATTAGTTCTTGTACACACACACACACACATACACACACCAATCAAGCCAAACTTGTTGTAAATTATTTAGTATAGTAGTGCATAGTTCACTCAGGAGGCTTCATTTACACTACGCCGTAAGTATATTATAATAAATTAAATGGTTAAACTTGAAAAGTTGGTTATTTTGAGGGAAAAAGTTCATGAGTGGTGTATTCTGTATGATGAGGACTGAGGAGGACATTATTGCAAACTCCTGCATTCAAAGACAATGCTCTCTGCCGTCCCTCCGACACGAGTTTAAACTAGAAATAGAAATGTGGTTGAGTTTTTAAAATACGGTTTTTGATTGTATATCCTCTCTCAAGTGCGTACGTTCATATGGGTGGATATACATATAGTGTTGTTTACTAATCTGTATGTATTTGTATTAATAGTTAATATTATATATATACAAAGGACGAGGCACGAACGGACTCTTAAATTCCCGGTTATTTAAACAAAGTGGCTTGGATTTGTCGACGAATTCGTAAGTTGAGCTTAATTATGATAAAAATATTTATGCAAAATGACGGGGATTTTATGCATCTTGAGGAAATTTTGTTGTCATTTCTGTAGTTGGCTTTTGGTACGTGTACGTATTTAGTTACAGGCTAAATAGAAGTTTAGAGGGTTGAGTATATGTAGTGAAAGAGTGGAGACCACGCTTGGTTCACTTGTTTTGTATAATTTGTCGACGTGCTGTTATTGTTGTGTTCCGTGAATACTGATTTTTTTTTGTGTGCATTTTGTTGTAAAATTGTCCCTTCAGGGAGTGTGTGTTTGTTTGTGGTAGTCTGGATGACATGACCCGGGACTCATCGCTAAGATTGTTTACGTTTACAGGTTAACATAATGGAACATGAGGAAACATGCATGGGGAAGAGTAAATTGCTTAGGAAATAAAGGAAATGCTATGGAAGTGGTTCCATTTCAAAGTGACAAGTCAAATTATTGATCAATAAATTAAAGCACTGTTTTTCAATCTAGGTTGAAGAACAGGGCTTGACGTAAATAGTCAAAGGAAGTTAAGTATACGTCGCGTTTAGCTTTCTGGTTTGTCGTGATAGGTTCTTTGTTTCGGTACATTTTTTATGAGCGATTATGTGAAGTGTTGAGAATCATTAAAAGTGTTTTTTAGTGTTTTTGTTGGTTGAAGGTATTGTTGAGTGTTACACATTTGTGTGTTATTTTAAGTATTATTGACTGTGGTAGTGACAGTAATGTAATATTTTGGTATGTCTCAAGGATTAAATGTCAAAGTAGTTGTAACTTCAAACTTGGGACTTGTTGTTGGTGACTGAGTAAGCTGCTTCAGTTATTTTTCAGGAAAGTTTTGTAGTGCAGCTCAGTTTCAGTTTGCATTTCCGATGGATTTAGTGATGGGTGGATTTAGCGTTTATTTTTACCTTTAGGAGTAACCCTATATGAAGGAACCGATTTGTATTATTATTACTCCAAATATACCTAAACTGGTCATCCAGGGCCGACAGGATATATCATCTTTGCGTGATGTATGATTTTAATTAATGCAGTCCTTAGCATTTACCCTATTGCAGGATGATTCATTTGGGATGTCCGTTAAGCAGTCACACGTTTGGTTTATGAAGTAGAGATTGATGTATGCATGAGTGAGTAGAGCAGGACTATTTTTCAACAGTGTTTGTCAGAGGTGATTTGTAGTTTTGCAGTAATCATCAATATTGGTGTTTGGCGTTGTTAGATCAATTCTCTCGTAAAGGTGAATCTCACTGGTTTTCAAATAATTTCTCTCTGCCGGTACCGTTGCGTTGGATGTTACATCGGGGTCGGGGTTGGCCTACATTACGGATGCTAAACATGGTGCAAGCATCAGCATTGTTGGGTTTGGCTTTGAAATCCCTCATTGTTCTGCACTCTTTTATGTATGGCTATGTTTTTTTAAATGAAAGCGTGAATGCAGAATGCCTATAAGTATTTACCAATTGTTTATAGTTCCAAGACCTTAAAATATACATTTTTTTATTTCGTTTCAAGCTCAGAATGAAGAATGAGTCCAGCTTGCAAGCGTATTTGAAATTACCCTTGCTTGAGTATTGTTGTTATACTTTGTTTGATACTTGTTTCTCACTTGAAACTTGTTTCTTTCAACGCTTTATGTTATGTGGGGGTATAGACCCTCTTGAGTCATTGATAGCAGTTGGTGTCTATTTTGTGAGCATGCATAAGAGTATCCTCGGTTGACGATGACATCAGTCGATATGCACTTTTTTGATACTACTACATTTAAAGGAATTAATGTTTGGTGTTTGGCAAAATAATTCGGTGCATAATACGAGTATCAAAATAACAGACTGCGAGGAGATTTTATTAATAAATATTCGTATGCACATGACAGATCTCGGCTTTCCTTGTGTGAACCAATTTCATTTAAATTCATACGGTTAAGCTAAAAGCAACATGTGCTTATTAAACTAAAAATCTGTGTTCCTTCTGCCGTACTGCCGTCTGTATTTTCTATTTCATTGAATTTGATATCTGTTTGTTTTTTAATGTTGTTGGATTGATTGTGAAATAGAATTTGCTACCATTCATGCGTGGTATGGTGTATAGAATGATTGTATTAGGTTTTAGTCAAACAGTTTTACATGTAATCCTTAATTAAGTAATTTCATGTGTCAGGAAGTCAGGACATTGTTTATAGATTCGATGCCGTCAGTTTTGAAGTTCTAATAAACGTTTATCATGAACGGAAACTTCGTTAGGATCTAATGCTTTTTTGTTGTTATTGGTTTCTATAGGTTTTTTTCCAAATGTTCATCACCTTGGACATTTCATACCTACCTAGAGTCTAGGAAGCTTCACGTACCTTCCCGCCTAATAATTTCATCTTGTTCATCCTTCGAGTTCTAATATCCTAACTGACTTGGTTTTGTGGTGAGTGCATAATATGTAATAATTATGCTATTTCTTACTCTAGACACTTTTTATTTCACTGGCAATAAACTTGAGTTTTATGAATTAGTATGTCATGTGAACGTTTAATAGTTCACTCCTCTATATCTCCGCGTTAATAATAATTGTGAGGAGCTATATACCCACACAAACAATTTATTACTGATGCGTTTGTAATTGCAATTTCGCAAACTAGAAGAACAAAGAGCTAGAGCTAGAAAATTAAACCTCCTAGTAATTACTTATGCTGGCTTGTATATAACAGCTCAACCTTTTTATCGTGGGTCTTTATAGAAGGAAGGAGTCCTGCATCCTTATGAGAATATGTGAAATTGCATTTGGCATTCCTTATTAGGAATGGTCGTTAAGTTAAATGTAATAAAATCTAAAGTTACATCAGATTATTATTTTGTATTAACCATAACAATTTATTGCTGAATATTGAAATTTAAAAAGAAAGAACTGCAGCGTGAAGATTATCAATTTGAAACTAAGTAACGTATTGTAATTTTTATAACTGAACATGTAACGTACAAGAAGGTTTAAATACTTCGGGTCTATACTATGGGTGTGTACGATTTGTCTCTCGCGTCGCGTAGAAAACTCTGTAGCCTCATACAGCCATCACTGTAATTTTATTTCTTTTAAAGACTAAGAACTTGAGCGACATTCTGTACAGGAGAATTACACACGCTGAAAACCAAATACTCGTGTACGTTACCATTTCCAAAGCTTGTAATTATTAGTGTATATAACGTATATTACGTAGTCCTCATTATTCAACCAAATGGGCACAATTCTAGATATTTGTGTCTACATGCATGTTTGAGGGGGACCTTGTAACTTCCTTTTGGTTTGCTTGGCTTGTGTATGCTTTTGCTTTCCAAGATCAAATGCTATGTGACCAACTTATTGCTAATATATATTTTACTTGTTTTCACTTTTCCATGTGCAAGCTGTTGCTGTTTGTTACGTGTAGATTTTTAGGCGTGGAAGGGTTACAACTATATTAAAGTTGTGCACCTTTTATTCTAGTACTTGCTTAAAATGAAATATGGAATTGTGTGGATAATTTTGTCTTTTAACTAGATTTTAACGTACACGAGTTTGTGCAGTGTAGTAAGCTTTAGTTTCACCCGTTTGTCATACTTTGTGAAGTGAATTTTCAATCATCCCAAAGATTATACTAATGTAAGTTATCGCTCTGCCATTTATTAATGCAAGTACTGTAACTGATTCTTGTATGCAAGTGCGGATACATAGTACGTGTATAGTGTTATGTAACCGCCACTTTTAGTCATATGCTAAAAATGTGTGACATATGACAAACTAATAGTTTCACCTTTTGAATTCATATCTAGCACCATGGTTAATAGCTACTAATTGTAAGTAAGATGATTAATGCAAATGTCCCGATTTCGAGCGTTTTGTTTTTAAAGTGATTGATTGTGACTCTATTGCTGACTAAACAGTAAACTTGCAAAAAATTCATTTCACTTTGTATAGTTATGCCTCCATTTGTAAATGTGGGGATAAGAAAATTCTTTAGTTTTAACCGTAGTTTGTACCGATACATAATATGTTGTTTGTATGGTGAACTTATTTTTATTTTTTGCTTTAGTTAAGTGTGCCTCTAGCCAGTAGATAGTTTTTTCAAACTCTGCGTTAAGAGATGGTTTGTTTCGGAAAAGACTGGCAGCTTTTTCAAAAAACTGTAACCTTCATAAACTTACATCAGGTCTTTCACTGCTGCATCCGTAGTTTTTAAGAGTGACGCGTAGCGAAAGTCCGTATTGTGGTGGGTCGTTGTATCTGTTTGTCTGCAAACAAGGTAACTATCGAACCAACGACGCTAATAATTGTAAGTATGTGTCTCAATTTTTTTTACAAGGACAGAAGAATCGTATTGTTTTTGGAGGATATCGGGTCATCTATTTAACCTTAGATCACCCAAAAAATGAAGAGGACCTCTTCATTTTCTGGGGTGTTAGTTTTGTATAGGTGTCCCTTGGTGATTATTATCACTAGGTGACATACAAACGTTACCATTTTATGCGCCAACAAGGCATCAATAATATGCAAGGTTGGTCGTATCATTTACTTCTGTCCCTCCGGCTAGGGCATCTTACTAATGAGTCCCCTAAAAATTTTCTTTAAGTGTCACTCTAGATTTTCTATATTGCATGCATTAAGCTAATTTAGATTATCTGTCAATATTTGGAGTCACAGGCTTAAAGCAGTCGGAAATTGTAGGATCTCAACTTCATATTGTTTTCTCATACACTGAAAAAAAATATTTTTTGCGATTTATGTGTTGAGCTCGATTGTAGATTTATTGTATGGGCTTTTCAATAAGATACCCCATACGTTCCTACGTTGAAATTATTTTATGCGAATTTATTATGCACGATAGGGCTGTTACAAACAATTTTCAAAAGTTTGGACGAAGCGAATTCAGTTGGGATATTCTCATCTTATTTCATCAGCCACAGTCAAAATTCCAACCACTGGAGTAAAATTTACGTCTCGAGGTTATGCGTCTATAGTTTTAAAAAGTTGTCTCAGTAAAAGAATGTTTTTATTGCTTTTGTGCCACAAGTTTTGCTACTGTGGTTGCAATTTCTGATTAATTTGTGTATAGGATTGTAGAGCTGCATGAGTAAATGCACACTTTATGATGATCTGTCCTAGTAAAGCACTTTTTATTACGAAGTTAAATTAGGTTGTTTAAAGGCAACGGAAATTAGGTAATGGTACAATTCAAAGCCAAAATCTCTCTCAAAGTGTTGTATTGTGTAGTAAAGGTATACTGTGTATAGGTATAGGACAATGGACATCTGGCGTGAGTTAAATGTATGAATGATAGAAGCAGGCAATATAGATGAGGAATATGTGAAATACTGCCGAAGCATTGAATTAAAATGTGGGTAGTTGAAGGATCCAATCAATTTTGTAAAGTTGTTTTCTCATGATAGACAACTACGAAAGTATGAAGGAGCGACTGTGATAAATGATTATTTGGAGGCACACAACTGACCAGCATTGTTATTGTGAAGCTATATTAAGTAAAAATAATGTGGACGTGGATCGTAAGCATGGAATTAACTTGCCGACGGATTCAGCTAACCAGTTAGGATTTACGAGTTGTTTGTTGGTTCCAGTTTTTATTATGACATTGAATAATACAGTGAGAATGAGAAGTCAATGCAGTCATGAGATGAGGATGGAAGGCAACGGTGCCAGAAAGTAGATCCATTAAAAGTAAAATCATTGTATGTATGTATATCAAGTTTTGAAGGAGGCATGCTACTATGTATTTGTATTCGTCCTATTCCTATGTTTGTCTGCTAGAGCTTTTAACCGACGGACGTCGGAGCCGCTGTTATAGATTCTTAATTTGTAATGCTGATAACAGTGATAACTCTTGCTCAAGGTTACGCTTCATGTATGTATTTATGCATATGTATGTGCGGATGTTTTGCGTGCATGTGACATTTGTGAATCTGTAGATGTCGAATGTATAAGTATATATACGCGTGTTACATAAATTTCTGAGAGAATCGTAGGCAATCTGTACACTATATTTTTCAGTATGGATATGTATATCCATATGAAAGATTAGGATGATGATGTGTTTACTCAGCTGATGTCTAATTTGAGGATTGCAACAAATTTTTCTCGCAGGTTTCGTCTCCACATAATCATATGTCGTGCATGGAACCCGCGTGCTTTTGTATTTTCTGCACTCTAAACTGCTATTTGTTGCTGGGAATGTGGGAATTGCCACTTATATTTTTGCTAAAAATAGGAAACGTATACGTAATAATAATAATAATCTAGTAACAGTTCGCAGCTCTACGATTCTCTATGTTAGATATTATGCTCAACTTGTAACGGTGTTTACAGGCTGGGCTTGTAAGGACAAATTCTTATTGGCTCCATGCTGTAACTTTTTGAAGTTGACGCATTAATTATTGTGGCTTAACGTAACAACTTTTGCTGAAGAGTTTAATTCTAACTAAAGGTATACAAAATTGAGTGACAAAAAGAGTTGGAATTTTTATCCTCCACAAGTTCACGGTGGGTTTACTTGTAAGCGCTTAGTTCGGGTTATTGTTGATCATTTCAAATTAAATTAATTGTTTACATGTGATACTTTCAGATTTAAGTTTGATACCGATTCCTTGACCGCAAATGCAGAGGAAATGGATAAAGAGGTTGAAGATCGAATGCGTCTCATGTACGGAGACGTGCCACCGTCTCCCACGGGCTTGGTGCTCAATGGCCAAGGAAACAAGTCCTTGTACCATGAACCACCACCTGGAAAAAAATACCTAGGAAATGCTCCAAATATACCCACAATGAATCGACGAGAATTGAATTCAATGATTCCTCCTGCAAATTATAATGTTCTTCATCAACAACACCCCCCGAATAACTATTCCCCACCACAGGTACAAGGTCTTCCACCACCAGGACTGTACAATTTGAACGGAAACCTGCCACCACCTGGTCTACCCTCAACGCCACATTTAAATCAATGCAATGCCCCTCCAGGTTTTTATTACCCACCACCACCTCCTCCGCGACAGCAACAACAGCAATCTCACCAGTTGTATAACTTGCCTCGGTATGGCAACCACAATTCTTCGGCCTTGTACTCTCTGCAGAGACCAATTTTGCAAACACAGCAGCCTTCTTCATTACCATCGTCATCACCAGTGCAACAACCACAAAATCAGTTTCATTTCTCCAATCTATCGTTCATGCCAGCGGAGCTGAATTTACAGGGAAGAAGTATCTGTGAGGAGGGAGGATTAGGATTTCAGCAAAATTCTGTTAGGGATACGGACAGTATGAATGGAGATGTTGCAAGCTCGGGCAGTCAAGTGGGAACTGGAGGGAAGAATGTGATTGAGCCAATGATCGAGAATATTGTTGGATCTATGAGTATGTCCACAAACGGAACTTACACTCATTTTGGTGGGCCTAGCCACCCTATCAGTACCAAATATGGTGGTGGTGGGAACACGACCGTGACCATGTCCAATACTTACCCCTCACCTTTTACCGTTGTAAGTGATTCCGTTAATTCGTTGCAAATAAAGGAAGTAAAAACTGTAACACCACACCAGCTGCACTTAATTACCAAAGGGGCAGTCGATCACTCGAAAATACTTCAGGATAGTAAGGTCGAAATAGTTCAACCAAAGGTGATTGGGAAAGAGCACGTTGTGATGGTTGAAAAAATCCCGCAGAGAGCCGTGACTCCTAAGGACGGAGTGGATTCGAGACCACAGACACCAGGAGTAAGTCAATGGAAATAAAGTTTACAGTTGATATTGCCAATCATACTGAATTATAGCTGAGTTATATCTCGTGTATAGTTCAATAATATTTTAATTGGTTCCAGCAAGTGTATTTTTACCAGTATATCTACTTACAATTAGAAATAAAAAATTAATAGGGATAGTCAAAGTTTGCATTCGTGACATATGGTATTCTTTTGTTTTGCAGAAACTTTCCTACTCAGAGGTACTCACAAAGAATGAACCCAAGGGAAGTGGCACAACCATACAGAAAACTAATTCCGCACCTTCGTCCAACTCACCTTCTCCTGCACCTGCGACTTCTCGTAGTTTGGACTCTTCTTTACCCAGCACTGGCTCTACCCCTGTTAAGAATTCTCATCGTAGAACCTCAGTTAGTAATTGTCACCCTACTGATTTCTACTCTGAAGTAGTGCCTTCCAATTCCTCATCATCCTCAAGTAGTCCAACCACAAAACCGAAACTCACTTCGGCGGGAAGCTTTGATAATAACAAATTTAGAGGTAAGGAAAATAGTTCGAATTCCTCCTCGAAATCCTCCACAGCAAGGAACACGCCAGCAGGGACCCCAGTTCACAGTTGTGCTGGTGGGAGGGGGGTGAAGTTGGAGCGGAAGGTCCTAAGTTCAAATGTTGGCAACAATAATAGTCAAACAACTGGAACCGGAAAAAGCAAGGTCATTGGCGCTGGGAGTAGTAATACTAAAAACGCGAAATCCTTTCAGTTTGAATTTGATATAGAGGATCTGGATGATATTCAAGAGAAATTACTGCTAGGAGGTAAAGGAGGGAAGCGTGGGAGCAGTTCAGGGTACAGCGCATCTTCCACTGGTGTTCAGCCTTCAAAGAACAGTGCTTCCAACAGTAGCAGTACTACTCCTAATGTATCTCTTAACGGGAACCTTACCAACAACGTGGAGAAAAAGACTGGACCTAGTTTGTCAAATGGTGTCAAAATCGGAAACAGAAACGGAAGGGATAAGAATGAACGTAATCGGGGTCGGAAAGGAGGTAGGATGTAGCTTATTGGCTTTTTAATTGTATAATGTATTGGAACTTCGTGATTTTTATTACAGGATAAAGTTTATAATAATTTCTGCTACTATAAATACGTCGATTGTAGTTGGTGGCTGCATTTGCTCTATGGGATTTTATTTAATGGGCAATTGTATTCAAAACTCATTTAGTTCAGATATCTGTGAGCAAGGGGAAAGTTGTAATTGGATATTCCCAAGCAACTTGATTATGTTTGTACTTTTTGCAATCTCAATCTCAGGTTTGTGCACACGTTCACTCTTACGTGAAAAATAAATGTGTAGTGAGATAATGGGATGGTTAAACTAAATAAGGTTTTGTTTTCCTCCGTATAAGTTCAGGTAGATAGTAGAGTGGATTTTGTTAGGACTGTTTGTTATTGTTAGTGTAGTTGCATGTGTAGTGTACACTTCAGTCCATTCTAATGCTGGCAAACGTGCTGTTATCATGCTGCCAGTTTCGCTATTGGACGAAAGCAAAGTTCCAACGTGGTATTTACGGGAATCTGTCATTTATGTAAGATTCCTTAACCATATTGGGCTACAACCATTATGTTTGTACAACATACAATCATACAATTTGTGTAAAGTTTAGTGCAATAACCTACAGTGTTGATTCAGTAAATGTAATCGACACTACACATTTAGGCTGCCTAAATTTAAAACTATATTCATTTTTTTCATTTGTTGTGCTGAATGTGAGGGCTTGGAGCATGTAGTAATCTTTGTTATTTGTCTTCAACAGGTCAAAGTATAATGGTTCGTCGGGTTCAAATTTTAACTGCTGTTTGGTTCCGTCATCTGATCTCAGCTGTAAATTGGCTCTGGAGTTTGGTTCTTAATGTCGGGACACTATCATGTTCCCTCGCTTTCACACTGTAGGTTTTTAATTTTGAATGTTCTGCTTTATCCAACTGTTTATGAGATATCTGTTGCATTTAGGCTACCTTGTTTTCAGTTCTATTTTAACCTCTTTTATTCAATATGACAGTTGCATACTTTGCAGTTTTAATTATGATAGGTCGATTCACATTTTGAAGTATGTTAATTGTGAATTTGATGTGATAAGTTGATTTTTATAAATCTTTACGAATTTAAAATCAGGCTGGAGGATGGATACTCATGGTGGAAGACGAATGCTGTCCCTTCAGCCCGAGCGCTGTACTACGAGTGGCGGTCTAAGTTACGGAATATATGGAAGAAATTCAAATCGAAAATTCCCTGGAGGCAGGAGGAGAAGTCTGACACGGATCCTAGGTACAGTAAAGGAACAAAAGATGGGGAAATCTTATCGATGATGGGACCTGAGCGGAATATTCTACTTCCAGCAAGTGGAGAAGAAGCTCTTAAAAGACTGCTTAGCGTGAAAGGTCAAGACCCTTACAGGTTGGTTGGGGAATTTTTCGGTGTAATTAAGTACATTTAATTTTATGTAAATAAAAAGAGCAACGGCACAATTTGTTTAGGTGAAAAAATCTAGTCTACACCAATTTGCTAAATTTGATTTAACGCAAAATACATTGGTTTGGTTTAGTTGTATTTACTTCCGAAAAAGTCCATTATAATGCTGGTCGTGTTTTCAAATGACAGATTCAGTTTCGCTTTTGGACGATATTAATTATATTTGAGCTGCAGCTATTGTAGATGTGTTTAAAAGATGTCTACTTATGCAGTTCGTGTTACATTTTCATTGGAAAAATAAAAATTGGGACAGGAACGTTAGTATTAGGACTGGGCCATACAGGTTAAATAATAATGTTCATAATAATTGATTGTTGCAGCATTTTAGGAGTTCGTAGTGACAGCACAGATGAGACAATTCGTCGTTATTACAAAAAACAAGCTGTGCTTGTCCACCCTGACAAGAATTTGGTTCCCGGGGCAGAAGAAGCTTTTAAAATTTTAGCCAGAGCTTTTGAACTTGTTGGGGAACCAGCCAAAAGGTTTGAATACCATAGACAACTTCTTGAAGCTCATCAAAAAGAACGAGTGTTTGGAGAAATTGGAAATCTCTTGGAGCAACTTCGTAAGAAAATGGAATCTGTAACAAATACTATAAGGTATGCAGGGTAAAATATTGAGGAATTCTCAACTGAAGAGAGCCTAATTTTAATGGGTCGTTCTAATTATAAGTAATTCTCTTAATTACCTGTACTTACAGGTGTACGAAATGCAACTCTCGTCATAACAAGGTCCGCACTGACCGTCCTCTGTTCGCCGCACGCTATTGTGCCCAATGCCGTATAAACCATGCTGCTCGGGAGGTAATTGCATGTTGCAATTTTACATAACTGTTAATATTAACCTATTGTTATAACCTGAATGTGTTCACTTTTCAAAATAATCTATTTAGACTGTATTAATGATTATTTTAGGGGGATCTATGGGCAGAAAAGAAAGGACTGTTTGGCTTCTCCCGCCAGTACTATGCTTGTATGGATTCAAGCATTTGGGAAGTGAATGAGTGGGCTAGTTGTCAAAAGAAGAACCTGAAACACTTGCAGCCTGACTCTCATAATGTTATGTACCGACTGGTTGCAGGGGGTGGGAATAATCCGAGTTCATCTTCTAGTAAATACAGCAACAAAGGTCAAACAGATCCGAATAGCTTTCGTAATAACTGTGACAACTCAAGTTTCAACTACAGTTCTCCTGGGGATGATGCTAATGGGAGTTTTGAAGATCCCCTAGAACCGGAGATGGATGATTGGGATACTCTTATTAATAATTTATTTCGATCTTCAAACATTGCTGGAGGTGGTAGTGGAAGCTCCCAACACAACAAGAATTCAAGTAATTCAGGCAGTAGTTCTACTCGTGTTAGTAGCAGTGGATCTTTTAATAGCTCTAGTAAGTTTACTGGAATGGGAACAAATTCAAATCCTACCACTGCTGCTTCTGCTGCTGGTGGCGGTCTCGGAAGCGCTAACGGACTAGGTGGCTCTGCAAATGCTGCAAATGTTCGACGTCGGGGAAAAGTTAAAAGGAAATAAGTAATTAAACTCACGGTTCTTTTCCGTTTCGTAATTGATCTTATATCATGAAGTAGAGTAAAGCTAGTGAAATAATACTAAAGTAAGTCCCACCTCCTCATTTAAAGATTGTTTATAACATATATCTTTCTTGTTAAATATATAAGCAATTGTTCTGTTCAGCAGCGTTTACCTGTAATGATCTTTTATATAATAAAATATTACAGTCAGTCTTTTTTAAAATCGAAACATTGTATGCTGTACGTATAAATATCATATATAGGAGTTTATATTGAGAATATAAAATCGTAAAATAAGCTTTCATGATTACGATAAATTATTAATGCTTGTTGCAACAGATGTGGATCGAAGAGAACATTTTATGTCACTCGAGCAATTACATGTAAGTCGACTGGACCATGTGAAAACTCCTTGCATTCTGGATCATGTAAAATGGAGTTATTTTTATTATGATTGTTGTTTATATCCTGTATCAGTTTAAAGGCGTTAATTCGTAATTCATTCGAGTCGGTATTGGCTTTGTAAGGGTAATACTATTTTTTAAATATTAAATATTGCCAATGAGCTTTGTTGGTATATATACATTACTTTTGTGATCATGTGCAAAACTCGCAAGCCTGTTTAATGCAACTGCTGCTTTCAACTAAAGAATGTTTTTTGTATTAATGTTAGAATAAAATATCGTCGTCTTTGTTACATGTAAAATTACCTAATCAAAAATGGCAAAAACTATAGGTATGAAATCTAAAAAAATGTATAACTTTTAAATTCAAAATGTTTATTTCTGATTAATGATCAAAATATTCTGTGTAGTTCTATAATGTTTCAAGTTAATTAGATGTAAGCAATAGTATGGAAGCTAAGCAAAACAGTCTTTTATAAGAAAAATTATTATCGTCATAAAATATTTTAATGATATTTTGTACTATTTCTGCAGTGCGCACGTAATTATGTACTTACATGTGGTTTTAGTCGAGATGTTGTTCTTCTGTGGTGATTCCAAGTCTGCGTCTCTTTTAATAGACATCATGTATTCTAATATTTGTCTAAACAAATTCCTTCATTTATATATGTTCATCGCTTGCCAAAAGTAAAGGTTGATACGAATTATTTATATGAAGTACAATATTATACTTTTGCATCCTGTTTGTAAAGTGCTGGTGATCTATAACAACATTTTTGCTGCACCATTTGCAATACCGAATTTTTAAAATTCAGCGACTAAAGTTGATTGTTGATCCGTTGAGTAACCATTGTTTTGAAAGTTATAACTCTTAGAACTTTCTTACTTTGTGCAGGCTAGAACAACTTAAATTAGTCTAAAATCAATTCTACTTGTACCCATTTTCGGACTACAGCGTTGTTCGTGTTGACATTTTCAAGCTGTTATAGTACGTAAGCATATTCCAGTGTTCTACCCTTGCCGTGAATGCGATGGACTGGTTTTAAGAACTATTCAAATTATATTTGTAGAGTGAAATTTATAGTAATGCTCTCGCTTTTTAAAAACAAGGTACTAAATCCGAATTTGGCGTATAATTCACGTGATTTTTAGAAATATCGTGCGGATATTTTCCCAAACTGAAGATTCGGCTTTTATGTATGTTATGAGTACTTATATAAACAGGAGTGCTGCTACTTTGAAGTACATTTTATTTTGGTTTTTGATTGCAGGATTGTTGCTTTCTAAATTCTGAGTATTGGATATTACAGCTAACAATAAGTAGTTGTTTATAAGTGCGTAGTGTTCAGTATCCTTTTGGAAGTTTGGGGTGAGTGTTGTGGAAATTATGATTTGGCGTAGTTTTACAATGGTAAATTAGCTTTTTGTCGTTTTGCGTTATTCAAATTCGTATGTACATGTATTTATTATTCTTAGTACTTGAATTAGCTTAGAGTAAAGTACATACGTGGAATGTTTGCATTGGAAACTATGTGGAGAATTTTCTTTTGAATCCTCACCTATAAATAAAACAAAGGTAGCACCCGAGTGAGGACGTAAATAAAGAATTTACAGCAATTACGTTCTTTTTCGTATGTACTATACACTTATTACACTCGAAGAACTTACAAAGATCATTCAAGTCGGAAAGAATAAACATTCTACACCGCTTCACTGTGTTTTTGCTTACCCGTGTGAAGCTTTTCTGGGCTTTTGTCTGACCCTCCCACAATCAGTCTTGATCATAGCTGATTGAGATTGCTTAAGCAGTTCTGCATTTTACGGTAAAGGTTTTCACTTTCAACAAGAAGAACCAAAAACAATCTGTCGATCATTTTTCCTCAACTAGGAGTTTATTACTGTCGCTATAGTGGCACCCCTTCAGCTGGAACTCTTGTGCCGTTATAAGGTACGTCTCGTTATTAGGGGCTGGTTTCCATAACGCAAAAATTCTGGAAAATTTACTACCACCCACAGCTTGTAACGTTATTGCAACGTTATTGTAACGTTCCTTGGACCACTACCCACTCAAAGTAACGTAACGTTGCTCCATTTTTGTGTAGCTTCCAAAATATATACTAAATGTCTAAACACAAAAAAACTAGAGTCTAGAAGTTAAATTCGAAGAAAACATTTTCATTAAGCATGAAAGTGAGTTGAACTTCGGGGAGCTAAACCTTGCTAATAAAATCAAACTCGATGTTAGATATTCGATTTATGATTAATTTGCTTCATCAAATTTAGCACAAGTACAAACTTCTGAAATATTTTGGCTAAAGCCGGATCATACCGAATATATTGATCGAGTCCTAACATATTTATGGGACAAAGATGAATTATAACTGATTTCCCCATTTTTCAGCAAATTTCGTATTCAGGTTTTATAAAATTTGCTTCATTGATCTAGGTTAAACATTCTCAAAGGTCGGAGCTGTCAAAAACGTGAAGCAGTGTCGGATTTTTTGTAAGTTTTCAAAGTCGGAAATTATTTTCACACTGACATTCCTGGCTTCTGCAGCCGACAGTTTGGGCTTAGAACAATAAAATACTTCCGCGTCTTCCTCAGTTTCGCTCCTGACACGGAAACCTAGGATATGTAAAATTGACATCGGAATGAAATTTCGTGAGCAATTTATTAGTACTCAGGACGAATGTCGAAATCCGTACTCAAGTTCGTGCCAGTTCGATCAGGTTCGGCCGCTAGAAGTAGTCAAATTTTAATGTTTCAAGATGAATTGTAAGCGCCGCTCCCCTCCTGTCTCGCTGAAATTTTGTATGTTAATTTACATGGATGCAAATTTTCGGATATCGACGAAAAATGAATTTTCGTTTTGAGTCAATTGGTCGATTTCAGACAATACTTTGGGGGTATTCTCGCTATAGCGAGTGGTTATATAGCGGATAATTGAATATAAGGGAGTTTAGCCCGTTCTATACCTCATGTACTTTTCCCCATAAAACTTTTGTTAACATTATATTTAATATCCCTATTTTCCAGGAAGTAGTACATTTTATCACTGTGACCACAGATACTGAGCAAGGTCATCGTAACAAATTTTAGATATGCTGAAAAAGAATTTGTTTGAAAATGGGGGAATCACATATTTTTTATCATTGCGTCCCTTATATGAGTTTGGGCGAGATTTTTAGACACCATGTGTGTAATATTTAACTTATTCTCTTCAAGCCTTTGTTCAAAGATCATCAGCAAGCTCAAACGAATATTGTTTCCATTTGAACTTGACTCGTTCAGTTCTGTCTAAACCTTCCCGATGATATTTACTACTACTAATGTTGGTCATGTAGTGCGGAAAAATTTATTTGTATATAAATTACTAATTAAAGAGCTTGAAGATAGTTTAAATCAATGTTACATATTACCGTCGCCAAATATTAACATCCGTCCAGCGTTGCCCCAATGCTCCCGCCAAATACCCTGCCCTGCCGGTTTAATCTTTCTCTCTAATGCAATGACGAGATTTGATCGCACCTATTCAAGTTGTGATCACTCTGACCCTGACGGTGGAGGGTATATGGAACTGTTAAATTGTATGAATTCAGGTGCATCTTCATCACATGATTATGGCATTCTCGATTTTCAAGAATAGCAACGTGTACAACGATTTAAAAATTTTTAACGATATAGCCAGTTAGACAACTGCACTCTTAAACTATCATGAACCCCATTTTTCACAAACTAACTCTCCAGCATTATTTTGTTAATCCCAACGCTGTAAAAACTGCAAATCCATACTAATTAGCATACTTTCAGAATTCCGGCTCAGGATAATCCTTAAATATTTTACCTTAAGTTCCCATCATTTCATTTCGTTAAATTTTTCCAGAATTTCAACAGATTACACCAAATTTCTAATTTTTGAATTTTCCCTATAGTCTAGCCATTACAAAATACTTCAAAAAAATGTATAGGAAAAGACTTCTATCAACAACTATTACAGGGATGAGTTAATTTTTTTTTCAAAATCCTACGTCGAAAATGCTGGAAATATTTCAAACATCCTTGCAACTAAATATTGTACAAAAATCGTGCTGAAGGAAACTAGTCGTTATTAAATTATCTACTTCAAATAAATCCTGCCTTCGTGTTTTTGACCCCAGTGCCCGTAAATACTGACGTAGGTCAATGAAGCCAATTTTAAGAAATCTGGTGGAGGTATGGGTCTAATAAAACGTGTCAATTTCATTCAAGATAAAAAAATATATTTGTTGAGATTACAGATGCCCAGAACAATATTTAATGCTCCTTAAAAAAACTCCCGACAACATATTTGATGCTCTTAAAAAATCTCCCGACAACATATTTGATCCACTTAAAAAATCTCCCGACAACATATTTGATGCACTTAAAAAATCTCCCGACAACATATTTGATGTCCTTCAAAAAACACTCCCGACTACATATTTGATGACCCTTAAAAAATCTCCCGACTACATATTTGATGACCCTTAAAAAATCTCCCGACAAGATGTTTGATGCTCATTTTAAAAAAAAGAAACTCCCACGAGGAAGTCTGGTCATGTTTATTAAGCACTCAACCCTTAATTTTTACGGTCACCCAAAGGTATCCCACTAATTCCGCCTGTCCTTTATCCTTCCTACATTTAAAATTTGGACCGAGTTAAATTTTTGTTCCCGAAATACATCCTGCTTTACAGATTTCTACACTTCTTTAAAACCAGAAAATTACCTCAAGTTTCTGGTTTATGGACTCTGAGGGAAATATAGTTTGAGTTTACCTTAACCAAATTCCCTCCGATCAGAACAGTTTCTAGATCTCATCTTAGTTTCCACCGGACTACGACCCAAACTATATTTACAACGTTGCTCAAAAGCCATGTGCCACTTCAGATTTTACAAAGTAAATACCACAAGAAACACTTTCCAAATTCAGCTCAACGAGACAATTGGGAATTAATGTATTTACAGATTGGCAGCATATCTCATACTAAATCCCATTTAAAGCTCGAATTCTGTTTAATTCTTTTCTACTCAATTTCCATTCAAACGATCCAGTTTATCCAGAGTTTACCGAATATTACATTCCTACATTAAATTTTTCAGTGCAAATCAACGGCACAAAGTTTCAACGCCTGATATGCGTCAAAAAGATAAAACATGCAATCTCCAAGTCTCAGGGGCATATTGTTCTTCAACTTTAATCTTACCCGATCTATACTTTTATATACCCTTAAATAAAAATTACATGCTTCCGTATAGCCTACATATATATATATATGCCTATAACTCTACAACGCTTAAGCCTACCTATTCTGTAGGCTATAAATTTTAGTTCAACATGCCCCACACCCTACTTTGTCTACAAGGCTCTTCAAAGGACTCCTCGTACCCTACAATAACCCAGGGGCCGGATTTTTGTAGGAAGACGGGAAGAATCTTCCCAGGGAAGAAATATTTCTGGCAGGGAAAATCTCAAAGATAAGGGATTTATTTTTACGAACAGGGATTTTTAGAATCGTTGACCTTTTTTTTTGGCAGGGATTTTCAAATTTGTTGACGGGTTTCAGGGAAATAAATTTGTTAAGCAAACAGAGATTTTTGGCTTGACTGGCCAAATTTGCAAGGGATTTCACGTCTTGTAAGGGATTTTTTTTGGAAATAGGGATTTTGAAAATCGTTGACCTTTTTTTTTCAGCAGGGATTTTTGAAATCGTTGAGGACCTACCAGCAGGGAGATAATAGTCAGCAGGGAAATTCAGAAATAATCTTCCAGGGAGATTTACAAAAATCCGACCCCTGCAATAACCCTACAATTTAATGTATGTAGGAAAGGCGGACACCTTTGTTTGTGTGGTCAACTATAACATCACCTGTGGCAGTATAGCATTGTTAGCATCATCACCCATTGTAAATTACATCCTGCTTTTTAGCCCTCCTATATAAGCTCTGTCATGTGTCATCTCTCTGAACCAAAGGGAACTACAAGTCGGAGGGAATCCAAAAGTGCTGGGAACGACAAGGTCTGCTAAAACCTGCGAACTCGAAAGAATCCAGTTTCGTCACGAAACAGTTGAATGTTGAATCCGTTGTGGAATTGAATTCGTACTTGGATATATTTGAACCTCCTTTTTATACTCCTACCTCTTTGACTTCGTATGTACATACGTACTTATTATATGAGACGGTCGTCCTATGTGCTTATGTACCTCATTGAGCGAAGCATCACAACGAACCTGTGTGAGACTATGAGCCAGGTAAGGACGTAAGGAGCAGTACGAAAGCAGAAGCAGAGGGAGGATGGTGAATGATTGAGCTCAAGAAGGAACCTATTCGTATTTTTAATACAAGCACACACAAGCACAGTGTAAACTTTTGAGTCAACTACTTACAAGCATTACAACATTATTATTATTATTATTAGGAATCGCAATAAGTGAGAGGCAAAGAGTTAGTTGTCTATCTCATCTTCCTTATTTATTTACGTCATTGGCTCAGAAAATTTTTTTGTAGTAGTGTATACTGTCTAGCAAAATTAAGCAAACAACATCCCTTTGACTCTAATTAATTACATACTTGAATACTTTGAAGCCGTATTTTTCCAGTTCATTGGCTGATAAGCCTTGACTCTAAATACTTTCAAGAATTGGATAGAAGGAGTTATAGATTAATCATAAAGTGTGTTTGGAATCTGCATGTTTCTGTATATAGGGATTAATAATAGAGATATGTACTTTATTTGGATTTAGTATTAAATTGCCTCCTTCACTTGCTCTCCGTCTGCGTGGGGAAGATTCGAAAGAGGTGGACGAGGGAAGGAAATATAATTTTGGTGTGAAGAAGGGTTTTTGGATTTATACCATCCTGATTTGGTCCTTATTTGAAATTACACTGACACGTACATGCACTTGGTAATTTATCATTTTTATCATTTTTATTTTATAATTTAGTACCTTCTCCAAGATTTGATTTGAGTGTGTGTGTGTGTGTGTGTGTGTGTAAGAGCTGACTCTTGAATTGAGATGTCTTCAATGATCCTTTGAGCGCTACCGATCGCTATACTTTTTTTTTTGTGTAGTGGGAGTGTGGATTGTAAATTAAAATTGTTTGTATAAAATAAATCGAGTCGTGGAATATTCCTGGTAATTTATCATGGAAAGTGAAACAACTCAGAAGAAGAAGGAAGTTAGTGGGAATAAGCATTGATTTATGATATTTGAGAATGGAATTGCGGATATGGTGGAGGGGTGAAGGAATAATTGTTGTGTTTACTTTTCTTGTAGCATTCGAGCAGGATGAAGAACAAGATGCTGGATGAGGAAGAAATTGTTCTGGGGGACAATCTGGAGCAGCTGTTATGGGAGATAAATGGTGGGTGGATTTAAATTTTGATGGAGTTTTGGGAAAAGTTTTATTTGGAATTGATTGATCGTTGGGTTTGAGGGGTTTGACTGGAAGGGGGTGAGGAGGGTTTGAGGTTGGGTTATAATTCTTTGTGATATTGTTTTTACAGAATTTTGTGGGCCAAATAATTCGAAACAGGAGGAGATCCCGCCGGCTTTAGAAAATTACTTAAAATATGTAGCAAAGACGGGGAATACGGTCTTTCCGTGGCAGCATGTTCGGCCACTATTTAGGTAATGTAATGAGTGGATCATGATTATGCTTGTCATGGTTATGATTGTTTATTTGACGGAGTCAGTAGATAAGAAGGATGGTGGGCTAATTGTAAGTGGGGTAATCTGTAGGTTAAAGATGCTAGCAGCAATCAACAATTTCGCCGGCGAAATGTGCGTAAACGAACCGTTTGTTTTGGAACGCTTTGATCTGTTCCGAGCAGCCCCTTTTACAATCCAGCGCCTGGCAGAGTTGATAACACAGCCGAACCGACACTACAGCATTAAGGAAAAATTCCTCCGCGGCCTGGAGAAAACTGTACTTGTCGTAACTACGGTCGAGCCGAAATCCATGAATGAAGAAGACGAAGAAGAAGAAGCCCTTGCTGATGAGCCGATGTCATGGCTGAGTCATTCTGATGGAGATGGAATGCCAGACACGACGGATCAAATTGTCAAAACTGAGTCAGACCTTAATAATCTTAATCAGTTGATTGCTGCAGTTCATCCTGCTCCTGCTGTAGAACCCTCAGTCTCGAAACCCACGGAAAATCAACCAACAGTTTTAGAACCCAAGGAAGAAGAGGACAAATCTTCAGAAGCGGACCATGAAGAAGGGATTTCTGATACTGCCATGCCTTTGAATATTGCTTCAGCCTCGCTTGACTACAACATCGATGCTCCATCTGGAAATACTACAGCAAGTGATAACTTCACTGTGGAACCGCCATTGGAGCCTGTAAACACCGTGCAACCTGAATCAAGTCCAGAATTAGTAACACAATTAACTTCGTCGGAGTTACCTCCTGACCACGAGGAGCCTAATGAACCTACACCTAAAGTCCCCGAGTTGTTCAACGCTGAATTATCTGTAGAGTCACAAAATTCTGAATCATCTGAAGAAAATACGGCAACAACTGAAGAAAGTCCAATGGAGCAGACGGATTTCACACAGGATTCGGATACAAAAGAGTCCTCTTCAACGGATTCTTCTGGTGGCGATTCCTCTTCTACAACCGACGAAGTCCCTTCTCTCACTTCAGTCCCTACTGACACCAATTCCAAGAATGCCGATATACCAATGGATGCAGATGTAGAAACTAATATTGATGCTGAAAAGGCTGAAGAGTCTTTAGCTGATGCAACCAAACCAGATTTGTCTGAGCCTCCTGAAATTGTTGATAATCCTACTTGTTGAAGTAGATTTTTGAAGATATGACTGTCATATTATATCTGTACATAAATTATTACTCAATTTCATTTTTCTTTTTGTATGACGCCATCTATCTCTATTGCTGTGTGAAGGCACCTATTTGTAAGAAAACTCGTTCGAAATTGTTTTGAGGTATTTGATTTTCAATGCAAGACTAACACCGTCTTGGACTATTTTACATGCTCTTGATATAAATAAAAAAAGATGTATCCAGTAGGCAAGAAATACGTTCGTAAAGACGACCTAGATGTACTTATTCTGAAGATCTATTATTGCCGGTTACGACTAGATAATGCATTTCTTACATGCTGTGACTATTTCATATCGAATTGTTTCATTTCGTATTGAAGAATAAAAAGTAACATGGAACACAAGCAGTGAGTAATTTTTATAATTGGGTATAACTGCATTAAATCATCACAATCTTTACTTCTATAGTTGTTTATTCATCTCACTCTTAAAAGCCGTTCGGGGGAAGTTTCTCTTTACTTATCCCTTTTGCGTGAAAATAATTCAGTTATGAAGGGCTGTTGCCACGTATTTTAATCTTTAACATATTTCTGATAAATATCTTTATTTCACTCTAAAGTCAGCTTTGTATATTTCCTGCGCATGTTCCGGAGGTTCAGAATGGAGTTCCACAAACCAAATCCCATTACTCCGAAATTGTAACGAGTGCTAATTGCTTACACAAAAACAGGTCCTTTACTGGTTCCCTCATACAAAAGCTTAGGAATCTTTTGATCATGACAAATACAGTTTTTAGCGAATATGAGTTAAATACGTTTGAAAGGGCAATGTTACAATATTACTACCATTCCTAGTAGTATTTAGACTTGGGTCAGAAATAATTTTTGGTGACGCTATAATGGGTGCTCCATCTACTGGTTGCAAAAGTTTCAGCGTGCGGGTTCCGTTACCAGCAGTAACATTATTCAGAGAACGTTTGACGGCCCCCTGTGGCTTCATAAGAGCTTCTTCACTACTTGTTAATGATGGTATTTCCGTATCAACTGCTTCCATTTCAATTGTTTCACTGGATGAGGGTTCGGGTAGTTCTTGAGGTTCTTTGCTTTTATTTGTATTATTGACAATTGCATTTACTCCTTCTAGCTGTGTGGTCATTTCTGTTGATGAGCATTCGACTGTTTCTCCAGATGAGGTTACTCCCATCTCATTGACTTCAGTTTCCAGTGAAACTGATTTGATGGGATCAAGTGGAGACAAATTTGATGTACATTCGACTACAGCCTCAGTTGTAAGTACTTCCCTCCCATCAATAATTTCAGTTTTCAGTGAAACTGATTCTATGGGAACAAGTGGAGTAACGTTCGATGTACATTCGATGGTTTCCTCAGTTAAATAATCTTTATCACCATGGATCTCACCTTTCGTTAAACTATTCGTACTTGACGTACACACAATAGGTGTCTCTGTAAAAGATTTTCCCACAGTACTGGCCGGTTTCACAGTTTGTTTACTTAGTTTAGTTGCTCCTTCAATTGGTGCAATTGATGATTCTTGTTCAACACCCATTGTCATTGTTCTGGTTTCATCCACTGAAGCAAGTGGTGTAACCTTTGGTAAGTTTCGTACAGTCCATCCAGTTGTAGCAGAAACGGGCTCATTTGGAATCATTGATGTACAATTTCCAATAACTTCTGAAGAGACAGTTCCTGTTCCCTCAGTGACTATTGCTAAAGTCGATCCTGCTTCGGTAGTTTGTCTCGTCAGCGCCATCTGTGGAGCTGTCAATTCAGATGGTAGCTGTGAAATGGCAGAAACACTTGTTGGCTCAATTGGAATCATTGATGTACAATTTCCAATAACTTCTGGCGTGATAGTTCCTGTTCCCTCAGTGACTATTGCTAAAGTCGATCCTGCTTCGGTAGTTTGTCTCGTCAGCGCCATCTGTGGAGCTGTCAATTCAGATGGTAGCTGTGAAATGGCAGAAACACTTGTTGGCTCAATTGGAATCATTGATGTACAATTTCCAATAACTTCTGACGTGATAGTTCCTATTCCCTCAGTGCCTATCGCTAAAGTCGATCCTGCATCGGTAGTTTGTCTCGAGAGCATCACCTGTGGAGCTGTCAATTCAGATGGTAACTGTGAAATGGCAGAAACACTTGTTGGCTCAATTGGAATCATTGATGTACAATTTCCAATAACTTCTGATGTGATAGTTTTTATTCCCTCAGTGCCTATCGATAAAGTCGATCCTGCTTCGGTAGTTTGTCTCGTCAGCGCCATCTGTGGAGCTGTCAATTCAGATGGTAGCTGTGAAATGGCAGAAACACTTGTTGGCTCAATTGGAATTATTGAAGTACAATTTCCAGTAGTTTCTGACGTGATAGTTCCTATTCCCTCAGAGCCTATAGCTAAAGTCGATCCTGCATCGGTAGTTGGTCTCGTGAGCGTCATCTGCGGAACTGTCAATTCAGATGGTAGCTGTGAAATGGATGAAAAACTTGTTGGCTCAATTGGAATTATTGACGTACAATTTCCAGTAGTTTCTGATGTAAATGTTGCTGTTCCCTCAGGAACCATCCTTACAGTCGCTCTTACATCGGTTGTTTGTCTCGTGAGCGTCATCTGTGGAGCTGTCAATTCAGATGGTAGTTGTGAAATGGAAGAAACACTTGTTGGCTCAATTGGAATTATTGAAGTACAATTTCCAGTAGTTTCTGGTGTAACATTTCCTGTTCCATTGGGATCCATCCTTACAGTCGCTCTTACATCGCTTGTTTGTCTCGTCAGCATCATCTGCGGAGCTGTTAAGTCAGATGGTCGCTGAGAAATGGCAGAAACACTTGTTGGCTCAATAGGAATTACCGACGTACAATTGCCAGTAACTTCTGGTACAACCGTGACAAAATCCGTGATTCCCGAAGCAAATGTTGTACCCGTGCGTTGCTCTGAAGAGGATACATGTTGTTGCGTACTTTTATAGAATGAACGCGTCTGCGAATCCAAAACTAGGGAAGACGGCTTTTGAGATGAAAACACACTGGACGTAAATGCCGGTTTGCTCACAGCAGTGGATTTCGTCACAGTAGAGTCCACACCATCTGGTAGTGTAACCACAGATTCACGACGACTAGTGCTGCTTGTAAGTGAATCCAAGAGAGTAGTTCCCAATGAAAGAGGTTTCCCATTTTTGCTCGGCGACATAACTAAATCAAACGTCGAAACAGGGGTAGCCCAAGAAGATTGATTACTCAGATCTGTGGCCTGGTTAGTAACGACCAAACCTGTGGATAAAACTGAAGCAAAAGATTTCAATGAAAAAGTATTAGTGATCAAAACTGACGATAAACCAGAAAACGTCGACGACGTGGTTCCAGGAACCTCATGTGACTTTACTGGGTCGGTCAGGGTTGACAATGAAGGTGTTGTTGAAACGGTTGGAGTTGATAAGTGAGTCGGTGAGTGCACTCCAGAGCTTGGGGTATTTGATAGCGTACGGCGAATAGCTTTTGTTGACGTTTGAAGTATTGCAGTGGAGCCCGTAGTACTAGTAGTAGCAAACGGCGGAGATTCCGATTCAAAGGAAGTGCTTTGCGGCTTTGTTGAGGTCGAAACTTGTTGGGTTGATAGAGAGGATAGCATTCCTGATGATTCAGTTGTGGGAAGCGTTGACGTGAGAACTGTTGGGGTTGTTGCATTAGTGGGTGATTCCGACGTGTTGCGCAAAGGCAACGACAGAGACCAAGAATTTGGAGTAATGGCCCCTGTTGAGGCCTCCGTCGCTTTGAAGGTGGTGGTAGACGATTTGGTTTCAGTCTCGTCAGTCGTATATACTGGTTTGGTTGGGGTTCCAGAGGTAGGTGTTGTTGGAACGGTTGGAGTTAATGAGTGAGTCGAAGTAATTGACTGGCCTCCAGGTGTTAGTGTGCTTGATGGGGTAGGCCGAATAGCTTTTGTTGACGTTTGATGTATTTCTTTGTAATCTGAAGTAGTAGTAGCAATGAGCGGAGATTCGGATCCAACGGAAATGTTTTGTGGATTTGTTGAGGTCGAAACTTGTGGGGTTGTTTTCAAGGAAAGTGTTCTTGATGATTCAGTTGTCGACAGCGTTGACGTGAGAACTGTTGGGGTTGATGCATTGGTGGGTGATTCCGAGGTGGAGCGTAAAGGCAACGATGGAGATGTATTGGTGAAAGTTTTGGCCTCTGTTGATTCCTCCGTCCTTCTGACGGTGATGGTAGAGGCTTTCGTTTCAGTCTGCTCGGTCGTATATTGTGGTTTGGTCGGGATTCCAAAGGTAGGTGTTGTTGGAACGGTTGCAGTTAATGAGTGAGTCGAAGTAGTTGACTGCCCTCCAGGTGTAGGTGTGCCTGATGGAGTAGGCCGAGTAGTTTTTGTTGACGATTGATGTACTTCTTTGTAACCTGTACTAGTAGTAGCAATCAGCGGAGATTCGGATCCGACGGAAGTGTTTTGCGGCTTTGTTGAGGTCGATACTTGTTGGGTTGACAGAGAGGATAGTATTCCTGATGATTCAGTTGTCGGAAGCGTTGACGTGAGAACTGTTGGGGTTGTTGCATTAGTGGATGATTCCGACGTGTTGCGCAAAGGCAACGATGGGGATCTAGACCTTGGAGTAATGGCCCCTGTCGAGGCCTCCGTCATTCTGACGGTGATGGTTGAGGATTTGGTTTCAGTCTGCTCAGTCGTGGAGGTTGGAATGGTCGGGGATCCAGAGGTAGGTGTTGTTGGAACGGTTGGAGTTAATGAGTGAGTCGAAGTAGTTGACTGACCTCCAGGTAAAGGTGTGCCTGATGGAGTAGGCCGAAAAGCTTTTGTTGACGTTTGATGTATTTCTTTGTAACCTGTAGTAGTAGTAGCAATCAGCGGAGATTCGGATCCGACGGAAGTGTTTTGCGGCTTTGTTGAGGTTGAAACTTGTGGTGTTGTTTTGGAGGATAGTATTCCTGATGATTCAGTTCTCGGAAGCGTTGACGTGAGAACTGTTAAAGTTGTTGCATCAGTGGGTGATTCCGACGTGTTGCGCAAAGGCAACGACGGAGATGTATGGATGACAGTTTTGGCCTCTGTTGATGATTCCGTCATTCTGACGGTGATGGTAGACGATTTTGTTTCAGTCTGCTCGGTCGTGGAGGTTGAAATGGTCGGGGTTCCAGAGGTAGGTGTTGTTGGAACGGTTTGAGTTAATAAATGAGTCGAAGTAGTTGACTTGCCTTCAGGTGTTGGTGTGCTTGATGGAGTAGGCCGAATAGCTTTTATTGACGTTTGATGTATTTCTTTGTAACCTGTAGTAGTAGTAGCAATCAGCGGAGATTCGGATCCGACGGAAGTGTTTTGCGGCTTTGTAGAGGTCGAAACTTGTGGTGTTGTTTTGGAGGATAGTATTCCTGATGATTGAGTTGTCGGAAGCGTTGACGTTAGAACTGGTAAGGTTGTTGGATTAGTGGGTGATTCCGACTTGTTGCGCAAAGGCAACGATGGAGATCTAGAACTTGGTGTAATGGCCCCTGTCGAGGCCTCCGTCGTTTTGACGGTGATGGTAGAGGATTTGGTTTCTGTCTGCTCGGTCGTGGAGATTGGAATGGTCGGGGATCCAGAGGTAGGTGTTGTTGGAACGGTTGGAGTTAATAAGTGAGTCGAAGTAGTTGACTGGCCTCCAGGTGTAGGTGTGCCTGATGGAGTAGGCCGAATAGTTTTTGTTGACGATTGATGTACTTCTTTGTAACCTGTAGTAGTAGTAGCAATCAGCGGAGATTCGGATCCGACGGAAGTGTTTTGCGGCTTTGTTGAGGTTGAAACTTGTGGTGTTGTTTTGGAGGATAGAATTCCTGATGATTCGATTGTCGGAAGCGTTGACGTTAGAACTGTTAAAGTTGTTGCATTAGTGGGTGATTCCGACGTGTTGCGCAAAGGCAACGACGGAGATGTATGGATGACAGTTTTGGCCTCTGTTGATGATTCCGTCATTCTGACGGTGATGGTAGACGATTTTGTTTCAGTCTGCTCGGTCGTGGAGGTTGGAATGGTCGGGGTTCCAGAGGTAGGTGTTGTTGGAACGGTTTGAGTTAATAAATGAGTCGAAGTAGTTGACTTGCCTTCAGGTGTTGGTGTGCTTGATGGAGTAGGCCGAATAGCTTTTATTGACGTTTGATGTATTTCTTTGTAACCTGTAGTAGTAGTAGCAATCAGCGGAGATTCGGATCCGACGGAAGTGTTTTGCGGCTTTGTAGAGGTCGAAACTTGTGGTGTTGTTTTGGAGGATAGTATTCCTGATGATTGAGTTGTCGGAAGCGTTGACGTTAGAACTGGTAAGGTTGTTGGATTAGTGGGTGATTCCGACTTGTTGCGCAAAGGCAACGATGGAGATCTAGAACTTGGTGTAATGGCCCCTGTCGAGGCCTCCGTCGTTTTGACGGTGATGGTAGAGGATTTGGTTTCTGTCTGCTCGGTCGTGGAGGTTGGAATGGTCGGGGATCCAGAGGTAGGTGTTGTTGGAACGGTTGGAGTTAATAAGTGAGTCGAAGTAGTTGACTGGCCTCCAGGTGTAGGTGTGCCTGATGGAGTAGGCCGAATAGTTTTTGTTGACGATTGATGTACTTCTTTGTAACCTGTAGTAGTAGTAGCAATCAGCGGAGATTCGGATCCGACGGAAGTGTTTTGCGGCTTTGTTGAGGTTGAAACTTGTGGTGTTGTTTTGGAGGATAGAATTCCTGATGATTCGATTGTCGGAAGCGTTGACGTTAGAACTGTTAAAGTTGTTGCATTAGTGGGTGATTCCGACGTGTTGCGCAAAGGCAACGACGGAGATGTATGGATGACAGTTTTGGCCTCTGTTGATGATTCCGTCATTCTGACGGTGATGGTAGACGATTTTGTTTCAGTCTGCTCGGTCGTGGAGGTTGGAATGGTCGGGGTTCCAGAGGTAGGTGTTGTTGGAACGGTTTGAGTTAATAAATGAGTCGAAGTAGTTGACTTGCCTTCAGGTGTTGGTGTGCTTGATGGAGTAGGCCGAATAGCTTTTATTGACGTTTGATGTATTTCTTTGTAACCTGTAGTAGTAGTAGCAATCAGCGGAGATTCGGATCCGACGGAAGTGTTTTGCGGCTTTGTAGAGGTCGAAACTTGTGGTGTTGTTTTGGAGGATAGTATTCCTGATGATTGAGTTGTCGGAAGCGTTGACGTTAGAACTGGTAAGGTTGTTGGATTAGTGGGTGATTCCGACTTGTTGCGCAAAGGCAACGATGGAGATCTAGAACTTGGTGTAATGGCCCCTGTCGAGGCCTCCGTCGTTTTGACGGTGATGGTAGAGGATTTGGTTTCTGTCTGCTCGGTCGTGGAGGTTGGAATGGTCGGGGATCCAGAGGTAGGTGTTGTTGGAACGGTTGGAGTTAATAAGTGAGTCGAAGTAGTTGACTGGCCTCCAGGTGTAGGTGTGCCTGATGGAGTAGGCCGAATAGTTTTTGTTGACGATTGATGTACTTCTTTGTAACCTGTAGTAGTAGTAGCAATCAGCGGAGATTCGGATCCGACGGAAGTGTTTTGCGGCTTTGTTGAGGTTGAAACTTGTGGTGTTGTTTTGGAGGATAGAATTCCTGATGATTTAGTTGTCGGAAGCGTTGACGTGAGAACTGTTAAAGTTGTTGCATTAGTGGGTGATTCCGACGTGTTGCGCAAAGGCAACGGTGGAGATGTATGGATGACAGTTTTGGCCTCTGTTGATGCCTCCGTCATTCTGACGGTGATGGTAGACGATTTTGTTTCAGTCTGCTCGGTCGTGGAGGTTGGAATGGTCGGGGTTCCAGAGGTAGGTGTTGTTGGAAAGGTTTGAGTTAATGAGTGAGTCAAAGTAGTTGACTTGCCTTCAGGTGTCGGTGTGCTTGATGGAGTAGGCCGAATAGCTTTTATTGACGTTTGATGTATTTCTTTGTAACCTGTAGTAGTAGTAGCATTCAGCGGAGATTCGGATCCGACGGAAGTGTTTTGCGGCTTCGTAGAGGTCGAAACTTGTGGTGTTGTTTTGGAGGATGGTATTCCTGATGATTCAGTTGTCGGAAGCGTTGACGTTAGAACTGGTAAGGTTGTTGCATTAGTGGGTGATTCCGACGTGTTGCGCAAAGGCAACGATGGAGATCTAGAACTTGGTGTAATGGCGCCTGTCGAGGCCTCCGTCGTTTTGACGGTGATGTTAGACGATTTTGTTTCTGTCTGCTCGGTCGTGGAGGTTGGAATGGTCGGGGTTCCAGAGGTAGGTGTTGTTGGAACGGTTGGAGTTAATAAATGAGTCAAAGTAGTTGACTTGCCTTCAGGTGTTGGTGTGCTTGATGGAGTAGGCCGAATAGCTTTTATTGACGTTTGATTTATTTCTTTGTAACCCGTAGTAGTAGTAGCAATCAGCGGAGATTCGGATCCGACGGAATTGTTTTGCGGCTTTGTTGAGGTCGAGACTGGTGGGGTTGTTTTGGAGGATAGTATTCCTGATGATTCAGTTGTTAGCAGCGTTGACGTTAGAACTGTTAAGGTTGTTGCATTAGTGGGTGATTCGGACGTGTTTCTCACAGGCAACGAAGGAGATGTATGGGTGCCAGTTTTGGCCTCTGTTGATCCCTCCGGCATTCTGACGGTGATGTTTGAGGATTTGGTTTCAGTCTGCTCAGTCGTGGAGGTTGGACTGCTCGGGGTTCCAGAGGTAGGTGTTGTTGGAACGGTTTGAGTTAATGAGTAAGTCGAAGTAGTTGACTTGCCTTCAGGAGTTGGTGTGCTTGATGGAGTAGGCCGTATAGCTTTTGTTGACGTTTGATGTATTTCTTTGTAAGCTGTAGTAGTAGTAGCATTCAGCGGAGATTCGGATCCGACGGAAGTGTTTTGCGGCTTCGTAGAGGTCGAAACTTGTGGTGTTGTTTTGGAGGATAGTATTCCTGATGATTCAGTTGTCGGAAGCGTTGACGTTAGAACTGGTAAGGTTGTTGCATTAGTGGGTGATTCCGACGTGTTGCGCAAAGGCAACGATGGAGATCTAGAACTTGGTGTAATGGCGCCTGTCGAGGCCTCCGTCGTTTTGACGGTGATGTTAGACGATTTTGTTTCTGTCTGCTCGGTCGTGGAGGTTGGAATGGTCGGGGTTCCAGAGGTAGGTGTTGTTGGAACGGTTGGAGTTAATAAATGAGTCGAAGTAGTTGACTTGCCTTCAGGTGTTGGTGTGCTTGATGGAGTAGGCCGAATAGCTTTTATTGACGTTTGATTTATTTCTTTGTAACCTGTAGTAGTAGTAGCAATCAGCGGAGATTCGGATCCGACGGAATTGTTTTGCGGCTTTGTTGAGGTCGAGACTGGTGGGGTTGTTTTGGCGGATAGTATTCCTGATGATTCAGTTGTTTGCAGCGTTGACGTTAGAACTGTTAAGGTTGTTGCATTAGTGGGTGATTCGGACGTGTTTCTCACAGGCAACGAAGGAGATGTATGGGTGCCAGTTTTGGCCTCTGTTGATCCCTCCGGCATTCTGACGGTGATGTTTGAGGATTTGGTTTCAGTCTGCTCAGTCGTGGAGGTTGGACTGCTCGGGGTTCCAGAGGTAGGTGTTGTTGGAACGGTTTGAGTTAATGAGTAAGTCGAAGTAGTTGACTTGCCTTCAGGAGTTGGTGTGCTTGATGGAGTAGGCCGTATAGCTTTTGTTGACGTTTGATGTATTTCTTTGTAAGCTGTACTAGTAGTAGCAATCAGCGGAGATTCGGATCCGACGGAAGTGTTTTGCAGCTTTGTTGAGGTCGAGACTGGTGGGGTTGTTTTGGAGGATAGTATTCCTGATGATTCAGTTGTCGGAAGCGTTGACGTTAGAACTGGTAATGTTGTTAGATTAGTGTGTGATTGCGACTTGTTGCGCAAAGGCAACGATGGAGATCTAGAACTTGGTGTCACGGCCCCTGTCGAGGCCTCCGTCGTTTTGACGGTGATGGTAGAGGATTTGGTTTCTGTCTGCTCGGTCGTGGAGGTTGGATTGGTCGGGGTTCCAGAGGTAGGTGTTGTTGGAACGGTTGGAGTTAATAAGTGAGTCGAAGTAGTTGACTGGCCTCCAGGTGTAGGTGTGCCTGATGGAGTAGGCCGAATAGTTTTTGTTGACGATTGATGTACTTCTTTGTAACCTGTAGTAGTAGTAGCAATCAGCGGAGATTCGGATCCGACGGAATTGTTTTGCGGCTTTGTTGAGGTCGAGACTGGTGGGGTTGTTTTGGAGGATAGTATTCCTGATGATTCGATTGTCGGAAGCGTTGACGTGAGAACTGTTAAAGTTGTTGCATTAGTGGGTGATTCCGACGTGTTGCGCAAAGGCAACGGTGGAGATGTATGGATGACAGTTTTGGCCTCTGTTGATGCCTCCGTCATTCTGACGATGATGGTAGACGATTTTGTTTCAGTCTGCTCGGTCGTGGAGGTTGGAATGGTCGGGGTTCCAGAGGTAGGTGTTGTTAGAACGGTTTGAGTTAATGAGTGAGTCGAAGTAGTTGACTTGCCTTCAGGTGTTGGTGTGCTTTGACGAGTAGGCCGAATAGCTTTTATTGACGTTTGATGTATTTCTTTGTAACCTGTAGTAGTAGTAGCAATCAGCGGAGATTCGGATCCGACGGAAGTGTTTTCCGGCTTTGTTGAGGTTGAAACATGTGGTGTAGTTTTGGAGGATAGAATTCCTGATGCTTCAGTTGTCGGAAGCGTTGACCTGAGAACTGTTAAAGTTGTTGCATTAGTGGGTGATTCCGACGTGTTGCGCAAAGGCAACGGTGGAGATGTATGGATGACAGTTTTGGCCTCTGTTGATGCCTCCGTCATTCTGACGGTGATGGTAGACGATTTTGTTTCAGTCTGCTCGGTCGTGGAGGTTGGAATGGTCGGGGTTCCAGAGGTAGGTGTTGTTGGAACGGTTTGAGTTAATGAGTGAGTCAAAGTAGTTGACTTGCCTTCAGGTGTCGGTGTGCTTGATGGAGTAGGCCGAATAGCTTTTATTGACGTTTGATGTATTTCTTTGTAACCTGTAGTAGTAGTAGCATTCAGCGGAGATTCGGATCCGACGGAAGTGTTTTGCGACTTCGTAGAGGTCGAAACTTGTAGTGTTGTTTTGGAGGATAGTATTCCTGATGATTCAGTTGTCGGAAGCGTTGACGTTAGAACTGGTAAGGTTGTTGCATTAGTGGGTGATTCCGACTTGTTGCGCAAAGGCAACGATGGAGATCTAGAACTTGGGGTAATGGCGCCTGTCGAGGCCTCCGTCGTTTTGACTGTGATGTTAGACGATTTTGTTTCTGTCTGCTCGGTCGTGGAGGTTGGAATGCTCGGGGTTCCAGAGGTAGGTGTTGTTGGAACGGTTGGAGTTAATAAATGAGTCAAAGTAGTTGACTTGCCTTCAGGTGTTGGTGTGCTTGATGGAGTAGGCCGAATAGCTTTTATTGACGTTTGATTTATTTCTTTGTAACCTGTAGTAGTAGTAGCAATCAGCGGAGATTCGGATCCGACGGAATTGTTTTGCGGCTTTGTTGAGGTCGAGACTGGTGGGGTTGTTTTGGCGGATAGTATTCCTGATGATTCAGTTGTTTGCAGCGTTGACGTTAGAACTGTTAAGGTTGTTGCATTAGTGGGTGATTCGGACGTGTTTCTCACAGGCAACGAAGGAGATGTATGGGTGCCAGTTTTGGCCTCTGTTGATCCCTCCGGCATTCTGACGGTGATGTTTGAGGATTTGGTTTCAGTCTGCTCAGTCGTGGAGGTTGGACTGCTCGGGGTTCCAGAGGTAGGTGTTGTTGGAACGGTTTGAGTTAATGAGTAAGTCGAAGTAGTTGACTTGCCTTCAGGTGTTGGTGTGCTTGATGGAGTAGGCCGTATAGCTTTTGTTGACGTTTGATGTATTTCTTTGTAAGCTGTACTAGTAGTAGCAATCAGCGGAGATTCGGATCCGACGGAAGTGTTTTGCAGCTTTGTTGAGGTCGAGACTGGTGGGGTTGTTTTGGAGGATAGTATTCCTGATGATTCAGTTGTCGGAAGCGTTGACGTTAGAACTGGTAAGGTTGTTAGATTAGTGTGTGATTGCGACTTGTTGCGCAAAGGCAACGATGGAGATCTAGAACTTGGTGTCATGGCCCCTGTCGAGGCCTCCGTCGTTTTGACGGTGATGGTAGAGGATTTGGTTTCTGTCTGCTCGGTCGTGGAGGTTGGAATGGTCGGAGTTCCAGAGGTAGGTGTTGTTGGAACGGTTGGAGTTAATAAGTGAGTCGAAGTAGTTGACTGGCCTCCAGGTGTAGGTGTGCCTGATGGAGTAGGCCGAATAGTTTTTGTTAACGATTGATGTATTTCTTTGTAACCTGTACTAGTAGTAGCAATCAGCGGAGATTCGGATTCGATGAAAGTGTTTAGTGAATTTGTAGAGGTCGAAACTTGTGGGGTTGTTTTGGAGGATAGTATTCCTGGAGGTTCAGTTGTCGGAAGCGTTGACGTTAGAACTGGTAAGGTTGTTGCATTAGTGGGTGATTCCGACGTGTTGCGCAAAGGCAACGGTGGAGATGTATGGATGACAGTTTTGGCCTCTGTTGATGCCTCCGTCATTCTGACGGTGATGGTAGACGATTTTGTTTCAGTCTGCTCGGTCGTGGAGGTTGGATTGGTCGGGGTTCCAGAGGTAGATGTTGTTGGAACGGTTGGAGTTAATGAGTGAGTCGAAGTAGTTGACTGGCTTCCAGGTGTAGGAGTGCCTGATGGAGTAGGCCGAATAGCTTTTGTTGACGTTTGATGTGTTTCTTTGTAACCTGTAGTAGTAGTAGCAATCAGTGGAGATTCGGATCCGACGGAAGTGTTTTGCGGCTTTGTTGAGGTCGAAACTTGTGGGGCTGTGTTGGTGGATAGCATTCCTGATGATTCAGTTGTCGGAAGCGTTGACGTTAGAACTTTTAAGGTTGTTGCATTAGTGGGTGATTCGGACGTGTTTCTCACAGGCAACGAAGGAGATGTATGGGTGCCAGTTTTGGCCTCTGTTGATCCCTCCGTCATTCTGACGGTGATGGTAGTCGATTTTGTTTCAGTCTGCTCGGTCGTGGAGGTTGGAATGGTCGGGGTTCCAGAGGTAGGTGTTGTTGGAACGGTTTGAGTTAATGAGTGAGTCGAAGTAGTTGACTTGCCTTCAGGTGTTGGTGTGCTTTGACGAGTAGGCCGAATAGCTTTTATTGACGTTTGATGTATTTCTTTGTAACCTGCAGTAGTAGTAGCAATCAGCGGAGATTCGGATTCGATGAAAGTGTTTAGTGAATTTTTAGAGGTCGAAACTTGTGTGGTTGTTTTGGAGTATAGTATTCCTGGAGATTCAGTTGTCGGCAGCGTTGACGTTAGAACTGTTAAGGTTGTTGCATTAGTGGGTGATTCCGACGTGTTTCTCAAAGGCAACGATGGAGATGTATGGATGAAAGTTTTGGCCTCTGTTGATGCCTCCGTCATTCTGACGGTGATGTTTGAGGATATGGTTTCAGGCTGCTCAGTCGTGGAGGTTGGACTGGTCGAGGTTCCAGAGGTAGGTGTTGCTGGAACGGTTGGAGTTAATGAGTAAGTCGAAGTAGTTGACTTGCCTTCAGGTGTTGGTGTGCTTGATGCAGTAGGCCGTATAGCTTGTGTTGACGTTTGATGTATTTCTTTGTAAGCTGTAGTAGTAGTAGCAATCAGCGGAGATTCGGATTCGATGAAAGTGTTTAGTGAATTTGTAGAGGTCGAAACTTGTGGGGTTTTTTTTGAGGATAGTATTCCTGATGATTCAGTTGTCTGAAGCGTTGACGTGAGAACTGTTTTGGTTGTTGCATTAGTGGGTGATTCCGACGTGTTGCGCAAAGGCATCGATGGAGATGTACCGATGAAAGTTTTGGCCTGTGTTGATGCCTCCGTCATTCTGACGGTGATGGTAGAGGACTTGGTTTCAGTCTGCTCGGTCGTGGAGGTTGGAATGTTCGGGGTTCCAGAGGTAGGTGTTGTTGGAACGGTTGGAGTTAATGACTGAGTCGAAGTAGTTGTCTGGCCTCCAGGTGTTGGTGTGCTTGATGCAGTAGGCCGTATAGCTTTTGTTGACGTTTGATGTATTTCTTTGTAAGCTGTAGTAGTAGTAGCAATCAGCGGAGATTCGGATTCGATGAAAGTGTTTAGTGAATTTGTAGAGGTCGAAACTTGTGGGGTTTTTTTTGAGGATAGTATTCCTGATGATTCAGTTGTCTGAAGCGTTGACGTGAGAACTGTTTTGGTTGTTGCATTAGTGGGTGATTCCGACGTGTTGCGCAAAGGCATCGATGGAGATGTACCGATGAAAGTTTTGGCCTGTGTTGATGCCTCCGTCATTCTGACGGTGATGGTAGAGGACTTGGTTTCAGTCTGCTCGGTCGTGGAGGTTGGAATGGTCGGGGTTCCAGAGGTAGGTGTTGTTGGAACGGTTGGAGTTAATGACTGAGTCGAAGTAGTTGTCTGGCCTCCAGGTGTTGGTGTGCTTGATGGAGTAGACCGAATAGCTTTTGTTGACGTTTCATGTATTTCTTTGTAACCTGGAGTAGTAGTAGTAGCAATCAGCGGAGATTCCGATTCGAAGGGAGTGTTTTGCGGCTTTGTTGAGGTCGAAACTTGTTGGGTTGATAGAGAGGATAGTATTCCTGGAGATTCAGTTGTCGGAAGCGTTGACGTGAGAGCTGTTAAGGTTGTTGCATTAGTGGGTAATTCCGACGTGTTGCGCAAAGGCAATGATGGAGATGTATGGGTGAAAGTTTTGGCCTCTGTTGATGCCTCCGTCATTCTGACGGTGATGGTTGAGGATTTGGTTTCAGTCTGCTCGGTCGTGGAGGTTGGATTGGTCGGGGTTCCAGAGGTAGGTGTTGCTCGAACGGTTGGAGTTGATGAGTGAGTCGGTGAGTGCACTCCAAAGGTTGGGGTGTTTGATAGAGTACGGCGAATAGCTTTTGTTGACGATTGATGTATTGTTGTGGAGCCCGTAGTAGTAGTAGCAAACGGCGGAGATTCCGATCCGACGGAGCTGTTTTGTGGATTTGTTGAGGTTGAAACTTGGATTGTTAGGGATGATGCGATTCCTTTGGATTCAGTGTTTGGCAGCGTTGACGTCAGGACTTTTGGACGCATCGTCGTATTTGTTATTGCTGGTTTTGACTTGGTTGATTCCGATAGAGATGATATTGTTGTTGACCCGGTGGATTCAAACGAAATTGAGGAGAGATCTTTTGGGAATTCTTTGGATTCAGACATCAGTGTGTTTTCTGGAGTATAACTGGAAGTTTTAGTGAGTGAATAGGTGTGTGCCTTAGTTGGAGAACTGGCTTGTGTTATAAGTGGTGTCTTTGTAGAAGACTGGGCTGTAGTTGTATTATCTTGTGTAGAAGGGGTGGTTAAGGTGGTGTTTTTGTGATTGGATGCTCTAAATCCTGGAGACAGCGTAGATGTGTCACCTTGTAGCGATTGCGATTTCACTTTAGAAACAGGTGGTAGCGAGACCTTATTTGGACCGGTCGTAAACGAGTTCGTTGTCAGATTTATTCGTTGTGTCGTTGTTTCTGGATTTTTCTGGGCTATTGTCGTTGGATTCGATGTTTGTGGAATTGATGTTGGGGAAATGGAAATATCTGTCGATGTAGGTAGTTCGTATTTTTTGGGGGTCTTGATAGTTGTTAAAATAGTTTTTCTTGTATGTGTTGACTCCAAGGGAGTTGTTTGGGAACGTTCAATGTTGTTTTGCAGAGTCGGTGAGGACTTGGTTGATTCTGATGATGATAATATTGCAGTTGTCGTAGAATCAAAGGGTGGTGGTGATAAGTCGGTTGAGATCGTTGTGGATTCTTCAATTTCTCGAAGTTTCAGTGTTGATGGAGGGGATTGTATAGATGTTTGTGCTTGCTTCGCTTGGCGATTAGTTTGTACATCTGATGGGATTGTTGTTAATGTTATTTGCGGGGTTTTTTGTATTACCGTTTTATGATTTTCTGTAGTAGAATAAGTTGCGCTGCTGTAACTGAGTTCCTTATGGGATGGAAAGGCTGTTGGGTTATTTTGTGTATTTACCTTTTCTGAATGCAAGCTTGTATTTGCACTTGAATAAATAGTTGGGCCAGTGGTTGATCTTGGCGTTGAGGTTGTTAAATTTTTTATTTCGCCGTCAATGCTTACAGTTATTACAGTTGCAGGTAGTTCGGTTGTGTGTTTCCATAGTGTTGTTGAAAGTGGTCCCGGAACGGTTGTAATAACTTTTAATATGGTTGACTCTTGCGCTATTGTTGTACTTTCGTCTGCATCATTCGAATGTGTAGTACTCCATAATTTTGATTTAATTGTTGGCAAATATTGCTCTGACGTATAATAGTTACCTGTGATAATTGCTACCAAGTTGGACGATGTTGTTTCTATTTCTGCAAACGTTTTTTCTGTTGGACTGGAAACATTTTCGGGATTGTTTGTTGTACTATGAAAGTATTGGTACGGTGGAATTGTTTTACTAAAATACATTACAGGCTCTGGTGTTGGTTGTGTACTTAATGCATTATATTGAGATGGTTGTGATTTTGTTGTTGTGGCCTGTAGTTTACCACAATATGCAACTTCATCTGGATTTGTGCTAGTCCTGTTATTTTCTGGTACAAATTGCATACATTGAGGATTGTAGCAACGGGTAATTCCTTCACAGAGTGATACGCAGCAAAAAGCACCGTCTGGACAGTCATTGTCTGAGAGGCAGTTCGTTCTGTCTTTACTGGTTCCTTCATGGGTAATAACCTGGCATTCATTCTGATCTTCTACTGGAACATGCCAGGCTAGGTTTCTGTAAGAAGGACACTTAGAGTTTTCTTCTACCGTTGGACAGTCGTAAAAGTAGTCGTCATCCGTGTTTTGATATTCATCTACGCATGCATTTTCATTCCAGTTATCCTGACTACCAGTAAATTCGCAAAACTCACTTTGGTACTCACAACAGCCTGTAGGTCAAAAGTTTTTAGTTAGCTTTCGTATCCACATGTTGAACTACTAGTCTATTTGACAGTCTGTCTGTTTTTTTTTAAACTGTGCTTGTAAACTGAAATTAATAAATGGTTAATTAGAAAAAGATGATTATTTCAAAACGTAATCCTTACTTGATGCGAGATGGATAGATGATGACACAAGAAGCAGGGAGGTGTACAAGAAAATACTTTTTGGACCAAATTTAACTATCATTTTAAATATGGTACTGTAATTTCCAGTACGTAGATCAAATGATTTGGTGCATGCATATGTAGCTGAATACGCTCGCTCATAGCTTTGCCAAATGTATGAAATTAGAAAATGTCATGAATAGTAATAATAATAATAATTAAATTGCTTCTGTCAGAATTAGCGACAATGAACTACGGTTTTAATCGGCATAATGATAGTGATTTCTAACTTTAGTATGATTACATTCGCAGATGTTTTGAAAATAAGTTAGTTAAGGTAAAAATTCCCAATATTTCAAACAATTCTTTCAATTAAATAGTTAAGAACCGATTTCTCCATTGTATCGTGACGTCCCATGTATTTATGTTTAGACGCAGTGAAATGAACCAACCGTAATCTGTTTATATTCCAAATATCTGTTTTGGGCTGAAATGCAAAGGGAATTTAACTTTTAACTAAACATGTACGCATATGAGATATGAACATTTTTTTTCTTGAAGCTGATTATTGCTACAGACATAGTAGTTATGTACATGGTTTTATTTTAATACATGATACAAAATGAAGCACAGTGATTTACTTATGAGAATAAACACAATCGGTTTAAGATACTGTCTTCAGTGATTTGTCCTTGCATTGAGGATTTATCACCTAAAATTGTCAAAACAGCACCGCCATTCCTTCGTGGTGAAGTCTGACATATATTAAATATACCTCGAGCAAAATATGACTGTTGTGAAGTAGTATGTATGACTTTATGCCTTGGACTTACTCATACGTAGAACTCTATGCCTGTTGGGATTATGTTTTCGCCACTTATATATTTTCCTGTGGTTCAATTGGTTAGTAAGTAAAAACATGACAAGATATTTTTATTCAACAGTAATAATAGTATTATGCTAATATGTTATAGGTTACACATTTAGTTTTGCACGTAACTGTAGCATATCAAGTAGGTACATTTATACATCAGCTATTTATATATGTACATTTTTACATAATTACATGAATTCTAGTAGATTGAATAAAACTAATTTCATAAAACAGTGTACTCGAAAATATTTTGGGGTGTTTGTTTGGGTGTCCTGTTTGAGAGAGTCATATGAGATGTAAGTATTGATTACGTAATTAAGAGTTAAATAGATACAAAGCATAACGCCATCCTATTATTTCAGCCGAATTCTTCAGAATCTATTCTCAACTCGTCCAACTTCTTTCTAAACTACTGTCAGAAGTTTTAACCTCGTATTCTGGGTTTATTACAGTCCCCAGATTTTTAAAAACTTTCTAAAATGCCTTGACTTGCTTCATATTCAAAGTAATTTTTAGAAAAATTACCCAAGCTCCGACTTCCATTACGGGTGAAAGCCAAAGCTTTTGTCAGGGATAGTTTTTTCCCAGGCTTAAAATACGCTATCGTGTGGTCAGAGTCACTACCTGTTTGATGATCTACTTCCCTGCCAGTGGTATTACTGTCTCTCTTGATCTTTAAGCCTCTTCCACTTTTAAAGCTTAATAGTTTTGGTGGTGTGGTGCTCGATTTAAAGAAAGATTTTCCAAACTGAAATGGTTTTTGAATACCTTTACCTTTCTTGTCGTCACCGTGTAGTTTTTGAAAATCAATTTTCGGTATTACTTCTTTATTTATACTTTTTCCGAATTCGAAGGGCTTGTGAACAGTTCTTCCTTTCGGATCCCCCAGTCGCTTCTGGAAGTCAATTTTTGGTATTACTTCTTTCTCTATACCTTTTCCAAACTTGTAGGGTTTTTCAATACGTTTTCCCTTCTGCCCTCCCTGTTGTTTCTGGAAGTCAATTTTTGGTATTACTTCTTTCTCTATACCTTTTCCAAATTTATAAGGTTTTTCAATACGTCTTCCCTTCTGCCCTCCCTGTTGTTTCTGGAAGTCAATTTTTGGTATTACTTCTTTCTCTATACTTTTTCCAAACTTGTAGGGTTTTTCAATACGTTTTCCCTTCTGCCCTCCCTGTTGTTTCTGGAAGTCAACTTTTGGTATTACTTCTTTCTCTATACTTTTTCCAAATTCAAATGGTTTTTGAACAAGTCTTCCCTTCTGCCCTCCCTGTTGTTTCTGGAAGTCAACTTTTGGTATTACTTCTTTCTCTATACTTTTTCCAAACTCAAATGGCTTTTCAACAAGTCTTCCCTTCTGCCCTCCCTGTTGTTTCTGGAAGTCAATTTTTGGTATTACTTCTTTCTCTATACTTCTTCCAAATTCAAATGGTTTTTGAACAAGTCTTCCCTTCTGCCCTCCCTGTTGTTTCTGGAAGTCAACTTTTGGTATTACTTCTTTCTCTATACTTTTTCCAAACTCAAATGGCTTTTCAACAAGTCTTCCCTTCTGCCCTCCCTGTTGTTTCTGGAAGTCAATTTTTGGTATTACTTCTTTCTCTATACTTTTTCCAAATTCAAATGGTTTTTGAACAAGTCTTCCCTTCTGCCCTCCCTGTTGTTTCTGGAAGTCAATTTTTGGTATTACTTCTTTCTCTATACTTTTTCCAAATTTATAGGGCGTTTCAACACCCCGCCCGGTTTGATTACCTAGCCTCTTTTGGAATTCTATCTTTGGTATTACTTCTTTATTTATACCTTTTCCGAATTCGAAAGGTTTTTCAACAAATCTTCCTTTTACTTGATCTCCCAATCGTTTTATGAAATCTATTTTGGGGATCGTTTCTTGTTGTATTGTTCGGCCCATTGAAGCAACATCAGTGTGGTTTTGCCTAGCTGTATTGTCATAAGCAACTGTAACTGGTGGATCAATGAAAATGTTTAGTACTGGGTTGAAGCAGCGGGTGATTCCTTCACAAACTGATAGGCAGCAGTAGGCACCGGTGCAGCAGTCATCATCGGAAAGGCAATTCTGGGGCTTCATATAAGCATTAGTGGATGGACAATCTTCGCATGGAAGGTGGCGCTGAAGTCCTCTGGTTGGAGGGCATTTCCCATCGCTGTCCTCTTCGCTCCTGTACCTGGCGAAGTACGAACCCACTCCTTGTGATTCTATAAAAGATCTACCCTTTATGAGACAAATTTCAAGATACGAATCCAAGTTATCAACTGATATGATCTGATCAACTCAACTCAAATATACACTTACGTGAAGTAAAGAATATCAGGACGAAGAGAGTCGTACATACGAACATCCTGGTGTAGAAACAGGTTTTCCAATGTTATGCCGAACCACTAATGCTAATTGAAGTATCAATAATGGTTATATTATTAGGAGGTAAGGCATAATAGGGCGAGAGAGAACCTATTGTAGCTTTGTTAGCTCAATGGCGAACATAGGTCGAATGAATAATCTAAGGTTTCACTTTTGCATGTCGCTTTCAAATTTTGCATACAGATTCATTGTTAATTTGAAATATTGTTGATGCACACGGGGTGAGAGCGAATAATGCACTAGATGCTTGATTTATAAATGCGCGTTAAGGACATTGTGACGCTTTTCGCCAAAAGGAAAGTCTATAATAAGATCCATGTGAAGTTCCGACAAGATATCAAGGTACAGGTTATCCTTGTGTCAATAATCGGAACCCAAAATCAATTTTTTCTTTACAGAATTCTGAGGTTGAATTTGAAACGACAGGGATTATGTATTATCTTATTATTCTTAAATCTATTGTTAAATACTGTGTAATCTCTGGTCTTAATAAAGCAAATATTATTGAACCTCACACAGTACAGTGAAACCTGTATATAATGGCCGTTCATATAATGGTTTCCTGTCAATAGTGGTCAAGTTTTGATTCCCGGTCCCACCTCCTATCCTTTATCATAGGGAATTCCCTCTATATAATGGTTTTCTATATAGTGGTAACCTGCTCATAGTGGTCTAATGACCAATCCCCTTCAGTTAAAAATACAGCTTGGAGTACCTGTATATAGTGGTCCACCAGTCAGAACGAAGGGATATAACTCGCGCAACCCCAAACCAATGACACAACTGCTTGAATTTAGTTCAATTATACATTTGAACCACGTTTTTATTTGCAGCGGTTTTATATTGTATGTATATGTATTAAATGTTAACTCATTGATTCCATTATATTTAAGTACTGTGCTTCTGGCTGGTGAATTGAAGTATTTTCAATTAGTTCTTGTTTTAATTTATGTGCTTTTAATCATTTTAAAATAAAAACTTCTTGTTTTGTAAGTTTTCGAATAATCTAGTAATGATTATACAGAAGTTACAGTCCTCACACCTGTCTCAAGACACGGTGTGCAATGGTGTTATCAATAATTACAATATTCATTGCAAAAAATTCAAAGTCTGAAGCAGAAAAATATCAGCTATTATTTTAAAAAAGTATTAAACTGCTGATTTTCAATAACTCATGCAATTAAAACTTGCAAGGATTCGTGCTGGTATGCCTCTATATATATGTGTTTATATAGTAACTTCTGACCACTATATGTTTATACAGTGGTCCCTGTCTATAGTGGTCAAATTTGGGCGTCCCTAGGAAAACCATTATATACAGGTTTTACTGTATCATGGGGGAAATTAGTAGCAGTCAGATGTAAATTCGAATCTCCAGGCGTAGTTGGTAGGCTCTTACAGTATAAGGAATTTTGTAAAATTATGAATAGAAATTATGATTTAAACCCGGACCTCTGATACCAGAATGGACAGTGATAAAGCACTTGATAATGTTTCCGAAAGAATTGGTGGCAGGGGAACCGGATACCTTATTACGATTAAAATTTTGGGGGCATTTAATTATTAAAATTTAATATGAATCAGATGGCGCCAAACTGACTAAGATGGCACAGGGCATTGTCCTACCAAGTGACCCCAGCCATAAGCGGATATAAGCAAAAACACCTGGCGGTAGCCAAAATCGCATGACCCATGAGCGCCATCTCATTGTTTTTCTGAAACTCTTGTGAATTCTCTATTTTCAACAATCTTTACGATTTTGAAAATTTTCTCAATAAGAATATTCTGTGTTTTCATCGAAAAGCTCTAAGTCAAAGTACTAATTACAATTATCCTGAAATTTGTTCTAAATGTAATACATTTACTCAAGCAAGAAGTAATCAGCGTACAAATACTATATGGGAAATAAGCATATTATGTGATATATGTAGTTATAATTACAAGGTCACCTCAACACTTTAACAATAATAGTAATTTCAAGGTCATTTGTGAAATGAACGAGTTAGCACGTAAAGAGCATGCAAATGTAATTACTTTGATAGATTGATTGAAGATCTTATAGTTCTGAGGTTGATCTGAGACAAGATTACTTGTTTGTAATGATGAAAAGCTTATGTAATCATTTTGTTCTTATGTTATCGACAATCTACATGAAAAATATTTTTATTTACGATGAGTAATTCCGAAGGAAGTCAATTAACCCATCATTTGTTGATTGATTGACTGATGGTGCAATAATAGCGAAAACGAATCTGAACCATGACTGACGTAATTACATATTGATAAAGTTGTAAATTTTATTCAAAATTTTACATTGCTATAGAAAATGTTTTAAAACTGACAAATGAGCCCGAAAACATCGTGGAAGTCATGAAATCCTCACTTTTTACTGGTGGGCTTTTTCGGAGGGCCTGGTCTTACAACTGTTTTTCCGAACTGGAATGGTTTCTCAGCAGCTCTTCGATTAATATCTGCATTCCCCTGTCGTTTTTGAAATTCTATTTTTGGTATTGCTTGGTTAATAGCTGATTTTCCAGATTTATGGCGGTTCTGAACTCCTCGACCACTCTCATGTCCAGCTTTTTTTTGAAAATCGATTCTAGGAATTCCATCTTGTTTGGCTTTCCTGCCTGAGGCGGCATTTGAGCCTGGCATATCTGTTAGGATTATCAAGTCATGACAATTATAAGTTTAAAATATGATTTTTGAGTATTTATGTGTGTATCGAAAGTTTACTTGAAATGAAAAAAATTGCCAAGAACGCGACGAACAAAAGATGAGCCCTTAATAGCATTGTGTTTTTTGAAATAGTGTCTCGTGTGTAGGTAAAACAAAGCCTGTAGATGGAATAATTCAAAACTGGTTGCAAATTTGAAAATTTTGTGCTTGAATCAATGTTAAGATGAAAAATTGAATTCCAATCTCGGATGTATGAAATTTCCAATGTACTTTTACAAGTTACGGATCAAGTTCTGCTGCATTCGAAGATATTATTCCATAAAGTTTTAACTCTCAATTTACTAGCAAAGACTACGCCAATTTTATTGATTTTTAGTGTAACCAATCACAAAACAGTATTCGTCACAAACAATGGAAATTAAAACTCAATAAATGAAATACTGTAAAATCATGCTTTATACTTACGGTTTACATTTCACTAAACAATAGTTTGCCAATACGAGAGGCAGGCTGTTGTTATAAAGTATGTAATTTATTGGGTAATTATTGGAAAACTGTCGATGTACAATCTTGTCTCATATAGCAAAATGTGATTACATTGATACACGACACAGTACACGTTTGTGTCACTATGCTGCAGCCTACTCTTCGGGCTCTACAGTGAATGAATTCAATGCTTTTGCATGTTGCACTCAAAGATTAGATAATCCACTAAACGAACAAATTACATATACATAAAATTAATATATGTACAGAAGGCATAATATATTACGGGATAGCAACAATCCACCATCCTATACACCTTCTTCTTTTATGAAGCCCGCTCCACCCTCTTCTGATGCTTTCCCACCACCGTAATCGTAGCCACCCCTTGGATTTTCTGTTGTTGTGGTTGTTGTAGTCGGGGTCGTGGTAGTAGTTGTTGTTGGTGTCGTTGTAGTAGTTGTTGTAGTTGTTGTTGTCGGTGTCGTTGTGGTAGTTGTTGTTGTCGGTGTCGTGGTTTCTAATGTGGACTCCGTGGAAGTTTCGGTGGACGTTTCGGTTGAAGTCTCGGTGGAAGTTTCGGTGGAAGTTTCGGTGGAAGTTTCGGTGGAAGTTTCAGTGGACGTTTCGGTGGATGTTTCAAACGTAGTCTCTGGTGTAGTTGGGGTCACAGTAGTAATTATAGTTGTTGGAGTTGTTGTCGTTGTCGTGGTCGGTGTGGTAGTCGGGGTTGTTGTTGTTGTCGTGGTCGGTGTGGTAGTTGGGGTTGTTGTTGGTGTTGTCGTGGTCGGTGTGGTAGTTGGGGTTGTTGTTGGTGTTGTCGTGGTCGGTGTGGTAGTTGGGGTTGTTGTTGGTGTGGTAGTTGGTGTTGTTGTTGGTGTGGTAGTTGGTGTTGTTGTTGGTGTGGTAGTTGGTGTTGTCGTGGTCGGTGTGGTAGTTGGGGTTGTTGTTGGTGTGGTAGTTGGTGTTGTCGTGGTCGGTGTGGTAGTTGGGGTTGTTGTTGGTGTAGTAGTTGGAGTGGTTGTGGGTGTAGTAGTTGGGGTTGTTGTTGGTGTGGTAGTTGGGGTTGTAGTTATCGTAGTTGTTGGAGTGGTTGTAGTTGTCGTTGTTGTTGGAGTGGTCGTAGTTGTCGTTGTTGTAGGAGTGGTTGTAGTTGTCGTTGTTGTAGGAGTGGTTGTAGTTGTCGTTGTTGTAGGAGTGGTTGTAGTTGTCGTTGTTGTAGGAGTAGTAGTGGTTGTTGTAGGAGCCGTAGTCGTTGGTTCTTCGTGACAAGGTGAATGTGTCTTGGGACAAGGTGGATTTCCAGTGAAATTGTGGAGGTCATCCGTGAACTTATTGATAAAAGGATTATAACATCGAGTTATTCCTTCACAAATCGATAAACAGCAATAAGAACCGATACAACAATCAAGGTCGCTGACACAGTTCCCGTATTTCCTAAAGTACAAATCCGAAACAGCGCAACCTTCTGACAGCGGTTTTTGACGAGCTAAATTACGGTATCCAGGACATTTTAAGGCATCTTCTCCACAGGCGCCTCCTTGCAGTTCATTCAGACCTGAAGAAAAAAGAATAATTTTTAACCCGCTCTTAGAAGTGGAAACAATAATCACAGTAATGTATACCTGGAGGAAAACATATATCTCCAAAAGTAAGTGTTGGTCTCAAGACTATGATGCATCCAAAGAGGAGAGTAATTGAGATTCGCACGACATTACTTTCGAGGTTGATTCTAGAGGTCATGCTGGTATGTCAGATAATAAAATTAGTAATTCATTTTTTAACACCTGAAATGTACAAGTATATAGGTGACTCTGAAATCTTCCAGTAGTATAATCATTAGAACTAATATCAGTATTACTAAACAGTACAAATACCTTGAAAATCAGCTTGTATATTTTAACTACAGTGTACTATTACCTACAACCTATTACTACAACCTATGGGCGCTTAAAATTCGGTTGAACAAATTTTGTCCAATTTTATTTCCAAGTTCTTCTGATTTCTTTTTCGTCATACAATGACAGTGCGCGATGCACTGACACGGAATTAAGACGGATTTTACCTTCAAACACATTTGACTTATACTTGATTATGCTAAAATTCCAAAAGACATTAACGAGGGAAACCTTATTATTGCAACCAGAAAATAAATTCTATACATTGATGTGCTTGTTTGTCAAAACTTAATCCATTGTTAGTTCTAAAACAATTCGGTTCCACGAGTGTTTTCTAAAATATATAAATCCTAATTTGCAAACCTTGAAAATATCTTATACATATATGTATGTATGTACATGGTTTCCAATGCACCCGTTTGCTAGAAAATGTTTTGAGCGACCCCCCCCCCTTTTATGACAGTCAGCATTTTTTAGAAATATATTTTCAAAATCCCTTCATTTACCAGACGTTTAAAAAAAATTAAACAAGATAATAATTATTTCCTGTGATCAAAACCATCCATTCACTTGTCATGTACTTGACAATGACACTTATTTTCGAGGCCGCTCATTTATTGGTATGTCGATGGAAGCCTTTGAATTTCAGAAATGTTTTTTTTCGTTCAAACTATCACGTGCACCTCGACAGGAGTATTTCTCTAAAATTCTTCAGAAATATGCAGCATAGGTTTACCACCGTGGTTGATTTCAAAAAAATAATCAGCAGTACGCACACATGTACGTAGATATGCAGCAGTAATTAAACAAAATCTAATAATTGGGCAACCTATAACTGAGTATCATTGGTTTGACAATCTTTGAACAAAATGTAACGTACAATTTGCTCTGAAGTGGCCATCATTGTATTGAGACTCACAAGTATGTATGTATTAATGTGTTGGCATAAATACGTAATTATATAATTACCTACACAATGTACTCAACAAAAGTTAATTTTAATGTTTTATAATACATCACAGATTACATAAAATATTCGTTAAAATTTATATAAACAATTGTTAGAAACTCGACGTCGGTTTACTGATTTCTAAGACTTAAGATACTGGTGTAGTAGTTTTCAGCGTTTATACACCTTCTTCTTTAATAAAGCCGGCACCGGCGTCTTGTGATGCTTCACCACCACCATAATCGTAGCCTCCGCGAGGATCTTCGGTTGTTGTAGTGGTAGTTGTGGTAGTCGTAGTCGGTGTTGTAGTTGGTGTAGTAGTTGGAGTGGTTGTTGGTGTAGTAGTTGGAGTGGTTGTTGGTGTAGTAGTTGGAGTGGTTGTTGGTGTAGTAGTTAGGGTTGTAGTTATCGTAGTTGTTGGAGTGGTTGTAGTTGTCGTTGTTGTAGGAGTGGTTGTAGTTGTCGTTGTTGTAGGAGTGGTTGTAGTTGTCGTTGTTGTAGGAGTGGTTGTAGTTGTTGTTGGAGTGGTTGTAGTTGTTGTTGGAGTGGTTGTAGTTGTTGTTGGAGTGGTTGTAGTGGTCGTTGTTGTAGGAGTAGTAGTGGTTGTTGTAGGAGCCGTAGTCGTTGGTTCTTCGTGACAAGGTGAATGTGTCTTGGGACAAGGTGGATTTCCAGTGAAATTGTGTAGGTCATCCGTGAACTTATTGATAAAAGGATTATAACATCGGGTTATTCCTTCACATATCGATAAACAACAATAAGAACCGATACAACAATCATGGTCGCTGACACAGTTCCCGTATTTCCTAAAGTACAAATCCGAAATAGCACAGCCCTCTGACATTGGTTCTTGACGAGCTAAGTTCCGGTATCCGGGACATTTAAAGGCATCTTCTCCACAACCGCCTCCTTGCGGTTCGTTCAAACCTGAAGAAAAAGGAATATTTTTTAACCCGCTCTCAGAAGTGGAAATAATGAGGACAGTAATGAATACCCGGAGGAAAACATAAATCTCCAAAAGTAGGTGTTGGTCTCAGGAACATGATGCATCCAAAGATGATAGCAAATGAGACTTGCTCGACATTTCTTCGAATATTGCAGCTTGCGGTCATACTGGTGTGATAAATGTTGTAAATATTCGCAGCGTCCAATTTTCCCACGCCTACAATTTCAGGCTATGCAGCAATAGTCTAAAGGAAAAATCTGCTCGTATGTAATTATGTAGTACATATCATCCCAAAAAATAATATCAATTTTTCTGAATACAAAAATATACCTTAAAAATCAGAATGTTCAATTAGAATTCCACGGTTTGATCAACTTTTGCTTAGGGTTATCGAGTTTTTGCTAAAGTATTACGTCTTTTCGTTTTTGTAATCCATACACTGACAAGAGATTTCCCAGCGAGTGCTTGTGCTAACAAAGCATATTTATAATTGTATACATTTAAAAATTTGGCAGTCATTAGTGAGAGAAACCTATTTATTGTTACTAATTGTTACTAAATGCAGCTCTCATTTATGTTCGTGCTCTGTCAAGTCATTGTCCGTGGAAAGACAATTGGTTTCCAACAGTGATTTCTAAAAACACAAGGAATCCTGGCCTGTTAATCATGCAAGTATTTTACGAATAGGCTGGGACATGAGGCAGTTGAACAGCTAATGTACATTGCATGATGCAAACAAGAATTTTATCAATGTCACCACACCAAGCATATCACAGAATATTCTGCACATCAAATTTTTATTCACAAGGAATTACACCACATCAATTTAAAAAACAATTAAAATTTTTAATGTAAAAAACTACTGCTCTACTTATCCCTACTAAAATAAATAAAAGCTTTGATACATCTCTCAATCTGTTAATTCTTTCTCAAAAGAGGCCAATGCTCTTGCCACTCCATTGTTCAAGATTTCACAGACGAAATTCTGAGGTTGTGAGCAAGGCGCCCCTTTAAAAAATAAAGTGTTCAGTCGCACCGAAAATGATAACTTGAGACAGCCTGGAGCGTTACTGCTGTTGTCGTTATCATTCCAGAATCTCCTGTCCAAATCGACTTGCTGACCGGACTCCGACCAAATCCAAATGAGACCAGGGTTTAAGCCTCCCGTCCAGAAGTCCGTCGTAGCAGCGTTTCTATATTGTATTAATTACATAAACTCAATTATTGAGAATCATTATCCTTTGAAGCTTTCAGCTGCAGCTTTGTACTTTAGGGTTATTCATACGGCATCCTGCATAAATTAATTACCTATTCAAACTTCCATATTTCATAAGGAAACGAGTGATACGATGGAAATCCTCAAAACTAATCATTTCCACAAGTCTCGCTCCCATTTTGGCACACTCGGTCGTCGCACTTTTCCAGTCATAAACCGTATCCTTGTTTAATAATGAGCTCACATGATAACACTTCCCTTTGATGCCTTCGATCTGGGTGAAATTTTTGGGGCAGTTCCCTGTAAATAAAATTTGCAGAAATTATTACATACCTACATACAAAAACTAACTTTATATTTTCTGAAATTTGTTACACTATGTCATTTTTAGATATGGTTGGCTAAGAAGCAAATGTGAACATTTGCAACATTGCAATCATTGGCTATGTTCACTTGGTTTTAGTTTAATTTCTGATGATGCTCATTCTTGTTATTAAAACTTTGCAGTTCAGAAAAGTCAAAAGAATATGCTACAACATGGTAATGGAATTCATACCTTGTTCGGGCTTCTGCTTATTCGTAAGGAAATACACGACATTCTCTAGTGTTTTCACACGTCCATCCAACTTGTCCATTCGAGCAACAAGCTTCTCCATAGCTGCCAGCAACTGCATGTCAACACTCGAGATGGATGGATGATGTTGATAATTCCCACTGTTACCACTATCCGAAATACTTTGGTCACCTTGATTTCCATTGCCCGGACCCGAGGGGTAGGGCCGTCTGTTCGGACCCGCTAGAATCTTCCCATTGAGTTGTTCCCCGTCTTGGGGAAAAAATTGACCCTGTGCTGAGAGCCCAATAACCAAAAAAATGACTACTCGGATCATTTTGAACTTCTGTCTCAGTCAAGGAATTACTTTGAGCAAAAGTGATCAGTTGGAAGAACCAAATGCTATTGAATAATTCTGAAATTTGAGTTGTAAAGACATAGTGAGTTTCCCCTAGAAGGCATATCTAACCGGATGCACTCTCACATTGTCAGAGGATACTCATCACGACACAGGGCTGATTAGTCAGCCAGGAATGGAAATCGAAAGTGAGCCGAGTGATCGTATCTTATTTACATGAACCAAAAGGATGCGATCCATCTACATGATGATCTCATTCTCTTTTACGGTACAACTGACTTTATCTGTCACAGGTAGCTTATTAACATATTATGTGCATGCGTAAGTGAAAATCCAGAATCCTACGCAAGGTTTCCTGAGAACTGCTTTCGTAAAAGTGCAAATGCCTGTAGTTATGATTGTAGTAACGATAACTCCAAAATCATGAGTCCTAAAGAAATCAGAAATTCAAGCATGGGGAGATAGTACAAAAGATGAGGTATACATAAATTGTATGCATTTATGTTGTGGACCATGTAATTTGTGCATCTAAGCGTACTTTAAACAGGCGTACTTACACATACGTTGTCTTCCCTATAAATACATAAGGAAGTGCTCAAAACAGTCCAAAGTGGTTGGACTTATTTTTAAACCGTTGCCCTCTTGTTCCTCAATGCCTTGAAATTGTAAGTTTGGACGCATTTGCTCATATGTGCAGATACATATGTCCTAAATAGTACACACACGTAAAATATCATGCACAAGTACATGTACATACTCATGTTGCAGTCGGGAGTGACAAATTATGCATGCGTAATTATACAGCAGAGCGCAAAGTACTTACAGAAAATGAAAGTAAATAGAAATTCCTACAATTAACAAAATGCATTATTGATTAGAGGAACAGCACTAATTACTATTAGATATTACTACATGGATGAATGACTAACAAGAATAACTCTTGCACCAATAAATCCCGTCTGTCTGTCAGTGCCAGGTGTTCTACTATTTGTGTTCGTACAAAAGTAATACACGGTGCTAATGACACCCCATGCAGCATGTATCCTGTTGTTCTTTGTAATTTTGCTTTCATGTATGTAGGTTTAAAATATTTTAAGTTATGTAACATGACAGTGCATAGAATGAGACTTCTCATAAAGATGAGCACACCGGGAAATTTTTGTTGCCACTGCAATTTGTCATTGGCCTTCACCTGGATTTAAAATCCATGGATATTCAAGTAATTATCTCACTGCGGCTGCTGGTGACAATGGTAAGAGTAATGCTGATACTGTTCAGTGCACAAGAAGTTATTACTTTGTGGGACATGGATTTCCCACGAAGTACCGTTACTGCTTTGACATGATCCTATTTGACGAAGGCCGTGGTTAGGGCAGTAGTGGAAATGGCACGGCATCTGCTGACTGTTATTATTTAGATTTTGATCGGGAAGTGCACAATCAGTAAGATCAGGATTGCTGCAGCCTGAATTCTCAGAAGAACTAATGCTTCTTGATGGCAAACTTGGTGTTGGAAGTGGATAGTATTCAAGAGAGCTCTTCCATTCATCAATATTTTTGATTACCTGAAACCACAAACCAAAATAAAGGAATAAATTATAGACGTTAAGTTTGCTAAAAAAATAGAAAAAGAAACTTTAATGGCTATGATTCGTTAATAATAATTATTATTCACATTAACTCGGCGCTTCACTCGAGAATCTGTACTATAGTTATTTGTTTTGGGATTGGAGGGCGGTTGCTGTTGTCCAGAAGATAGGGATGAACTCGTGTCAGTTCTTCTATGCTCGTAACTACTACTGAAAACATTGCGTTCTCGAGAGCTTGCTGAAGGTGATCTGGTACGGTCCGGATCCATTTGAGAAATATTAGCATCACCACGGACCGGTTCGCTTTTGTTGGTCGGAGCTACAACTATCAATTTCCTAGTTTCGTAGGGGGGTTTGTTTTCATTGTCGGCAGACTTTGAAGTCAGTTTAGACTTTTCCGGTTTCGTACTCTTAGGTACATCAATGGAATCATGGTCAGTATCACTAATACCAGAATGACTACTTTGGATAGCCGAAAGCACAGCGCTGCTTGGAATTTCGAGATATGGAGCTCCTGTGCTCGAATGATTTTTTGAGCCCAAGTCCGAATCTACTTCTTCAAATGAAGACGGAGACCAATCGACATTCAGCATTCCTTTACCTCCATTGGCTGAAACTATTGTATGAACCACTGCAGATGATTCCGAAGATGGGTCTTTGAAATCTTTAGTAAGTTCAGGGGATCCTCTTTTTCTATTTTCATTGGCTTTAGTGCTTCCTCCGTCGGATGAATTTGGAAGCTTCCTTGTTTGGGACAAGGCGGAATTTGCTTCCAACGGTAACACTGAATTTGCTGCCTTGCCATTGGCTACTAACTTTTTTGATGCAGAATTTCTATTTACTGGTACTGGCACCTTAGACATAGGGCGATGTCTTCCATTGGAATCTGGAATAATTGTTGAGACCGTAGGAGTATGACTTGGCAGAGAGTCGGTACTAACTTTAGCTGTATTACGTGGATTATCTGTAGTTGCAGACATCTCCTTACTATTCGAATTTGCTTTCCCAGTAGAACTATTGGAAAGGGGGTTTATTTCAGGCGATTTATCTATTGGTGGCTCAAACTCGTTCTCAAATGAAATTTTTGGACTTCTCCGAACTTCAGGAACTGTATCCGCAGGTTTCCCTTCTTCTAGCACAGATATTGGAAGACTAGTTGCATTCGTAGATGCAGAGGGGTCCACCAATGTTGGTAACCTATGAGTGCTTCTGGTTATAACATTTTCCATCCTTGACTTTGGATTCATAATACTAGAGTCACCGTCTGAGGTGTGAGCTGATGTGGGTTCATTAGAACCCTCCAAATTAATATCTGTAATATTTGGAAGTTCTGTTGGTTTTCGAACGTCTTCAACGTTGTGAGCTGTTCCATCTACAGGAGTTTCATGATCATCTCGAGAAGACAATTTAGGCACTACCTTCGAGGAATGCCTTTTAACATTTTCGGGCATTTCTGACGCAGTAGGTTCTGCGTCAGCATGAGCTGCTGTTGGGGGATTTTGCTCCGGTAACGAATCACTGTCAGTTGAATTTCTATCGGTGGAATTTTGATTTTTAGGTGTTTCATTGGGTTCGGATGTAGCTATAGAGTCAGTTGATTTTCTTCCATTCATGTCTTTTGAATTTTTCATCATATTAGTATGCACTCTGATAACCGCGTTCATTATGCTGCCTCCACTCGAATGATGCGATGAGATTCCACTGGAATCTTTACTCTCTGTATTTTCTGACTTCTTATCTTTTGGGATAGTTGCTGCAGTGCCTGGAGCATTTACAGCTTCCAATCCAGAATTACCAGAACTTGATCTCTTACTATCGGAAGCTGGGTATGCAGGCGACTCGGAATTTGATGCTTTCATAACGCTTCTTCTATCCTCAGACTCTGGGATATTTTTAGAGCATTTTATAAGGAGACTTGCAACTTTGTGTGCATCACTGAGTGTGTTAGGGGAGTCAGACTGATCCAGCTGTAATGCTTTATTAGGAGTATTATTAGGTGGGTACTCACTCGATGTCCTGCCAGAGCCCCCTGTAAACATCATGAGAAAACTAGTTGCAGGGTTCAGGTGAGGTTTGGGATTATCATTCTCTTTATTTTCCTCTCGAGCTGGATGAACAGAACTTCTTGTTAGAAGATTATGAACCTTTTCCATGGGTTGTAAGTCGACATTTACGCCAGTTTTGGTAACTATATGATGCACTTTGGAGACTGGGTTATTTTCATCACCGTCATCATCTGGTTCATTTCGTGATGCATGTCTGATTCTAGAGTCATCTGGTGATTCCTTTTGACTGATTATGCCTTTATTTGGCCGATCAGTACCATCCTCGTGAGAAACCCGAATGAAAGCTTGTTTTGGCTCTTCCTGTTCAACTTCTGATACGGACCAATTTAAATTATTTTCATGCCCGTTGTCATCCGCACTTGCTCTTGGAGTGGATGTTAAGGGTTTTTGAATTTGATGTTTCGGAGGTGTTTGTTTACGTTTGTAGTTAAAGTAAAAGGAATCTGTAAGATTTCCAGGTGGTTTCCCCGGTGCTGAATTTTTACTATGTCCAGACCACCGATTGTTATTGCCGGTTGAGCGATTACTGTTTCGAGATGTGCGTTGACTACTGTTTCCTGTCTCCCGTACTTGTAGGAGGGACTTTTTTACTGCCTCCAGAACAGCTTCAGTGACCTTTTTGTTGTCTGCGTTTTTCAGCCTTGGGTTCTCTATCTTCGATTTTTGGATCTCAGGGCCTACTAAACTTTCCACCCATGACCTTAAAACTGAATCAGTTGATGGGCTTTCTGTCGAACCTCTTGCTTTCACCAGTGAAACTAGTTTTTGGTCATTGATTGCTGTAGTCACAAGTTTTTGACCGACATCTTTGACTAGAACTTGCTCCGCAGAGTTACTTGATAATGTGTCTGATGTTGACGGGATGTCATTTAGACATGCTAGATAAGGTGTTTCCTTAGCTTTCGATGTAGCATGCACCAAGGATGTTTTTCTTCTCGTAATGGGGTCACTCTCTAGTTTTACTTTCAAGGCTTTTTTCTTCAAGAGAAGAGTTAATTGGTGCGAACTCTGGAATAATTTTCGTTTCCTGAGTGCTACTGGCGGGTAGAAATAGCAAATTGGTATTGGCGCTGAGCCATTCGAGGGTTTTTTATGAAGTTTTCGTTTGTGCATATGTTTCGAAGGTCTCTTTTTCCTCCGTTTTGTACTGGTACTTTTGTTATTTTCAGCAGGTTTGTTTGAAGGAGGTCCCGACTTAGAGTTAGTTGAATTTCCAGAAGTATCATCAAAATAGCCACTAATTTCTTTCTGGCTTTCATTGATTGTTTGGTGGAGTAGTTTTTCTTCTGTTGTTGCAACGTCAGCACTTTCCTGGTCTTTTTTGTCAGATTGGGAGGCTTCTTTGTCCAAAGTAACATTAAGGAAGTCATCATCATTAATTGAGGCATTGAAATCATCCATATATTTTCTGGTTTGTATCGTTGCACTGTCATCAGTTTCTGTAGCAAATGAAGTTACAGGGGTTTGAATGTTAATTTCTGGTACTCCTTCATTGGATATTTCCTCCAGGTCTTGGTTTTGCAGATTTTTAGGATCTGAGAGTGGTTCATTTATCACCGGCGGAATCAGTTTTTTCTTATTACCACCAATTAGCTGAGATGAAGAAGATCCAAAGAACTTTCCTCCGGAGCTTCGCCTTGAAGAAAACTGAGATCCTCTTCTACCTGAGATCAGCATATTCTCTACTATAACACTGGGTGGTCCCAATGAGACTTCTATTTTAGAATCGGAGGAATCTCCTAATGATGACGATGCATTTTTAAGGTTGGGATGTGTTCTGAGATCTTGTACTGCAGTAACAGATGGTGACGTTGGAGTTCGACGTGAGTGCTGATCGATTTTGTCTTGATCATCTACTTCAGATTTGATTTGAATGGAAATCTTTTTTCGCTTCTTAGCAGAAGGACTTATCCATTCCTGTTTTGATAAAAGATTTTTTAGCTATTTGATGGTTCAGAAACGGGGCTGATTTAAAAAACAATAATTGACAATGATTTTTTGTACGTAAAAGAAATCCTGTAAATCCTTCAGTGTGATCGTGTCAAGCTCTTTCAGAGCTAGGTCATCCCGGTTGAAAAGATAAGTCTCACGGATGATTTCATCGAATAGCTTCACTCCGTATTGTTCCAATGTTTTTGGCTTCTCTGCCTTTTTTACAATCAGTGCCTCCACACTTTCCCGGAACTGTTCCTCGTCCAAGTTATCTATTGTTTTCTAAAGTATCCGTCAGGTGATAAAAATCTTGAATTCAGATTTGTTAAAAGGAGTTGAGTAAAATAAAATTCTACAATAATTATCACGTACGGAAAATTGGGATAAGAAATTTTCTATCCTTTCATCCAAATAGGATGGGTCCTTTTCACCTTGAACTATCACAATCAGCGAGAGCACACCCCGAGATTTCCTTGTATAAGTGAGTACGACATAACCCAGTTGTTCAGTTGTTCGCAGGACATCATAGGCTGCTTGACACAAAATATTTTCTATAAGATCCAGTAACGTTAATTCTCGGGGTCCTCCAGCACCACATTGCAACAGAAGAAGCGTGGCGGAGTTCCAATGTGTTGCATGTACATTTGGGTAGATGTTCACCGTTCCTTCAGTAATTTAAAGATGCGGCAAGTGAAATGGTTATTTTAATCAATACCTTATTGTGTGTAATAAAGTAGACAATGCAAAAGGGAAAAGCGCTACCTGCGGGAATAATTCCTTCGCGACTTCCTTGTTGTATTCTGTACCATTCGGTCGAATTTAGTGGTTTTGTATTTACCTCGGTAAAGTAGCATGAACATTTCTTGAATATATTTAATGCCTCCTGAGATTTAATAATATAATCTTGCTATCAGGGTTAAGTTGGATATTCGATATATTATAAAATTGTAATATATATTCTATAAATAATAATTACTTTTAATCTCTTAAAAATTACCTGCTCCGTTAAGTTACCATGAAAGAACCACTTGAGCTTTACTTTGGCGAAAGCTTCTTTAGAAAATGATAATAGATCATTTGCAGTGTGCCTACTTCCTGAAAAAAAACATACATATATTCGCATGCCCAACAAGCACTTATTTGTGTTTAGTCTAAAATCGGAGAGGATAACATTTAATAAAATGAGACAGTTAAAAAATAAAACCGAACTTTTCATATCTTGAAGTAAATTATCATTTGACCAGTTATCCTTCCGTAGGAGGTCGTAGACGTAGCTCAGAGCATGAACATAAGGCTCCTCTTCGCTGAAGTTTTCCAGATCTCGTAAATAATCATCTCGTATGTCGTCAAAACGATCTCCATGATGCCGGAAAAAAATCAGATTCTTTAGAATGTGTTCAAAGAGTTCGCCACATTTGCAGTCATATCCGTTCACCACTAGCTGTGCATTTTAAAGAAAACTACACCTGTAATAAAAAACAGTTGTATGCCTATTAAATAATAATTAAGGAATATCGCATGTAAATACACTGAAACCAGCCAGGGCAACGTCCAAATCAAAATTCATCCCTGCTCGGTCAACATCGGAGCAGTACTCGGAGATGGAGTCCATTACAGATCTCACGAGCAACTCCGATAGGTTGTAGTTTTTGACATCTTCCATCTGCTTTCCACTGAATTTCACAATGCTTATGTAAATCAAAGGTGTCAAGCAAAGTTTTTGTGCATGCCTCAACTGAAATCATGTAATTGAACTGGCATTACGTGAGTATGACCAGGATGAGGTTGGCCTGCGGTAACTTGTACACATTATCTTGCAGGAACCAAACTTGGGAGAGAAAGTTTTCTAGTATTAATCTGGGAGCTTTATCTTCTGCATCTGCCCACTAACATTCAAGTTCATATTAGCTCTTTTTCCTTTTGTTGCACTATGTCATACAACATTACATCACTTTAATTTCAAACCTTCGAATCTCTTGGTTTTATGTCGAAACTTGTCGGCAGCAATGGATTAGGATGTGGGAGTCGTAATTCCGGATTGAGGCCACACATTATCCATTTCTATAATGAGTTTTATGCATTAATATAATATTAGAAGCTAGGTTTTATTCATTTTTAAAAACCTCCCATTGTATTTACTCATAGATAAAGTCACCTGAACTAAGGCATGGTCAATTTTTGAGTACCGGTACTTGGCTCCGTACCATTCCTCCACTTTATTGGCAATGCCCTCATTTTCTTTGGTGCTGATTATCATCCTTTACAATACGCCAAAATATAAAAACTTTTATTTTGTTGAAACCAAGAATGAATGATGGAGACAAAAATAATTAAATGAAGGGAAAGCTCACAGTTGAATAATAAATTATACCTCATATTTGTAGGATGAATCATGGTAAAAAGCTTAGAAATCAGCTCCGGCTGGTAATCATCAATTACGCCAAACTTGCTGATGATAATATCCCGCGCTGGGAAATTCTGCACTAAAAATAAGATACACCTTACTGTACTTCACAATTACTATAAAATACTATAATATATTTACTTTTTAAAGCTAACTAGTATTTTAGTCAGTGGATCAGGTAATCAATTAATTGTATTAAGTTGCTACAATTCATGCAAATACATATATTGTCAAAACTAACCGGCATTCCTGAAGCCATCTCCTCTACGACAGCAATCGGTTCTTCTTTTTCAGCAAATCGGAAGCCAATATCATTTATTAGCTTGATTTCATCCCAGATCCATTTCTGCGGACCTTTTGATCGAGCCATTTCTATATACTACGGGAATAATTAATACCATGCAATCACATGCGTAAGTAGCGATGTACATTTTCTTTGTAGAGCAAAGTATGAAAACAAATAATGGTAAACATTTTGCATTATTCTGTCACACATAACAAATACCTGAAAAATGCATTTAACAACTTCTTCAACCATGTCCAGACCCCTTGAAGTGAGTTCAACTTCAGCCGCTAAGAATGCAAAGCCTTTACCGGGTCGTTCGTAGGACACATAAACCCCGCTAGTGCTCCATCGCTTTCGTTTAAGAAGAGAGGCCAAGCTATGAGGACCACCGTGACTAAGAAGAGTTCCGATATAATTGACTGCCTAAAATAATTACAGAAGTTAAAAATGGTCTAACTTTAACATTTAAGTAGCATACGGAATCCAGATTCTTTATGATGTTAGCGAAATTTCCGCACCCCTGTTTTGTAATGCTCGGTCTGATCTGGAATTGGGAATATCAGGAGGACGCTTGCAATAGTCATGTTAGGAACGAGGTCAATTCGGGTTGCTAGTTCGTCAGGACCATAGGGGGACTCCGGCCATGATGGCATTTCCAGGTTTAAATTATTGATTGGACTGAAGCTTCTTTCAACCATTTTTTGCAGCTCGCCACAATTTTCTTTCCCATACACTACCAGGTTCATTAAGTTGGCTGAATATCTCGTGTTAAAATATTTACGCAGCTCTCCCATAACATCCAGTGACTCCTCTTTTGGCCTTGTCCATAATGTAAGCACATTGCCTTTACAATTGGGTTCAATAATACAATTCGGTACTTTGGACAATTATTTAAATGAAAGCGTTGGAAGGAACGAGTAATACCGCAATCAAATTTTGAGTACGGGTGCCCCTTCCTGCTAAGAGTACTGTCAACAAGAGTTCTTCGTTCCCCATCATTTGGGATATTCTTTTCATGCTCGGAATTGATGGCAAAAACCTCCCGTTCTGCTGATTGCTCCAAAAAGAGGGGAGCGATGAACAATTGAGCGAATCTGCGTATAAAAAATGAAATGTTGTCTAACCAAGTCAAAAGTCAAAATACACAGACTCTCCCGTTCCACTAATAAAAGGGGTAAAAACCTGTCCAGAGCTTGTTCGAGACTTGATGGTGCTACATCAAAATAATAGTTTGTCATGTCTCTTTGTGTGAAGGCATTGTAGTCACCAGCATTTGAGGCCAGGTAGTCACCCAAAAAATTTTCTTGTGGATATTTCTTCGTACCTAAGAATACCATGTGTTCGCAAAAATGGGCTATGCCTGGAATAGTTTCTGGATCGTGCATGGACCCTGAGAAGAAGGATAACTCAACGTTGATTCAATCTCAAAAATACAAACCCCTCACTAAATCATTTATGAAGTGGAACTAAGCACTTGCAATTAAAATTCTTTAATAATATTACCTGCTAAAATCGACAGTGCTGCTGCTGCTTTATCAGCCTCCGGATCACTTATTACAATTGCTTTGAGCTTGTTAGGTAGCGTTACTACACGGTAGTCTTTGGAGTCGTTTTCAGGTTTAATGATAAAATCTTCTCCCGTTTTACTCTGATTATCAGTTCCGCATGTGCTCGTTGAACTTTTGACACGTTTTTCCGTGTTCGTCAAATCAAGTAATGATTGCCAGTAATGGCATGGACATGGGCAGGAGAAGTATTCTTTTCTCGGCTGCATTTATACTAATTTTTATACATGTAGTGAAGTTGTGATGAATACAGTACATATCATACGTAGAATATTGTAGACCAGTTTTCAGAATTTAAATATGTTCCAATATCTTTGTGATTTGCTGAGAAAATTTTGTGATGATAAATTATTAGTAACATTTGCAAGAGTTAATTGTGTGTATAATTTTGGAGCGTTTATTCAGCGAATACTAAAACTCGAATATGTTCCGCCTTTGTTTTCCTTAATCCTTATACTTGTACGAGAACTTTGTCACAGCGTTTTCTTGCCACTCAAATGATGACTTCAATTTTTAATTATTACTATGTAGAGATGCTCCCCTTGGTTTGGTATTAGCTTTTAGCAATTTAGCATAATCGGTGTTCAGTTAATTCATTGAAGTTTGGGAAGGGACGCAGGTTTTCTGAATCCATTTCAAACATTGAAAAAAGTCGAATTTCACATAACTGGTACTGGACACATAATATGACGACAGTATTGAGGCATGCATTGAAATTACAAAGATTTTATTTCTGGTATATTTTTGTTACGAATAATATTTTATCAGCAGTAAACTATACTAGTATTTAAGCCATCCACCACAACGGATGGGAATTGTTTAGTTTCATTACATTTTGAATCATAAAATAATTGCAAGGAAATGCCTCAGGTTGAAAATTCGGATCGAATCGAGACTTTGAGTGTTGTCAGGTCTTACGTCAGGTCCAGAGTCCAAACCCGCACTACAGTTTGGGCAGATTCCTAGCGGGGTTTATTGGCACTCTGTATACAGTACCAGGGAATGGGTAAAATATCCTTGTAGGCGAAATCTGAATTTCCTGACATGAACACCTGTTTCAGCTGGAATTTCACAAGTTAATTTCCATAAGAAATTAAGAATTTTTGGATTTCGATGAGAAATTCAATTATCTTAGTCAGTCAGTTACTGATGGGTAGGTTTGAGCCATATACTCTAAGGCTTAATTTCGTTGTAATGAATTTATACCGAGCTTTATTTGTATATAATTGTATTTTACCCCCGGCCGAACCTTTCCAAACAAATATTTGGAATGTAAGGAGGTTAATGATTCGTTTAACGACTTTTTGCTATTCAAAATACACTAATTGATGAATACGGCAACTTTTGGGAATGAGGATCTACAAATCGACGAAATTCGTTCAGCATGATTAAATGATACTTTATTGAAATGTTTGGTATATCGTTTTGAATGCAAGGTTATAGTTAAATTTACTCGGTAAATGTGTTCGACAGTTTTGAAGTTTTAAATAATGTGCATACCCCCCCCCCCCCCCCATTATAAAGATTTTCCTCCTACGCACAGAAGACAGATTGATGAAATACCGAGGAAGATAATCACACACTACAATTGCGAGACCAAGATTGCACAATCATATATTATTTACACGTAAGTGATTAGTATCCCCTTCTTAATAATTAAAGAATATTCTGCAACTTGTTGAGACAAAAATATATGGTATGTTGACTTCAACAAAATACACTCCTTAAAAACGTTTGCACGTAGCGTCTGCTACTACAACCCTCAGTAGGGTATACAGTTAGTTACGTGTACGTGTGAGCTTATAAGCTTCAATAAGTTTTCAAATTTTCCACCTGAGAATTACAACAAAACAAGGTGAACTGAAGCAAGGCCTATGATTCATGTACAGGGCACTGGGTTGACCTTTCAGGTTATGAGGTCGCAAGGAGTAACATCTGACCAAAAGTTCATCTTCAGCACGTTTGTGTCAGGATCCAAAATTAACTTTGTAACAGGAATGAGAATAAAAAGCAATCGGAATTAGAATCAGAAATCAATTTCGTACTCAAATTTGTATTGGAATCGGAGAAACTGTCACTATCCGAAAATATTATTATCCGAATTATTACATTATTACTTTATCCAAATTTGAATATATGAGTATTTTAATTGGTAATCAAATATTTTGACACAAATTTTGTTTCCAACAAATTAAATGACTTTTGTAATACTGGGTGGAGAAAGTACTGAAAGAAATACTTTTTCCTACAATACAAGTCATTATAATCCGAAGTACATACGGTAAGAACCGAGCATATGGTGTACTAAAAATTCACATGCACATCAAGGGTGTGAATTAGGGATGTGTTTATCGTCCATTTTTGAGCGATACCGATATTACCGATATTTGACTTTAAAATACACGATAACGATATACACGAAAACGATACTGTATGCAATTCGGAAACACCACTATTTCAAATGTTGGCTTGCTCGCAAGTTAAAATGGAACACACACACGCTTAGTTTTGCCGACTTTTCGTTTGGGGACAAAATTTCCGTCATTTGCAGACAATTATTTTCAACAGAAACCGTTAGAGGTCTGCAGTATGACATTTCTGGAATAAAAAACTACAAAAATGATATTCTTAACCATACGATATATCGTTTAAAAATTACGAGAAATATCGTACGATATTCTTGCTCCAACATGCACGATATGGACGATAATATCGTCTCGTTATATCGTTTGGCACATGCGTAGTGTGAATTGATCAAGCGCAAGGAATTACTATACTTACGTTTTGCATATTAATCCAATTTGGGAGAAAAACTGCATGGAGATATTGTTTTTCCATTAAACATACCAAATTCCTTATGGAGGTACAGACGGCAGGTTGTGGACGTTAAATTGCAACCCGTTATAGACAGAGCTCTTTTATATAAGCTTGTTTTTATACATTGTGTATGTAGGACTTCTACCGGACCGCATACAGAACCATGTACATAAATGCATCGCTTACTTCAATAGAACCCTTATAAACTTTAATCTCTAGTACAGGAATTTTACTGTATCGGCCTCATCCTGGTATGCATCGTATGTTTTTATTGTCTTTCAGTCTTATGATTTATGAATATAACAATTACTATAGTTTTTACATTGCATGCCAAACATTTGGGATGCAGCCCGTTTAATTAAACTTGATTTGCTTAATGTATGGAGGAGAGAGAGCAAGGTAACGTAGAAAGAGGTTATATCCTATGCCGAACTGAGGGTGCACTTTCTAACTAATGCAGAGGCATAACTATCCGGAATCACTCAGTAAATCCACTCTCGTTGAAGTCAGCGCTGGGTGCATGAGGTAAAAATTTACGGGTGTTTTCAAAACTTCCCGGTAAAATTTTGAAAAATCCGTAAATTAATACAACTCCGCATCCGGGTTACCAAGACTGCTCGAACGAGGTAGTGCACTTGGTTCTATGGTATATACATACGTCTGAAAATCATGGAGGTTTTCCAAAATAATAAGTCAAAATTGGCAATTTTTTCACAATTTCACGCTCAAAATTTTGAGAATCAGGAAGTTAAAAGTAAATTTGAATTCGGCTACCACGACGGTTCGAAAGGGCTTTTGCATAGGATTATATCCTTATAGTATACTTCTTAATTTCTATCAAGTTTTGCATATCCTAACCAAATCATATCTGTAGTAGTAGGGAAACAATAAGAACTTATGCTCAAAATTAAGTCTTCTTGAAAATATAATTGAACCATATCTGGAACGCACACTATTCATAGATTGTGCTTTCTTATAATTCATAATAAAAAAGTAAAACCAGAATAGTAAATACATTGAAATATATTTTGTAAATTTTTTATCCTATGCATTGTGCCAATGGCAACTATAATTGGGATGCCAGTAGTAAATAGTCTTTCTCTCTGTCTGTCTCTCATGATTACATTATAAAATTAAATATTTGCACATTTTAGTGCCCACAATATCAATATATAATTACTTATGTCTTATATTTTCATGCATGTATACATGCATAAAAAGTTTTTGGTATTAACGATTTCTGTTTATTTGTACAGGAAAGGCCAGATCGACATGGAAGGGAGCATGTAAAAGAGTAATAATTATTTCAAGGTTAAATAACAGCAATAAAGTAATAATAACAGTTTGTTCCAAAATAATAGCAAAATATTGTCATTATTGGAATTTGATAAAATTTTCTGGTACTATAGTCATTTCTAAATTATTTTATTTTTTGGATGACTAAAATGTTACTAAATAATTAACCTACTTTAAGATAGTGAAACATTGAGATTGAGACGAGAAACGTGACAATAAATTGAAGTACGAATGTATTGTAGTTTATAGTACAGATTTACAGAAGTATAGTATTACAGTAGTGTAGGACATAGGGTTAGTAGCTGATATCCATCCCGCCCAGTTCTGCTTTTCAGATGCGGTTCATATCCAATAATTCGAACTATAGCTTATTTAAGTTTCACAGGTTAGGTAATTATCTACACATCTAAATACCGAAAGAGAAAAGTTTTGGAGTTAAAAAACAAAATGGCAAATCAAATGCTAGTAATTAAGCCGATGGCCACAGGAGTCTCTGATCCTGTTTCTGACAATAGTATTGAAATCCTGATTAGAAAAAATTCAAATATTCGATCGCTTGTTTTTGAAGAAAACTCTCTTAGAATGGGCATCACTGATCAAGAGTTTCTTCGAGAAGAGCTTTTGCTGCCTAATCTTAGGAACTTAATGGTACTGGTACTGGTACCACCGATTGTCGGTGTGATACCATTTCAATAACAAATTGTACACTCACATGAATTTATACATGGACGTACTGCAGAAGGATACATAAAGAATTTACTCTCGTCCTGAAATAGGTAACTTTACGAGGTTTCAAAGCTGATTGCGAGGCCTGCAAGAAGAACTGTATCATGGAAATCGGGAAGTTGAAAATGCCTGGACTCTCAAACTTGCGAATAGATTCACTATTGCTACGAGGAGAGGAAGATTGCGCTCGGATTTACTTCCAAATGTTCAAATTCCTATCGAAATATGTGGAAACTATTAAGACTCTCATTTTAAGACACTCCTTCAAGCCGAATTCCAAGGCTGACATACCGAAGATTCAAGAATATTCAGAGTCATTGATGAGCAACGAAAATATAAACAACTTAAAGACTGAATTGAATTGCTTGAATTTAGAAGAATTGACTATTTTTCTGGACAGATACGAAGGACTGCAGAATTTTAACCTTGGTATTAAATCAATTCGATAATGATTTATTTAAATTAGAAAAACCAGTTTAATTATAAAAATCCCATTCTTCCCAAGTTTATTGTATTTTAAACTTTAACTTATTTTAGGTCTCCATATTCTTTCGAACCAAAACCATCTGACTAAGCTGATAGTACAAGTTAGCGATGGGAAGACTCAGTTATTTTACAAAATAATTCAACAGGCAGTTGAGAACAGTCGTGACACACTTCGACACCTGACTATAACACGAAGCTTGATCTCATCTTCAATCGATGACATTGAAGATATTCTAGTGTCTTTAAGGCTATGTCCAAGAATGGAATCCCTGAGACTCTTTGTCTTTACTATTCCTACCTTCCCCCATCCTCTGCCTTCAACCCTCAGGTTCCTAGATCTAATGGGTAATCTTCATCCGAATCTTTTGGTTGAGATCAAGAACAATGCCCCAATGCTAGAAGAACTTAATTTCGCAAACCTAAGCTCAGAATATATTCACCTCTACCCAGAAATAATGATCAGCATGCGTAGTCTCGTGAAGATGCCAAGGCTTAGGATAGTTAAATGGCATTTTCAAAAATTTAATGTGGACTTCCTCCGGGACCGGCCAGGAGTAGTTGTTAAAATTTCCCCAACAAACGCTTTTGCCTCTACTATCTACTGCAATTTAATCTGAAAATCAATTCAACAATCGACTCCCTCGGCACAGCTTTGGCTATTTCTACTATAACGCCCATGAGCTAAAATAGCACTTAAGTAAGCATGCGATTTGTATGTATGCATTCAAGATAAGATAATGTTACTGCGGGGCTTTAGATTCTAGGCCTAAATTGGAAATGTTTTAATGTCACCCAACTTACAATTAGCCATGACCCTAATCCGTACAAAATAAAGAGATAGCCTAATCTACTTATTAAAAACTGTTTCAGTCCATAAATATTGCACTTGTATTCGAAATTCTGTAATTTGAAGCGTATTTTAATTCATGAAACACTCGTTTCTCGTTTTGTAACTCATGTAAATCATTCGGCTGGATATTGTTTTTAAAAATACTGGAAGGAATAACTTGTTATTCTTCGGCTATTGAGTCAACTAAAAATGAGCACCGCCATCGTCGTGTAAGTGTCGCCCTTTAGTACAATTCCATTCATTTTGTAGGCTATTACTGTAGTACGTCTAATTATAGAGCTCAAAAATAAATTAGTACTTGGAAATTGGATTAGAATTTCTTCATTACGACATGAAATTTGCAAAGTATTCCTAGAATTTTTAAATTTCAGGAGACGCTATAAGTGCTGGGATGTTCAGCAATTAAAACGAATGTGGATCCATGAAGCAATTCTTCAAGTCTCAGGCCCGCCTTTTCAAGAGATGCAAATTTTATCGGACCAGTTAAGCGGCTTTCAATATAAAATAGTTTGCAATTGCAAATATTGTTTGTCCTACAAAGAATCAATCAAAGCTGAACATCTTGTTTCGGAGCCCATGATCAAAGGAACGGCAGTTCTCTTCACTGTCCTTACACAACTTGGATATGAAATTAAATCTTCCACAGTCACACAGAACAACGATGGATCCAGCAGTACTACATGGGTACTGGTGAAGCTGCCGACTACTAGCGACCTCTAAAGTTTAACCGTTTGCTGTTAATACTGTAGTTGTGCCGAGTGAGACAGGTTAAAATCTCGGATTTCAACGTCGTGTCTTAAAAGACTCATTGTCAAATGTCAGGTAACAATTAAGCTTCAGTGGAATCCCAATGAGCACCGGTAGTAAAAATATTCTTCATTAACTACTGTTGTACTATTATTGTACTAACAATTAAATATAATACTTGTGAGTGAGGAAGCGACAAGAGTAGATTTCGAAAATTTTACGACTTCCTTGAAAAATATTGTCGGACTGAACAGTGAAATTGGAGTTATGTGTAACTGGAATCATAACTAATGAATGACAGTTTAAGTAAACAAACGAAGTACCTAGTTAAATATGCAGATTATTTCCCCATCGTCACATTTGCAATGCTGACAATATGATTTGTTATAAGGTAGGTTTAATATATGTATATATGTACCTTCATATGTGCATATGCATATGCATGGAAATTACATGAGCTCGTGTAATTATCAGCTATACTGACTTTGGAAAGATTCGGTATCGACTGTCGATAGTTATATAGCTAACAATTAGACGATAAATTATGCATTTTTTTAATTATCCGTAAATAAGAGCAATGGAGCTATTATAAATAGATGTGAAATGTGAACATAATTATTTATTGACAGGTAACGCAAGAACTTATACTTAAAATTTCATACACGTGAGATATTCCCATTGTCTTATCTTGGTTCGAGTAGCCTATTTGGATTTATCACACTGTTTCGCAATTTTGTTCACATGAGGTCTTATGTAGATATACAAACGAGGCTAATAATTAAATCCGTGTCTCTCTCAGTTGAATGTCGAACCAAAGTTACAAAGAGTCATCTGGTCGTACTGGCGCTAATAAAATAAAACAACGTTTGTTTACCTTGACTATGTTCAAGTGTGATTGCTTGTTAAATGACTGCCATACTGACACACTTGGTTTTAAAACATCATTACAATTTTATGTGGGCTTATATTTATGTACCTACATGCGAGTAGCAATGTTTTACCAGTTTGCAGGTCCGTGTTGCAGTGCTTGTCAGTTTATTTGCGACAATAAATTCATCCTAAAGCTTATTTATTTTCTAATAGAGAAGATATTAATTACGTATTGGGCACTTGGAGATTATCCTCGTTGGAGAATGATTGAGCTTTCAGGGGAAAATCCAGTTATTGAATGCATCCACTTTGATGAATTACCACTTGAAGCTTCTATCAACGGCTGAAAGTTTTATAGGACGGAATTGTGCAATTGTGCTGCAACTTTTCGGCGTTGTTGTGATTTATGGCACGAAACAATATTAGCTCCAGAAATAGCAACAGTAAATTCCGAACCCTGCATTTTTGGGAGACCTTTATCATATTATGAGGAGAATACAATACATCATAAAAATAAGACATCATACTTATAATTTTGTGGGCATAATAAGAACTTTCAGTGATATTACTACATCCAATATTTATACACTCGTAAAATCGATGTGTAATTATATAATTACATGTAAATATGTTTCAGGGCATTAATAATAAATATTAAAAAGCAATGCCGATGCTGACATGAGCACATGGCTCAGGGGACCTTTTCTTATATATTCTAAGCCTAAAACATCACTTCAAATAATAAAACAGTGAAAAGTTTTTGCTTTTTCATCATAGTTTTGACAGGAATTCGCAGCTTTATTTCAGAGGGATTTGATCTAATTAATTTGTCGTTAATGGTTTTGCAAAAATGATGCGATCCTTCAAGTATTGCTCTACCAATAATCTTATGTTCCATCAGAGATCAATCGAATTCCATTGTAAATGATATCGGTTTCCAGATACGTATTTGCTGACCTGGTAATCATTACCATGTTAAAAGGTGACACACATGTCAAGATTCCTGTAGAACCATTGACTGTATTAAACGGATAGAGAGTCCAATAATCAGTGACAATCAAGTGACAATCAAGATGACAATAAACCATTCAAACAATATCATTCGGGCAAATCCATTTATACGACGAAAGACTGGGATGAGCTGATGGCTCATATACTATAGTATATGAGTATTATTATAAGAGTATACTCTTATAATAATACTATTACTGACAATTAAATTATCATCTAATCTGGCTCAAGTTGTTCAGGATGTGCTGTCGGGCTCATACTTGCAAATTGATTTGCTCGATTAGCACTAAATGAAATCTGACACGTAAACAAGCAATAACAGAGGCAATTGTTTGTTTTTAATCAGTCCCATTGCTTAATCTAAACTCTCATTGCGAATTTGCTCAGCAAGAACTATGCAATTAGTTTTTGTTTTCATTGAGAAATCTCAGTAGTGGCAAAACTCCATAGGATTTTAAATAGTGGTTTTGACTCTACAATAATTTCCTTGCACTACTGATTCATCTAATTTAATGGAAACATCCTAACCATGAAGAGAGCATCAGTCAGTGACCCTTCGTATAGAGTTGTGGAATTAAAACCATCGAAAAAGAAGTCCAAGTACCAAAAATGTGATAAAATTGTGAAAAGGAAAGTTCCTATTTTAAAATGGTTACCACAGTATCAGATATCTTATATTTTTTTCGATGTGATTGCCGGCCTCACAGTATGGCTGACATCGATTCCCGCCTCAATGGCGGATTCCGTGGTGGCAGGCCTTTCCCCTGAGGTATATTTTATTTCGTCTATGAAGCCTTTAGTGATTAACAAATATATTTCTAAAACTGAAAAAGGGACCATTTGTACCAAGTCGTGGTTTTTAGGATGAAATTGGCTTTTTGGGAAATTTTATTGATGATATATTTTATAAATTTTAGACACTTTTTGAATTCATGAGCGAAACAATCCTTTGGTTAATCTTTTTAATATTTGTTGGTAGTTTGGACTGTATTCCGCATACATGGGGACATTTATTTATACCATTCTTGGGAGCTGTCGAGAATTAGTGATTGGACCGCAGGCCGTATTATCGCTCGTTTCTTTCCAGGCATGCGGTAGCCAAAACCCAGAATGTGTGATTCTCCTGGGGTTCTATTCTGGAGTAGTGCATTTTGTATTAGGCGTCCTGCATCTCGGTACGTAACAAAGACACAACAACATATTAAACTCATTTAGCAATTCATGAAATAATTTTGATACTTATTACAGGATTTCTGGTGAGCTTTATCTCTGAACCAGTCACAGTTGGCTTTACTGCAGGCGCAGCTATAATGATAGCATCGGGACAAATCAAATTATTTCTTGGATTGAGTGGCCCATCTCAAGGGACTAACTTAATTACAATTTGGCAGCACATTGCAGACGACATTCAAACCATTCGGTTGTACGATTCGATATTAGGAATCATTTGTGCGTCTACTCTAATCATAATGTTTGTAAGCGCATGGTTTTTGGAACTATTTAAAATATATGTACTTGTGAACTGTGTCAATTTATCTGTATTCCTACATGATGTATTTTCTGTTTTCTTGGACGGGAAGTTTTTGAAAATATTGTCTGTACAGAAACTGAAGGACTTCCGTAGATTCCACAGATGGCACAAACAACTCCATATTCTCAGCCTGTGTCGAAATGCCCTTGTTTTAGTCGTGAGCCTACTGTTGGGTTATTTCTTAGACGAAGACGATAGGGACAATATGCCTTTTAAGATAACTGGAAAGGTGCCGGAGGGATTCCCTGAGCTTAGAGCACCACATTTCAACATGATCGACCCAAAATACATCTATCCGAATGGTACAATAGCCGACGACGCGGTTAGGATGTCATTTGGAGACACAATCAAGTTCTTCGGAAGTGCACCTCTTGTCATTGCTTTCATAGCCATTTTACAGAATGTGGCCATTGGGAAGAAATTCAACGAAGGGGCTACCCAAATTGATGCGACACAAGAAATGATAGCGTTAGGAGCGGTCAATTTAGTTGGATCAGGATTTTTTGACGCTATTCCATGTTGTGCTAGTTTTTCTCGATCCAGTGTGAATGCGTCGAGTGGAGCTAAAAGCCATGTGTCTGCATTAATTGGAGGTACACAAATTTAACTACTTGCTGGTCTTTAACGTTACCTCATTTGTTTCACAAAGCGTTCAAACGGATTGCTGATAATGTTTTAATATTTTTTAAATTTATACCACACAGGATTCCTAATGGTACTATCCCTCGCGTTTCTGACCCCTTACTTTGAGTACATTCCGAAAGCCAGCCTGGCTTCCATTATTATAGCAGCTGTAATTTTTATGGTTGATTTTGGTGCGATCATACGGCTGTGGAAATTTGCAAGTACTGCACTTTACTAACTTTTAACATACATCGAATAATATTCATTTTTAAATTGTCTGGCTTATGTTTTTGTCTTAACTTTACTTTGCCAGCCCCTCATGGAGTTTGATTACAACTTTTACAGAGGCTCCATTTGAGTATAAGAAGGATTTGAACGAATTGTTTATTGGTAAATTTCTGGATTTCGAGATTTGAGAGGTTAAAGGTTGTGCTCACCTATAGTTTTCGCTTGTACTTTTTACTGACAAAACTGCTTCAAAATGTCTCCTTTTGGTTAGTTTGATGCTTGGCATGAATAGCCAAGAGCTAATACCTGGAATTTATGATTGTATACTCCACAGATCAGGTTCGGTGTAGATACACGTGTACGCGTTTCTCTCTTACTTGAGTCTCTGTCCAAGTGACCTTTGACCTCTTATAACTCGGGATCTAGTAGTTTGCTAAAAAAATTCTTTCAGATTTACTCCTCAAATAGTGCCGTTTTACCAGTTTTAATAAAAATATATCCTTGTAGCTGGTAAAATAAAGTTATTCCAGGTTTCTATCATTGCTATAGTAATTATTCTAAATTTTTAACAGAACTGGACCTTCTTTGTTGCGTCGTCACCTTCCTTGCGTCGTCTCTTCTGGGAATGGAGTACGGAATTATAATAGGAGTTGGCATGAGTGTCCTGATCATTCTTCTTAAGTCTTTGAGGCCTGCTATAAAAACAGAGTACCGTCAGGATAATGGCTCCAATCTCAATTACTTGTTCATGCGAATGGATCAAGGTCTAAGTTTCCCTAGCGTCGATTACATTCAGGAACAAGTTATTAAAAAGTCACGCCAAGATTTCCCGGACTTCCAGTTTTCCGTTCTTGTCTTGGAATCCTCAATGTGGACAAAATGGGATTACACAACAATAAATGCGGTTGTTAGCCTGGTTGATTCGGTGACCAATAGCGACAAAATCCTAATTTTCTACAGACTGCCAGAAGAATGGATACAACTTTTATCGACATATGGGCTGGAAAACCCTATCGTGTGCCGTAACATGGAGGAACTGACAAGTGTTTTGATTGAGTTGACATATGTTTTTATTGGACCACGAAGAGAAACCCTAGCGGGCAAGAACGTAGAGTCGAATCCAGAATTTATTCCAAGACAGTCCCTGAGGGGAAGTCAAAGCATGAACTTTAATTTTGTACGGAAAAAATATTCCATCCAAGTTGAGGATTAGCTCGAAAACCCATTTTCTACTGACATGTATACATGTTTACTAGTGTTGTTTTCTAAATATGTTCTGTAATAGTACTTATGTATCTTACTGGAATCCAGTCTGTAGAACGTATCCACAAATAAAATAAAAGGGGAATGTAATTTCAAGGTACATTTCTAATACAGAGACTTAAATGATCAGTTCAATTCATTAGGGTGTTTGTTACTTTATTGTGCTGTGGATCGGCTCAGAGATGAGTACGAATGCGAAATAAAGCCAGTGGCTGGAATAAAATCCTTTGTATCATAATTCAAATGTTTTGATTAAATTCGTAATTTGGTTTGCATCATTTAATTCAGTTTAACCTCTTTGGATAGAATTAAAAAGTGAATTAAATCGAGTTGAATCATAAAATTGTTCTATCAATTGAATCTTGCTGGTTTCCTCTTTAAATAAACCGAAACACAAAAAAGGAATAATATACGAATGATCCAGCTTTATGAAATTGTCATGTTTGTCATGTGCGGAAATTAGCAAGGACTCACAGGTAGAAATAATCTAATCAGAATTTATTATAATCCGCAATAATATTATTGTTATTTTGTATAAAGTACAAATTATTTAATCAAGCTTTGCTTTCAGCTCATTCTACATCAACTTGAATGCCCAACATTTTCTTTCACTACTGATTGTTAATTTTACGAGAATTTATGACATACCAGTGGTGTCTAAATCTTAAGATTATTTATTTATTATTTCCATGATTCATTACTATAGATTTCGATCTCAATTTTAAACGTTTGATTTTGACAGCTTTGACTATAACTTACAATTTTGCAATATTATTTTTGTTCTTAAAAGAACGGATGAGGATTTTTACTATCTTTCAAGTCTGGTATAAGTTGAATGATGTCCCAATGCTCGACGATTTTCCCATTTTCGAGCTTGTAGATGTCTATTACTGCAGATTCCATACCTACGGGACTATGATTCTTCAACTGAACCCAGACTAAGTCACCTTCAGCAGATATTTTCCGAAAGTCAATTTTGCTTTTCTCGGTTTGTTTGATCCACTCCGCTACCGTTAGCTTGAGTGCATTTGTCCCATCCTGTTGGTTCGGGTTGTGATGGATGAAATCGGGCTCATAATATTTGTCTATGGCGCTGATATCATGGTCACCAAATATTTCCTGTATTGACGACTTGATTATATCTTTATTATTTTTCTCAATAGCTTTTTTCTCCAAGCACGTCAATTCTTTGTTGTCCCTTTCCTCAGATGCTTGAGTTGCGGCTATTGCTGAAATGATTATAAAATACAATATCTAGTTACAAACGTCAAAGTTACGTATCACATTCAAATATTAATGAATTAAACAATATATCCTTCGACAAACAATATTTTCAGTATAGGGATACCAGTCAAATTAAATATTTTTTACCAAAGCCAATGATTACTGCTCCAATGAATATTCGCATTTTCACAAATGTGAAATGGGTTTTAGATTTTCTAGAAATGAAATGTAATGTTTGTGCTGGTATATATAGTGTTACCGATATGAGAATTCCCGAGCAAGAAATCAAGAAAGCAGTACTGACAACATTATGGCCTCATGAATGTTTTATATACATTTTGGGAGAGCCATTTGAGTGTTCTTCATTTCTATCATTCATTTAAAAACTTCTTGTCAACTGCCAAGTCACTGTTATCTTAATTTTTTCCTGGAATCGGGTTCCATTAATTTGTGTTCGTAATATACGTATGTACGATTTAGGCACTTTACATAGATATTCATACATGCTTTACTTACTCTTGTGTAATCAAGAATATTATCAATTATGGAAATGCTTACAAAATTATTTTGAATCTCTAATACATCTTGTTCAATATTGTTGCTGAATTATTCAAGTAGGGTTATGAAAATCTTTTCAAGGTAATAGAAACTTCAATTTACAAATTGTATATGACATACAAAGGTAGATAATTCTACAAGTAAAAAGTTTCCTGACAGTATCGGAAAAGTCATACATACATACATATACATATGGAAAATGCTTTTGAAAACATAAAATACCTGGGGTCGTTTCCTCTTCCTGAGATTCTGCTGACTCCTGCCCATCACCCATAATTCTGGTATACGCTACAGCGTTTGCTATATAAGTACCTGCAGAATATTTAACAAAATAAATACTTTATTAATCCCGTTTCGATTTTATCATTTCAGGGGCCCAACTGTTCAACATTAGTTTCAGGATATTTAGGCCAGGTGTGGTGTTGTAACCGAGCACTTTAAAAATGTATGTAGATGTTAATAAAATCTTTGTTACTGTAATATTACCGATGGCTACAAAAAAAATGCTCCTTATGATCTTCATACTGAGCTCTTCTTGTGAGTTTTTAATTCTGCGATAAAACCTCAAGAAACCTTAGCTTATCAATGCAGTTTAGGAATGGTCCCGTGTTGGGGTCCCTTGCTCAGGTGTTACTTTTATGCTGCCAAGAAGGAACGAGTGGGAATAATCGATAATTAGTAAGATTCCTTGTTGTATTTATGCAGCTGAAATGTAGGGGATAAATATACACTCGGCTTCAAACTTGAAACTGTGAATAAAGGGACCGAAACAGTCATGTCAGCCCTGAATAAAATATTTTTTATTCCTTGAAAGCATCATCGATGTATACAAATGGCTATATGTACTTGTAATTTGATGTTGTAGTTGCTTAAGTTGCTTAAAATGATTAATGAATTTGTGGTTGTGTAAAACACGATTCACATTCTCCTTTGTACACGGGTTATTAAATATCGTGTAGTGTGATACCACGAGATTTAACATGCTTCCTAGTACTAGCATCTTTAATAATTCTGTTTTGTTGTTCACAACTGCATTAAGGCGCACCTTCTTGGGACGTTGGGCCCCGAAGTAATCAAAACGTCGTTTTGTTTCGATAAGTAATTTCAAACTGACAAAATACAGATAACCAAGCTTCAATGGTTCCATGGTAGCTGTACACCAAATAGGTACAATATTGCGCGAAGGTTGCAGGGATGTTTTTGTGTTGACGAGGGAACATGTTGGTTCTTCATTTATGTATCTTTGTGGTCAACTTTAAAACATACATATGCACACATTATTTTATTTAATTTGTCAAAGTTAGCAAAAAATATTTGTCAACGAAGCCGAAACCTCCGTTTTGTTTTCCGAGTGGTTTACAGCACCGAAGAAATGTTTTCAAATCGGCTGACTCCGTTTAATTCCTCCAGGAATGTAAGACTTGGAGTAAATTTTCGTAAAGGGGTGACAATGAACGAATGTAAATCTTATGGGTATAGAAAACATAGTATGCAGACTCCAAGAAAGATTTATTAGCCATACGTGCTTCAATCATCTGGTTGGTAGTTATTCAAGGTGGTACATACTACGCATGCCTCTACCATGAACGCCATTACTCTTGGACATAAATCAAACAATCACATTCAATCTGCAGGACCCTCAACTATGAGTAAAACTTGAAGTTTGCCCTCCGCTCCTCCAGTATTTTTCTTGCATCAACAGTGTCAACTAATTTGTTACCAGCGGAGATATGTCTAAAAATATTTCAACATAAAAATAACGTTAGTTTTAGAGATTTCCCTAAAATTGTACTACTCCGTTTTGAAAACTGCTTCCTTCAGGTAATGCAGCATCACTTGCGTGTGCACCAAAAGCAACGTTGCTCAGAATCAGGACCGTCCATTGAATGGTTAAAGCGTGTCCCTGGGCAAACAGAAAAGACAGACGTTGCAACTTTCGGAGATAATTCGGAGGAGGAAATAGCGTTGTAAGATGAAACGGCTTCTCTGGTCTGGTACAGATCCTCAGGAGATACCGAGCACTATCCAACACAAGGCAACGGGTAATGGCTTTTAGTGTTGTCAGTTCACAATGTTCCCAGCTCCAGTTTTATCATTTGATGATTCTAGATCTCATTAAGATTTTAATGTTAGTTTCTGCTTTGAAAATTAATTTAAAATTAATGGCTTAGTTAATTCTTTAAATAGAACAGAAAAAGTTTTGAAACTTACGCTTTTCGATGCGTCCACTCATTGTCAGTTGTGTCAATTGGTTAAGGAGATAATGTTGCAAAGTATTCCAATTAATTATAATTTGGCAGTAAATGAATGTGTGGATGTAGCGAGCCGCAAAGAAAATAAGTTGGAAGCAAAATAAAATGATGTTGCCACCCCAGTGAAATCGTTTCGGACTTGGGGTACTAACACAGGTTTTTAATCCCCATCTCTGACTTTGTAGAACAAGATTCCTAGGATGAAACATACATGAATTGGTTACGCTAAATTATAGCGTTCTCTTTCATTGGTCTTTAATCATTTCCAAGTAATAACTACTGTATGAGAACAATGACTTTATACTAACAAGGTTTTCAAGTAAATTTTATTGATTTTCTCAAAGCATGTATAATAATTTCGGACAATTACCCCTGGTGTGCAAGGTATGCAGAATTCATTTTGGTTACTTTTAGTGATAGAATTTGGTTGCTCATATTGACTAAAAAGGCATCAATTTCCTTAAGTCACATGCATACGAATTAATATTTCCATGTACAGCTTGACTCGTAAATGATAAACGAATTGTGTTGCTTTCGAGCCTAAATGCTTATGTCAGAATAGGAAATAATTTTCGCTGCTTTACTTATTTTACTTGTAGAGGGTATCAAAAAGTAATGTAGCCCCTAGACCATAGAAGCTGTCAGAGTCATCTTTATATTACAGGCATTACAGGCATTATATTACATTGAGGAGCATTGAAAGTCAGCAGCATGAACTCCACTTATTTCTCGTAACCAAAATTATGATTTCCTATTTTCCCCAAAATTACACAAATGAGATTTTGTTTTTATGTTTTCATAACCAAAATTAGCTTGTGTAAAATAGAAGTTCGTCACAAATTATACATATGTATGGCCAGGCATTACCTATTGAGCATTTCATTTTTGTCAGTACTTGAGAAACTTCTTTACAACTGCCATGTCATTCTCATTTCAACTTTCGTATTTTTTTATGGAACAGAATTTATAGAATTAATTTAATTTACATAATGCATACATCTTGTTCAGAATCATTGTTTCAAGTGTGACGACAGGATTCTTCAAGGTTAAAAAAACATTTCTTAATATTGGTAGAAAAATATATAAACATTTATGTACATATGTATATGTATAGCTCCTATATGTCTACAGATCTACCTATGTATAAAATCTGGCTTTAAAAGGCCTCTTCAATCGTAGCATCCAATTAGAGCTACTTTTGGGATCGGGATACACCCGGGAATTGGGTTCGGGATCGGGAACGTGTTCGAGTTCGGGGGGGTTATTCTCGAACAGAATTTGCGATATCGCAAGTTACGACTTCGTAAGTACTTACGACAGGTGTCGTACGATGCCTCTAAGATTTTCAAATTTTAATATTCTCAAAAACGATCGCAAGTATATCGTAGCTACGATCACATTTACGAATCGTAAGCATGTAACGGACGCTCTGATTGGCTGTCAAAATTTTCGAATCTTAAGCCATCCAATAAGCCATAAAATTCTTCACATTCGTCCTTTCTAGCAGTTTCACGTATTGTTTTTCTCTACAAATCAATTTAACGTTTAAGGAGTGAAAATGGCAAAAAATATAAAAACGAATTTATCAGAGCATCCTCCACTTCCCCTCAACTTCCACTCGTCTTCCACTCCAATTCCCCTCCACTTCCCTTCAAATACATCACGCCTCCACTTTCCCTTCGCATACATAACCCCTCCACTTCCCCTCCACTTCCCTTCAAATACATAACCCCTCCACTTCCCCTCCACTTCCCTTCAAATACATAACCCCTCCACTTCCCCTCCACTTCCCTTCAAATACATAACCCCTCCACTTCCCCTCCACTTCCCTTCAAATACATAACCCCTCCACTTCCCCTCCACTTCCCTTCAAATACATAACCCCTCTACTTCCCCTCCACTTCCCTTCAAATACATAACCCCTCCACTTCCCCTCCACTTCCCCTCCACTTCCCCTCCACTTCACTTCAAATACATAACCCCTCTACTTCCCCTCCACTTCCCTTCAAATACATAACCCCTCCACTTCCCCTCCACTTCCCCTCCACTTCCCCTCCACTTCCCCTCCACTTCCCCTCCACTTCCCTTCAAATACATAACCCCTTTACTTCCCCTCCACTTCCCTTCAAATACATAACCCCTCCACTTCCCCTCCACTTCCCCTCCACTTCCCCTCCACTTCCCCTCCACTTCCCCTCCACTTCCCCTCCACTTCCCTTCAAATACATAACCCCTCTACTTCCCCTCCACTTCCCTTCAAATACATAACCCCTCCACTTCCCCTCCACTTCCCTTCAAATACATAACCCCTCTACTTCCCCTCCACTTCCCTTCAAATACATAGCCCCTCTACTTCCCTTCAAATAAATAACCCCTCCACTTCCCCTTCGAATACATAACCCCTCCACTTCCCCTTCGAATACATAACCCCTCCACTTCCCCTTCGAATACATAACCCCTCCACTTCCCCTCCACTTCCCCTTCGAATACATAACCCCTCCACTTCCCCTCCACTTCCCCTTCGAATACATAACCCCTCCACTTCCCCTCCACTTCCCCTTCGAATACATAACCCCTCCACTTCCCCTTCGAATACATAACCCCTCCACTTCCCCTTCGAATACATAACCCCTCCACTTCCCTTCGAATACATAACCCCTCCACTTCCCCTTCGAATACATAACCCCTCCACTTCCCTTCAAATACATAACCGCTCCACTTCCCTTCAAATAAATAACCCCTCCACTTCCCCTTCGAATACATAAACCCTCCACTTCCCCTCCACTTCCGTTCAAATACATAACCCCTCCACTTCCCCTCCACGTGGAGGGGATGTGGAGGGGGTGTGGAGGGGTTTTCAAATGAACCCCGCCATATAAAGAATGCTTTATCGTAAGTACCTACGACTGCTATTTAGTTGTAAAGTTACGACAACTTTTGCGATTTTCTGAGAACTTGCGATTTTCAAAATGTTTTGAGAATTCCAACTATCGTAACTCGAGAGTTGCGACTGAAGTTACGATCGTAAGTCTTTCGAGAATAACCCCCCAGCAGGGTTGGCAAAAAACCGGCTTTTATCTATAAAGGCCAAGCCAGTGGCATGAAATGGTAACAACCGGTTTTTATTGGACAGTGGACTTATTTGGATAGTATTAATTATGGCCATTTTATACCAACCTATACAACAGGTCCGGCCCGGTTAGAACCGGATTTTAACCAATAATAACCGGGCCATTTCTGAACACTTGGCAACCCTGTGTTCTTGCATGCGTAATATTAGCCAAGCCGGTGGTACGTTTTGGTTAAAACCGGTTTTTATTGGACAGTGGATTTATTTGGATAATATTAATTACGACCATTTTATACCAACCCAATCAATTGGACCAAGCCGGTAAGAACCGGATTTTAACCAATAACGGCCAGGCCATTTCTTGCCACTTGCCAACCCTGCCCCCCAGGTTCAGGAACATGCTCAGCAGACCCGGGATTTCGAGATCGGGACCGGGTTTGGGAACGGGTTCAAGCTTGATGAAGGTATTTGTGTTCCCGTCGGGAACCGGGAACATCTTCGTTCCCACACCCGTTACACGCTTCACGTTCCCGGGAACTACGCATCCATCTAACGGAGAAAAAATACCCTCAGCGGGATTTGCTTCCCTCGTTAAAGTGTTGAGATAATAATTTAACATAAGCGACTTGAGCCGTTTCGCATATTGTCAGTTGGGATCGCATAGTAGTGATTACCGCCTACTCTAACTTGCAAGATGAAAGTCATTGCAAAACTCATAGCGGGAATCGTTTAAGCAGTCTTCCTGCAGCTTTTTCGGCAACGCAGACCAGACGTTTAGTTTGATGACCATTTTTAATAGTGCCTAAATCTATTGTTGCATGGTACGCATGCAGTATTGCTAAATCAATAAAAATGTGAAGAAAAAAATTGATCTACACTAACTGCACTGGTCCCGGGAACGAGTCCGGGTTCAAGGGTTTCGGGATCGGGATTGGGAGCAAATTTTATCTGATTTCGGGTTCGGGATCGGGATCGGGTTTGAGATCAACGATTGAAGCATATTTAATATCTGGGTTTTTGTGCACCTGATCCCAGTATTTCGGGAACGGGTTTGGGTTTGAGTCCGAAAATATTGATGACCCGATTTTCGGGATCGGGTTCGGGAATGGGATCAAACTTTTCGTTCCCACAAGTAGCTCTACATCCAATTCAGCATACTCCCAATTTGGTTTAGAAGTATATGATTGTATAACTGATTTGTTTTTCATAACCTACTTAATTATTCATTGCACATGTGCATATCTATTTGCATATCTATATTTACAGATATATTTCCACACACATTTGTACAAGCACATGCTTTAAATTAAAAGAGATGTGATTTTGTAAGAATTTCAAAAAAATTACCATAATTCCACTGAATCAAGAATGTACATCAAACCAACCAATTGTTCTTACTTCGGCTTGACCGAATACGTTCATCTGGGAATTACGAAAAACCCCGGCAACGGCGGAAACTCCGACACGGTCTGACGAACTGAGTTCATCTCCAAATGAATCCCAACTTATGTCTCGTGACATAAGTGTCTCCTATACAAACAGACGTACAGATTACCCATCTTATAATGGGGGCTATAGCATTGTTCTTAAGCGCATCTATATGAAATAAACAATCACTACTGACGCTTGTTTCATATTTTTAACTTCAACAGTTAAGATGTAACTTGGGCAGTTTTTACTCATAAAGAGTTAATGGAAAAATAACTTGAATATATTTTTTCTCCTGAACTACAAAAACAAAATTAAATTCATCCAAGGCGATGGTCTGCCAAACAATTGTAAAACTTTTGGATGAATTTGGTTCAGTAGTTTTTGAGTAACCGTGTTCACAGACGACGTCATAATAAGTTACAGTGTTTACGTGTGACTTATTGTTAGTTTTTTTAATGTTAAACTACATCATCGATTTCAATTAAAATTGAATTTATACCAAGTACTGCTGTACTAAACAACTGCATTTGGTTGGCAAGTAATCGTGTTTACGGTCGACAAACATGTGGACACTAGAGCTTCCTTCGGGTTTCCGAAATCCCGAAGTTCCGTGTTCGGAAACGGAACGGAACAATTTCGGAAAATTATTTTTGGTTCCGTCATTGAATCGGGACAAAACCGGAACACGAGCACTTGTCCCGATGGTATTGGGACCGGGACGGTTCAGAGCATCGGAACCAGGGATGGGAATGGATTATTAATCCGGGATTAAATTAATCCCGGATTACAAAATTTATAAAAAGTATTTAATCCCAATCCCAATCCAAGTGTTGTGGAAATTTGAATCTAATCCTTAATCCTCAATCCCGGCTTAATGCTTTCATTTTAATCTATTAGTTTAATCCAATTATTTACATGGAAACGAATTAATCCCCAATCCTAATCCAAAACTTGATAAATTATTCGGTCAATCCTAATCCCAAAATCCACTGCTGTCAGTAGTGTGGATTGGATTATGTCTCCTGCTATGTCATTGCTACAGTTTTTCACGTTTTTCAACATCTAGCGGTTTCATAATGAACATGTAGCTTGTGTTTGTTGACATGCCGCAATTCCAAGGCTAGCGTTTTCAAACAGGAATCATGAAGTACAGTTTGTAAAAATATAAATCTGAGAAAAGAACGTGGGAGCATAGTAAAAGCTTTAAGCTTTTTTGTATTAATTACGGAGTAACAAATTTTCTTTAAGATTGCCTCAAATATGTGCATATTTTTATTACTAGCATTTCAGTTGTTCAATACAATAATTTAAATGTGTATCATAAATATGTAGGTTGGAATTGCGATTTGACCTATATCTTTCTAATTTAAACAGACTATTCCTGGTTCCACTCCATCCCCAATAATTTACTGCATACTAATTTCTTTGAATAAATGGGACCAACCTTGTAATTTGAACCAACTATTAGGATATTTGATTAATCGCATTATCCCAATATGAATTACCGAATTTATGGTGGCCATTAGTGTAAATGATCTAATAAGTATGTATTAAGAAATGTTGGCCCGTAAACCTCATTTATATAAGCTTTAAATTGGTCTATGTGCTCATCCGTTAGAAACTTTTTGATATTGTTCATCAATCCTTAATATCTGCATCTTTATTGGAAATCCCATGTAAATCTGCGAAGTTTTATTCATCAAATCTTTAATCGAATCCAAATGTTTGGAGTTTCCCCGTCAATCCCTTAATCCAATCCAGGTGATCGGAATTTTTTGCTTTAATCGGTTAATCCAATCCAAGTGATCGGAATTTTTTGCTTTAATCCGTTAATCCAATCCAGGTGATCGGAATTTTTTGCTTTAATCCGTTAATCCAATCCAAATGATCGGAATTTTTTGCTTTAATCGGTTAATCCAATCCAAGTGATCGGAATTTTTTGCTTTAATCCGTTAATCCAATCCAAGTGATCGAAAGTTTTTGCTTTAATCCGTTAATCCAATCCAAGTGATCGAAAGTTTTTCCTTTAATCCGTTAATCCAATCCAAGTGATCGGAATTTTTTGCTTTAATCCGTTAATCCAATCCAAGTGATCGAAAGTTTTTCCTTTAATCCGTTAATCCAATCCAAGTGATCGAAAGTTTTTCCTTTAATCCGTTAATCCAATCCAAGTGATCGAAAGTTTTTCCTTTAATCCGTTAATCCAATCCTGCAGGTCGTCTTTGTAAATTTCCCATCCCTGATCGGAACGAAAAGTGTCCCGTATAATTTATGCAACCGGAAAGCGGAATTGTTCTGTTCCGTTCCGAACCGATCCCGGTACAATTTCTGAAGTGTCGCGCCATCGTTCAACTAGAATGGAAACACATTTCTAATCGCTCTGGCTTGTAAGCAGTTTTTTGCCGAAATAACGAAATTCGATGAACACAGATTAAATTTACACAAATGCTCATGAAGCTCGCGAAGCTACAGATGTGTAATCCGAGTATCGTTTTCCATGAAAATTAACAGAACAACTAATTTTGTTTAATCAACATGGGCATGGGCGATTTTTCTCGAAATGAAAATTCTGAAATCGAAATTATTAGCATCAATGAAGCAAGCTTGCAGGAAATTAACACTGTTAGGTCCATACGCTACAAATATTTATTGCTAAAAAATTAATAATTAATATATAATACTGCACAGTAGTTCTTTTTATATGGCCTAATTGTTAATAAATATTATTTTATATAATTAAATAATAGCATTCCCTCGCATCCAATCTATTAAAAGTATATCTTGTATATTAAGTTACCAGTAATTTGTACACGCATTTCACGTATATGCTGTGAAAAATTCCGGGATATTTCGGAACGGAACGTGTTCGGAACGGAAAAACTAGCATAATACGGAACGGAACACAACCTGTAACGGAAAGAATGCTTTACTTCTTTGTTCCGAACGGTGTCAGTTCAAATGTTCCGATGTCCCGACAGCCGGAACGGAACCGGAAACAATATTATTTGTAGGTTTCGGAACGGAACGGAATTTCCTACGGAACAAAAATGTTGAACACATTGGAAGCTCTAGTGGACACGAACTAAACCTGCACTGCCTTCAAAAATTGAAGAAATACTGCTGGAAGGTAAATAATTCTAAAGGTTTCATTCACTGGTATGAAGAAAGAAGACATTTTTTAAAAAAGCCTGCGAAGGCTTAAAGGAAGGCCACTGCACTTCATTTGTTTGAACATCTCGGGTTGATTTATTTATTATTTCATTTGATAAAGTGGGGATGAACAGATGTTATATAATTAATAATTCATTCATTGTTAACTCAGTGGTTTCATTAATTATTCCAATATTATACAAGCTACATTAATACAAAAATTCTAGAAGAAACTTTACACAATTTGGTTGGGCTCATATTCCATATTAAAGGACAGTATATTAAATTAGTGTCCTTTAATGTTTACACAACTGTCAGTATTTTGTATATATTTAAAAGAAAGGGTGTGGATTCTTGCTTTGGCTTAAATTGGTAGTTGGTTGAATTACATCCCAATGCTCTGCAATGAGTCCGTCTTGAATGCGAAATGCATTCATAATAACAAGGTCTTGACCTGACGGGTCAGTCATCTTGACCTGTAACCAAACTAGATCTCCTTCCGCTGAAACTCTACGGATATCAATCTGCTCCTTTTCTCGACCGCTAGTCCAAGCTTTCGCAAACGCTTTCAATGCTTCTGACCCATCAGCATTGTTAGGATTGTGCTGAATATAATCGGGGCGGAAAAAGCTATCCACAGCGTCAAAATCTTGGTCCCCAAAAATGGTCTGGTAGGCATTTACCAACAGTTGTTTATTTTTTTCCTCAACAGCTTTCTGCATTTGGCAGTCAAACTCTTCCTTACTCAAGTATCCCGCATCTTGAGGATCAGGCTGAGCAGCTGAAATTGCTGCCATCAGAACTGTTAAAATTCAATATACATGTAAATTACATTGAAAGGAGGAAATATTATTCAGAATATTTAAACCGGGTTTACAATTGTTTGGGAACTTTAAACATGAAGTAAAAAAATGCTTAGGCGTTGCAATAAAATTACCAATTGCTACAAAAATAACACTCCTTATATTCTTCATAATGAACTTGTCTTAAATTCTTAATCCTGCGACTGAAATCTTAAGAAACCTTAGTTTACCAATGGAGCTTAGAAATGGTCCTGTGATGGGTCATCTACTGAGGTGTAACTTTTATACTCCCAACGAATGAGTGGAAATAATCAATAATTAGTAAGATTCCTTGTTGTGTTTATGCAGTTTAAATATATTCGGCCTGTGCTTGTCACATCTACCTCAATGCCGAATCCAAATATCACATCATAAAAATGTTTAAATAATTCAAGAATTTTCTGCATGAGCACCAACATGAGCATACGTAAAAAGTCTCGGGAAAACGCTCGGCCTCAAACTTGAAACTGTGAATAAAGGGACTGAGAGAATCACGTCAACATTGAATAATACTTTTGTTATTCCTTAAAAGCATCATGAATACACACTTATGATTAGACATATTTTGATGTTGTAGTTGCTTAAACTGATAAATGGATTTGTGGTTGTGTAAAACACTTTTCACCTTCTACAAATTTCCCGTTATGAGCTAGAATGCAAAGGTGGTACAGCGATAGTTAACATATGTACTTCCTAGCACTAGCATCTGTAATAATTCTCTTTTGTTGTTCATAACCACAACATGAAGCAACTGGTCGTAAGAGTATTAGTGGAAACTCACAATTAGTAATAGTTTATGATCTTCCATCAGTACTTCTGCTTACATGCAGAGATGTGTAAAATACCTCATTCTTGTTTAAAAAATACCAAATACTTTCGTAACATAAAATACTGAATAAGATATCAGCAACTAGTTTTTTCTAAAATACGTCTAAAAGTAAAATACAAGTCAAAAACTGCTTCAAAAATACTTAAGTATAAAATACTACCTGAAGTATGTACTTCAAAATCAGGAAATACATTATTGTTTTGAAAATCGAGTACAGAATTTCAAAAATACAAGCTTTTTGAACATTTCATCCGACAATCTAGATCTATATACGCGCATTAAAAATCAGTCTTAAAAAACAATCGTTCCAAAGGAGCTGAAGATGGCAATGGGATCAATCATGGGTTGCCCTGGTAAAGGCCTTGGAATAAGGCAAATAGGAAAGGAGGCGTTCAAAAACGGCTACAATAAAGGCAAGGAAGGAAGGCTTAAAAATGCATAAACGAACAAAGTAATTCAGTAGAAAGGCTTGAAAATTTTGGTACTAAAGGCAAGGCTATAGGAAGGCTCAATTTATGGTAAAGGATGAAGGATTAAGGTAAGGCTGATCAAAAATTGCATTGCAAGTGCACCTGACGGCGAGAAATCGAGATAAATGCTTGACGTACTTTCCATACATATTTTCAAAACATAACGTTGAAAAGACGACGTTAGCAAAGCAGTTGAAACGATACTTTGCGAGACTCATTTTTAGGGCGGCGTATAATATAGTAAATATATATATAAAATACATTCGTAATAAGGAATAATGTGCATTTCCGAGTAGCGCATCATGATTTTACACCGAGGAAATTTTGTCTCCAATTTAAACTAAGCATCAATGCTTGTATCATCTGTTTTTATTGCTAATGTTTACTTAATACGTTTAATCTATGAATTCTCAACCAGATAATTTATTGTAAAATTTTAACGTGCTAAAACGAAACATATTAAAGTACTTTAAAAATATTGGATGCAACTTTTCTTGATTTCAACACCACATGCGTTTAACCATTTAAAAAAATGGGTGAGGATTTTTGCTGTCCTTCAAATCCGGTATATTTTGAATGACATCCCAATGTTCTACGATTTTTCCGTTTTCCAGTTTAAAAATATCCATTATAGCCAAATCGATACCCTCGGGACTGCGTGTCTTCAGGTGAACCCAAACTAAGTCACCTTCAGCGGATATTCTCCGAATATCAACATTTCCTTTTTCGGTTTTATTGATCCACTCTGTTGCAAGCAGTTTCAGTGACACGACACCATCCTCTTCTGCTGGATTATGTTGAATGAAGTCAGGCTGAAAGTATTTATCTATGGCGCTAATATCATGGTTGCCAAATATTTCCTGCATAGCTGATTCAACTATTTTCTTATTATTTTGCTCAGTAGCTCGTTGCTCCAGACACATCAATCCTTTGCTCTCTGTCTCCTCGGGCGGTGTAGGTGTGGCTACGGCTGTGTTGATTATGAAATATAAAGATTAATTGTTTCTCTTATCGAATGTACATCATACACTCGTTTTACATTTTGAGGAAAAATTCAGCAAAAGGAAGTTAACTTAATTAAAAACATGTTTACCAAAACCAACGATGGCTGCCCCGATCAGTAAAAATTTCATGTTCACAATTAAAACTCCAGGTATGTAGAGAGGAAATAGAATTTATTGTGTAAAGTTATACTTTAATCGAGCTTTAACTTCTCTACGCAAATCAATAGCACTACTGACAACAAAATATTCAAACCGTTGAATTTGTAAGGTGTTTCAGCCAAACATGTCCAGCCTTCGAGGGCTAGCCTTCAATGAAGGCTGAATGTCAATTTTCCAGAGAGTTGAGAAGGGAAGGCGCGATGGCTGAATTAATTCGGGAAGGCTGAAGAAAGCCTTCCTAGTATGAACAGAAAATGGAAGGCGAAGGAAGGAAATATGTAAAGTAGCCCTCTACTACTTAGAAGGCTTCGCGCATGTAATGATCTACACTAGATAGTTACAAATACAACAATGAGAGTGTACTAAAAACACTACAAATGCACAAATGTACAGTTGTATGCACAATGAGACTTACTTCATTGCTTCTGATTTTAATAAACGAACTCAATTGAGTAAATTGTATCGCTGATTTTCAGGTGTTTTACCTGCAATAGGGTTGTTTAAATTCACTGCTATGGTATTTCGTGTTATGTAGGCTGAATAGGAAGGAGGGCTGATTTTTTTTGAAGGCTGAAGACTGGAGGAATTAAATTAATAAGTAAAATAGGGCTGAAGGAAGGCAAAATATTTTGAAGGCATCCTTTAATGGAAGGATGAAGGAATGCGTTTTTTCAAAAAATTTCCTTCGAAGGTTTGAAGGAAGGCAATTTCATTTGGGCATCTCTGGTTTGAGCAGGCTTTACTTATTGCGCATTTTATTCTTGTAATAATACTTGAGAAACTTCTTTATAACTGCCATGTCATTCTCATCTAAACTTTCGTATTTTTTTATGGAACAGGATTAAGAGAATTAGTTGGATTTACATAATGGATGTATTCAGCTAAAAATAATTGTTGCGCAGTTTATTCGGCTCAAGGATGTATTGTATTCTCTAGCCGAGTTTTTTCAGAAAGTCGATTGTTTATTTTCTGATGTTCGCAGCAAATTTGTTTCCAAACATCGTTTGGAGCACATTTGTAGGACATTTCATGGACTTTTTAGGGAGCTGTTTGAATAATCTCTTAGCTGAGAATTGTGGACATGACCCGAAATGACCCCGAGCAAGGTTGAAGAAATTACCTTTCAAGAGCAAAAGGAGAAAGACACGGAAAAGAAAACATTCCTGATCTTGGCATTTTTTCGTGCATTCATAATTTTTTTTCGGGAAGCTGTGTTTGTAGAAAATTTAATTTGTCGATTCCATATTTCTAAGTCAGAACCTAAATATATCAGGCAAGATTGAGTAATGCAAAAGCATTGTATTATTTTTATGAGAACTCTTTAAAGAAATTCATAAAATTTGTCCAACAATTAGGGTTGCTGACGCTGTAATTATTGCTTACGTAAATATCACCTTGATATAAAAACCTTTTTATTTCAAGGATTTATTAAGAAAAGGAGAAGGTCAAAATAAAATCCGATTACTCCGTTATCACGGAATTGCTTTAAAAAGCTAATAATTATATGTAATTTTATATAATTTACTACTTAAATACGCTCAAACAGAAGGTGAGATTCAAAACCAAATAATTCATTTTGTTTTTCAAAATTCGTGACTAATACCTTCAAACGCTTCCTTGATGCAATTTCGTACAAGCCCACAGATCTGGCCTTAAATAATATATCTAAATAATTGTTTTTCTCTTTTAATAAATTTTATACAAGATCCAAATAGTTTTGTTAAATAAACGAACGGTAATAGTACTTACGTTATTCGTCTTTGCTTGCCCACAAAAACATTACACTAGAGTTCAATCTCGATTGGTTCAAACTTAAATAATATTATTGTGAGTCATTTTTTGAATAGCAGAGGTTTTTTCCCACCTAAGTATTGAACCTGGAATATCAGCAATTATTGTGCTCCAATACAGAAAGTAACTACACTCTTTAATTTAAACATATTTCCGTGAAATTTTGCAAAATCAAATCAATCACCTACGTAATTTAAAGCGTAATTGCATGCGACATGTAATAACGTACAAGGAACAACGCACACCAATGTTGACACCAATGGTGTCACCAAAAGTTTGTGTTAAATTATTGGATTGATTTATTTGGTACAATACTATTCTTAGTGTAAGACATATTTAGCCTTAAGGATGCAGTCAAATCTAGATACAACGACCGGCTTTATAAGGCCCAAATTCGTATTCCAAGACGAAACTTCCTAAATATGTAACCAATGTACATACAGTATGTATTTGACAGGACCAAGACATTCCTCAAATGGTGTGATACTTAATTTATGGACTTACTGTAATGCATAGCCTCACGTGAGTTGTGTGGCATTCTTTAATTAGCATAACATCCGATTTACCTTTGCTATCTCTCCCTCAATTTTCGGGTTTTTTAAATTTTGACCGGGAAATTTTGTAAAAACAATCAATTTTGAGTTATTATTTCGGATCCCTCCCGTGATTTTCTGATGTACTTACCGTAAAACCGAGTACAATACATACCTCATTGAAACCGCCGTGGTAATCCCGACTCAGGTCTTTCGTATTAATTTATGGATTTTAAAAATTTTGACCATCTGAAACAGTCCTAAATTTTGTTTGTGGAGTTTTTGAAGCATTCATAAATTTTGACCTGTGTGTTCACTATTTGTTTTAAATAATTGAAAAAAAGTAATTGATGTCGACTGGGATTCAAAATTTCAAAACAACCTATTTTGTAAGTACTTAAAACAAACTGGAATAACTGGTCTCGCAAGACACATTTCGTTGGGTATTCGCTCATTGAAGACGTATTTAATTATTGTTCAGCAGGTGTAAGTCATGTCAGCCGACTGATTAACATTCAAAAATTATACAAGCTTTGAGCAACTGGTTAGTTTTTTCAAAAATTATCACGGCGTCGCTTCACATCATTCACCCCTATACCAAATGTTTTAGAGCCAGCGGGGTGAAACAAATTCTTAAAAATCTGGAATAAAATTATTATAAAATTGGGTAATTCAATACTTTTCCCCCGGTCCCTTTTCAGGGAGGGAAAGGCGTTTGAAGTACACTGTGCGCACGAAAGGTAAAATGTGTGTTCATCTTAAGAAAGAAGTCTAGGTTTCAAATGATTTCTTATGGGCGAAAAAAATGACACGTCAAAAAATAGGACTAAATTTAAAGTCTTTCAAAAGTCATGGTCAACGTTTTGGAAATTCGTTTAATATCTGTAACTCAAAATTGCTCGAGATATTACGAGGGTTCGAATGAGCTATTGCATTTGCTTGTGCTTTATATGATTCAGTTCAGGACTTACACTTAGTTATGCTGTTTCCCCCGCAAATTATATAGTAGTAGGGAAAGAAGCAAGCACTTACAAAATGAGTACTAGTATTGGTACGGGCTAGCAAGTGTAATAATTATTTCCTGGCACATGAATCTAAGCACAAGCCACGAGGTTCGTCATTCCGTTTTGGATATTTAAATGGTGAGAAAATTAATCACCGAACATATGTACATGTATAAATGTTCAAGTACATACGAAAGTATGCATAATTATTGTACAATAATTGGAGCACTATATTTGATCCGTACGGCTGAGACAATACTTCACTGTCATATTAAACTAAATTACGGTTACTTTGTGACGGGTTTAAATTTTAAAATGCAATCAGATCGTTGAAATTCTGTATACGCATATAGAGTTTTAACGTTTCATCCATGCACAAATTTTTACTAAATTCTCGTTCCTGTTTTGTTTTTATTCCAAATAATTTGAAGGTAAACAGTATGTAGCAATGATAAAAATTTGCCTAAATTTAATTGAAATATTAGTGTTGGTTTGCTTTATTATAGCTAGTTTTTATGAAAATTGTTATACTTTGATTCGTGTTCTTCAAAAAAGTTCGTTGAGCGAAAAAATCACCTATGTGTATAATTATGCACTTACCGTACCCTTCAAAAAAGGTACTTATGTATAACTTTAGAACCCTTGAACCGATCGTGGTAATCTAAAGCTTATAGTGCGAGACTGAACCACGTTATGCATTCTTTTAGCCCCACCGACGCATATCCAAATATGGGGCATTATCAACAACTTTTAAAAATTAAGGACACCCAAATAGAAACCCGAACTTTGGTATTATTTTTATTCGGCATTCATGATCAAAATTTTTTTGGCGCTGTTGTTATCAAAAGCCTTGCATGGCTACCATTTAGAATACATTGGAAGATATATCTCTGTGTTCCGACTGAACCACCTTTTTTGGAAATTTGCATGGAGGGTCCTAGTACCGTTGTAAAGGGTTATAAGAAAATGTTCAGCGTCAAATCAGTGAATATTTTGATGTTGTTCAAATTCAAACGTTGAGCCTTTAGGGCCAACAAAAATAGAAAAAGTTAGTAACTATAAGTTTGTTAAAATGAAAAGTTATTGATAAAAGATTTTTTTTAAATCAGGTCATTGAAGAAGTTTTCATTCTTATTTTACATGAGGCTCAGGCAAAAGACCTAGTGGCTTACATATATGCCACTGGGCGCTTTACCAGGAGCCAACAGTAAACATGTCTTTGGGGTAGAGTGCAATAAGTCTTTAGACTTGAGCGCCTCCGGAGGAGGATAAGAAATGACCGCCTCCGGACCCTGCCAATACATACATATTTTACATATGGCTTTTTGCAGATTTTCAGAAGTATTAAAATAAACTGGTTTTAAAACTTCTATAACATCCTAATGCAAACATAGTGAATATTGTGTACTTATGCATCATAGTTTTTTATTGCCCCTAAAAGAAATATGTTTCTATGAATTAAAGTTTATGAACAATGGTGAATATACATTTAAATCTAGATTCTACGGGTACTCATGTAATAAAATTATGAGTTGTATTCCCCATTCCCCTCTAAAAGAAATATATTTCTATGCATTAAAATTGAAGAAGAATGGTCGGAATACATTTAAATCCAGAATTTACGGGTACTCATGTAATAAAATTATGATTTTGGTTCTCTGTAATTAACTCTTGTGCGTGTACGTAGTATTAATAATTTTGTAATAAAATTGTAAAATGCAACAGACACCCTGTGAAATCCATTCCTACAACATGGATATCTGTTTTCGCAATTTTTGGCTATACCTTCAGAGTGCTAGATAAGCTTCGGAGACCTTTATGGTATTATGAAGTAATATATGAAGTAGGAATAATATGCATTGCAGAGTAACGCATCATGATTTTACACCGAGTAAATTTTTTTTACAATTTAAACTAAGCGTTAATGCTTGTATCATCTCAGTTTTTATTGCCAATGTTTACTTAATACGTTTATCCTATGAATTCTCAACTAAACGTGTTAAAACAAAACGTTGAAGTACTTTAAAAATATTGGATGCAACTTTTCTTGATTTCAACACCACATGCGTTTAACCATTTAAAAAAATGGGTGAGGATTTTTGCTGTCCTTCAAATCCGGTATATTTTGAATCACATCCCAATGTTCTACGATTTTTCCGTTTTCCAGTTTAAAAATATCCATTATAGCCAAATCGATACCCTCGGGACTGCGTGTCTTCAGGTGAACCCAAACTAAGTCACCTTCAGAGGATATTCTTCGAATGTCAACTTTTCCTTTTTCAGTTTTTTTGATCCACTCTGTTGCAAGCAGTTTCAGTGACCCGACTCCATCCTCTTCTGTTGGATTATGTTCAATGAAGTCAGGCTGAAAATATTTATCTATGGCGCTAATATCATGGTTGCCAAATATTTCCTGCATAGCTGATTCAACTATTTTCTTATTATTTTGCTCATTAGCTCGCTGCTCCAGGCACATCAATCCTTTGCTCTCTGTCTCCTCGGGCGGTGTAGGTGTGGCTACGGCTGTGTTGATTATGAAACATAAAGATTAATTGTTTCTCTTATCGAATGTACATCATACACTCGTTTTACATTTTGAGGAAAAATTCAGCAAAAGGAAGTTAACTTAATTAAAAACGTGTTTACCAAAACCAACGATGGCTGCCCCGATCAGTAAAAATTTCATGTTCACAATTAAAACTGCAGGTATGTAGAGAGGAAATCGAATGTTTGTGTAGAGTTGTACTTTACACGAGCTTTAACTTCTATATGCGAATCAATAACACTACTGACAACAGGATATTCGAACTGCTGAATTTGTAAGGTGTTTAAGCAGGCATTACTTATTGCGCATTTTATTCGTGTATCAATACTTGAGAAGCTTCTTTATAAATGCCATGTCATTCTGATCGGAACTTTTGTATTTTTTTCTGAAACAGGATTTAGAGAATAGATGGATTTACATAATGGATGTATGCAGCTGAAAATAATTGTTGCGTAGTTTATTATGCTCAAGTATTGTATTTTCAAGTCGAGTTTTTTCAGAAAGTCGATTGTGTATTTTCTAATGTTCGCAGCAAATGTGTTTCCAAAAATTGTTTGGAGCACATTTGTAGGACATTTCATGAACTTTTTATGGAGCTGTTTGAATAGTCTCTAAGCTGAGAATTGTGGACATGACCCGAAATGACCCCGAGCAAGGTTGAAGAAATTACCTTTCAAGAGCAAAAGGAGAAAGACACGGAAAAGAAAACATTCCTGATCTTGGCATTTTTTCGTGCATTCATAATTTTTTTTCGGGAAGCTGTGTTTGTAGAAAATTTAATTTGTCGATTCCATATTTCTAAGTCAGAACCTAAATATATCAGGCAAGATTGAGTAATGCAAAAGCATTGTATTATTTTTATGAGAACTCTTTAAAGAAATTCATAAAATTTGTCCAACAATTAGGGTTGCTGACGCTGTAATTATTGCTTACGTAAATATCACCTTGATATAAAAACCTTTTTATTTCAAGGATTTATTAAGAAAAGGAGAAGGTCAAAATAAAATCCGATTACTCCGTTATCACGGAATTGCTAAAAAAGAAGCTAATAATTATATGTAATTTTATATAATTTACTACTTAAATACGCTCAAACAGAAGGTGAGATTCAAAACCAAATAATTCATTTTGTTTTTCAAAATTCGTGACTAATACCTTCAAACGCTTCCTTGATGCAATTTCGTACAAGTCCACAGATCTGGCCTTAAATAATATATCTAAATAATTGTTTTTCTCTTTTAATAAATTTTATACAAGATCCAAATAGTTTTGTTAAATAAACGAACGGTAATAGTACTTACGTTATTCGTCTTTGCTTGCCCACAAAAACATTACACTAGAGTTCAATCTCGATTGGTTCAAACTTAAATAATATTATTGTGAGTCATTTTTTGAATAGCAGAGGTTTTTTCCCACCTAAGTATTGAACCTGGAATATCAGCAATTATTGTGCTCCAATACAGAAAGTAACTACACTCTTTAATTTAAACATATTTCCGTGAAATTTTGCAAAATCAAATCAATCACCTACGTAATTTAAAGCGTAATTGCATGCGACATGTAATAACGTACAAGGAACAACGCCCACCAATGTCAACAAGCTTATGTTAAATTATTGGATTGATTTATTTATCATTTTATTTCAGAAATTGAGGATGAACAGTTGATATTTCCTATTTGGTATTTCAAAATAATACAGGCTACATTATTACAGAAAACCAAGGAGAAGGAACTACACAATTTTGCTGAATTCATATTCCTTGCATTCAGATACCGTCCTTTAATTTTTACATATCAAATTTCAGAATTTTGAAAGTATTTAAAAGAAGGGGTGGGGATTCTTGCTTTGGCTTAAATTGGTAATGGGTTGAATTACATCCCAATGCTCTGCAATTTGCCCGTCATGGATACGGAAGGCATTCATAACAACCAGATCTTGTCCTGTCGGGTCAGTCATCTTGATGTGCAACCAAACTAGATCTCCTTCCGCTGAGACTCTACGGATGTCAATCTGCTCCTTTTCCCTACCCCTTATCCAATACCTTGCAAACCCTTTCAAAGCCTCTGGTCCATCTGCGTTGTTAGGATTGTGCTGAATGTAATCCGGGCGGAAAAAGGTATCCACAGCGTCAACATTTTGGTCCCCAAAAATGGTCTGGTAGGCATTCACCACAAGTTGTTTGTTTTTTTCCTCAACTGCTCTCTGCTTTTGGCAGTCAAACTCTGGATTGCTGGCCGATGCCACGTCTTGAGGTCCGGGATGAGCAATTGAAATTGCTGCCATTATAACTGTTGGAATTCAAAAGATTACATTGTGAGCGCAACGTAATATTAAAGACAATACCCGATAGTAATAATAAAAATAAATGTAATATTTAAGTAATCGTATTTTGTAACTGCAGAATTTCTACACACAACCATTTTGTCCCACACAAATCTCCTGCGCAAATATTCGCCTGTTTCTTAAAATAATATTTTATGATTAATTAAATCCTTACCAACGGCAGCAAAGGCTCCGAGGCCAAAAGAATAACACATATTTTGAAAGAATCTTGAATCTGAACAGAAATGGCAATGGTGATAAGGCTCTCAGGAATGAAGTTAAATTCTTAAGCAAGCTGGTATTTATACAACTTTGGGTTCTACTGTAATTTGGGGATTTTGTGCGTAGAACTATTCACGTGAGCAGACAACCTTCAACTTTTTAAAATGTTGATTTAAGAAAACTCACAAAAAAACCATGTATGGATGAATGCACGTTTAATTATAATGCTGAATCATGGCGCCGCATTAAAACTAAATAAATAAAATAAACAAATAAACTCCGATTGGAGTTGAAGGTCGATCTCACCTTGAAAAATGCAAGTGTTTAAAAAAAATTCACGCACATATACAACGCAAATATGTTTGTAAATACATTTGGTTAAGAAATACAACTTTCTAATGGTCGTTTCGTCTGCCTTATGTTACTGGGACGTTTTTATAATCGTTTTGTATGTAAGTTATGTACAAGGTTATAAATAACCTTAGCTCCCCTTCGTTGTTCAAGTTCTGCGCAATAATTATAGAATAAATTTTTTGTGTGCAGAATTTTATTGCGAATAGGAAAAAAAATACTTCAAAGCAATCGATTAACTACAGAGGAAATGACCGGGAAGCAAAAAGCTTGAAAAATCAGTGTATCAATACGTCTGTCCTCCTACAGTATTTGAGGACATGACCGCAGGAGAGTTTCAGATAAATCAATGCCATTTTTCGTGTCTTCTTACACTTGAATAAATTATCACTTATTCTGGTGTCGCTGTCGGGAAACTTCTGAATCAGAATATCCTCAACGTTGCATTACAAGTTGGCACCCAAGTGCTCACACGGATTCAAATCAGGAGTGTTCTTGTGAATTCTCGAAAAAGTCAATTCTATCTAGCAGATGCATTTTGGTTGCTTTTACTTTCATGAAGGGCGGGTCACGGTCGTGGAGAAAAGTATCTTCCCTGAGTCAGTTAATTCATGTGGATCTTTCCGGAATGGAATCCCAGGATGACATTCCGAATTCCAACAACAAAGGTGCAGAGTCTTCCGACTTCCAATTTCGTAAGAAAAATCCCAAACCGCATCCTATCCTTACAGTTCAATCAAGTTATAAGCAAGGTTCGAACCCTGTGGGTACAGAGATGTGGCTTCTCTTCAGCTATTTCTCTTATTTTTGACTTGTACTGAAAAACAGTTCATAATTTCAGTGTGAATGAATAGATTACTGTCAAAAAAAATTTGCAGATGCACAATCAATTCTTGGAAAAAAATACTTTCTGTAAAGTGTAGCATGCGTAGACTTTGCAGAACAGTAGAATGGGGATATGGTATAAAAGGGCAGTAGGAAAGGCTATACACAACTCCGTACATATACAGTATCGGTGGGTAAATGTTGTGCAAATAGTTAAATAATTGCATGAATTTCCAGTGTAATACTTTAAGAGAGAATATATCCAGCCAGAGCTATCTATGCGCGCTAAAAATAAATTTGATTGTTGCGCAATTTGCACTTGACATTTTTTGTCCTCTGAGTTGATTGTGTGGGTGATGCGAAGATCTTATACAATATCTGTTTCTTCATGAATGTTAAATCTCATTATGCTCAAAGTATGACTTCTGAAGTATTAATTTTATTCAAGATATACAGTAGTGGGAAATTTATTTTACAACAAGGCATTCATAATCACCGGAAACTTTAGTTACAAGCTTTGGTCACATTTTCAAAACGATTTATGTGTAGGTCAATTAGCCTGAAAGACATTTTTACATATACGTATACATATACAAAGCAAGCAAGTACATATACAAGCTATATATACAAAGCGTATACACATACATATCACGTAGAAAGCATGATGTACTTACAATGAAAGAATAAAAGTCAAGAAAGCACGTACATTGTCAATGTACACTTTGATGAAAAAACTAACATTAGTCAAATATTACAGATCTTATTAGAATATAAGGAGTAGAAGTTAATAAATCCCTGGTGGTAGGATACGCCGAGCAAGTTAAAAGAAAGGATGAGGATTTTTGCTTGTGCTTAAATCAGGAATCTCTTGGATAACATCCCAATGTTCTGCAATTTGCCCGTCTTGAATTCGGAAGATGTCAATGATGGCCAAACTTTTCCCACCAGGAACCGTGTCGTATTTAAGGTGAACCCAAATCAAATCCCCGTCAGCAGAGATCCTACGAATGTCCAGTTTCATTTTTTCCTGGCCCTGAGTAAAGGCCTTGGCAAAGTCTTTCAATCCTTGTCTTCCATCAGCGGCATCGGGGTTGTGTTGGATGTAGTCCGAGCGGAAATACTTGTCCACGGCATCATCAATATTATAGTCACCTAAAACTTCTTGATATGCTGTCATAACAAGTTCCTTGTTCCTTTCTTCTAGAGCCTTCTGGTCCTCGCAGGTGCTCTCATTCATAATAACAAATCCGTGTACATTTGTCAGGGGATCCAATGTCATGGTGGCTGTAAAAAGATAACGTATTATTGTTAATAAAATTATTTTTTCCTCCAGAAAAAAAATGTCTATCTAGTTTTAAGTGCCAGGTGGTTGAATAATTTTAATATCATTAATTTTAGTATCACTTAGAAACGAATATCTGTGTACAATATTCTAATTTGCCCCTTACCAATGGTTGTCTGATTTTCCGGGGATTCCGTTGAGCCACTTGCCATTCCTGTGGGTGGAGATGTGTTTGGAAATGCTGCAGCCATTGCTGCACAAAATCCTACAAAAATATTAAATTTTAGAAATTTTCAGTTGTACAGAATTTTCAAAGTATCGCTTTACTTCTTAGACATTTATAGGCAATGATCAATGACTTTTCCCCTAAAGACAAAATAATCCACAGGCATTTTGTTTTTTAATGAGCAAAAATTAGAAAATATGATGTATGTAGATCATTTTGAATCGAAAATAGATTATATTGCCTCTTCACCAACGGACTACCTAAGGAAATTACAAATAAAGTATTTACCCAACGTAACAAAAATCACACTCTTCATATTGAACGCGTGCTGTGGATTTAGTTCTGATTCTTATAGAATTTTGGAATTCTTCCTCCGTATATTGTTTACTAGAGGAGTAGTAGTTCGTATATGTTGAGTTATCAATTACGAAGTTCTTTTATATACTGTCATGTTCAGGAATCAAGTGTGAATTAGCCTCGTTTGTGTGTCATATTTTTATTTAACACATTTAAATTAATTTGATTGGTGCTTGTAGAAAACCTGTCGCAAAGTTCGAGATCATTTCCTTACCTCACAATAGGCGTGTTAATTTCAAACCATCATCGTGGTCAGAATAAAATACATGAAAGATGATTGTCGTATAAAATATCAAACTTCTTTAGGTGCTTTATTTGTAAATACATCCACAGCTTATGTCTTAACCACTGATTGACCCTGAATAAATTATTAGGAGTATCTGCATACATACATAAGTATTTTATTTATAAAAATCATCTCAGAAATATTTGTATACATCGTAGTAGTGATTTGTTAAAAAGTGATTCATGAAATCTGTGGTTACATAAACTACTGGAAAGGAGCGTATGTGTAAACACTTGATTTATGGAAAAGGTAGCTCAAAAGATCTGCAAGAGTGGCTCCTTAAAATTTAAGTATACACACTTCAATAGCAGCTATCTGTTATCGTTTCTTCCAGTCTCATAACATTTTTAAAGCGAAGTGTACAGTAAAATTGCCCGATTTTTATCTTCTGACTCATACGGCTTTTGTACGGAAGCATCTATAAAGACGAAACCAACGGCAAATGAAATGTTTCATCGTGTAGTTGGTCAAACTGCCGTTAGTTTTCCGATTTTCGAAATTTCATGAAATTTTGAAAAATATTGAAACTGGCGTTGGCCATTTGATTTGTGTACTTGAAGCAATACCAAATCATATTATAGTTGATTTCTGGTTTTCCATTTTCGAAATTTCCTAATATTTCGAAATTCCTCTTGAACATTGATTTTAGTACTTCAAGTATTAATGCCAAATCATGATGTAGGTTTAACTGCCTTTTGTTTTGTTTTTTCTAAATTTCACAAAATTTTTAAAAGTTTCTAGTAGTATAATAAAGTGTCTAGTAGTAAATAGTCTAGGACTATTGGCACCTGCCTTCAATTTTCCAATTTCCAAAATTTCATGATATTTCGAAAAAAAATCAAGTTTGCGTAAAAATATGATTTAATCACGGAAATGAATTCGATGGTCACTGAGGCCGTGGAAAATACCTTCCCCACCCAGGAAGTCGAAATTTCATGAAAATTTATGACACTTGCGAAAAATTCCAATTTGACTTCACAATTGAATTCGGTTTTCACTGCGGCCGTGAAAAATAATTTTGACAACTTTTTGTTTAATTCGTAATTATCCCCTTTTCCTGGCAATCCAACCTCCTCATGTAATGACGTATAAAAATACTTACAAGTAACCCACGCCCCATGCCCACTCGGGATCGGAATGGAATTTTGTTGGAGCTTAGGTACCTGGCCCAATGTCCCAGCTTGAGCAAAAGTTTGTGTCATCTCGCCCTGGTCTGCGCGGGAAATCGCGCTGAAGTTTTAAATTCTTGAACTTAAATTTTCCAATGTTAAATCCCATAAGGAATCTTCAATGTCAAATTTCACGAAAAAAATAAAAATGCATCAAAGCTAATTAATTTCCCTTATAACACAATATTAGCATGTTTGCAAACCTGATTTGGGCCATCTCGCCCATGTTTTCGGTGGAAACCGGATTTACGTTGGAAATTTTTTAAAAGATATAAGCGTCCCCAAACATCCATTGGCTTTCAGAGGAGCTATTCAGCAGGTCTCTACGTTGCGAATTGTGGTCATGATCCGTTAGAACAGACGACCAGTTTTGGGAAATTCATCTTTTGGGGGCAAAAACGACTGTTGAATAGCTAATCTGAACTCCCACGGAATTATTTCTTACAAACAACGTTAAACATTATTTGAAACAAAACATGAAATTTGAGTGAATAATTTTAATAATATCCTTTGAAACCCAAATTTGATTTTTTATTAACAACGTGGCAATATAAGAATTCCCAATGTTCAACGGAAAGGGTTTCCAATTTTGCAAAATTTAAGCCAATGGATGTTTCCAATGTTATGAAACACCGTATAAAATTAAAATCAACAAAGACATTTCCACTAATATTGTCCTACTGGTGTAGTTTGGTAGCATGTGCTAATATAATATTGTATGGCATATTAATGACCTGTTACTCGTTTTTAGCATTTTTATTTTTTTCGCGAAATTTGAAAATGGAGTTCTCTTATGGGATATAAAATTTTAAAGCAGACTGGGACCCTTATATCTTTTTAAAAAATTTCCAGGGTAAATCCGGTTTCCACCGGAAACATGGGCGAGATGGCACAAATCAAGTTTGCAAACATGCTAATATTGTGTTATAAGGGAAATTAATTAGCTTTGATGCATTTTTATTTTTATCGTGAAATTGGAAAATGAAGCTTCCTGATGGGATTTAACATTGGAAAATTTAAGTTGGACAGGAGGGAGGGACCCTTTGTTCAAGAATTTAAAACTTCTGCGCGATTTCCCGTGCAAACCAGGGCGAGATGACACATACTTTTGCTCAAGCTGGGACATTGGGCCAGGTACCTAAGGTCCCACAAAATTTCATTCCGATCCCGAGTGGGCATGGGGCGTGGGTTACTTGTGAGCTTTGTTGTATACATCTACTTCGGAATGCATGGCATGCACCATGCACAGATCCCCGGACACAATCAGCCAACCAATACATTGACTATCAGCTAATCTTACACTAGCTTGACACGAGCGCTTCGCTTCAATTGCTATCGATTCATTGACTACAGCTCGGGATTTTTATATGCTGGAATGAGTCTGCATCCATATTTTATCACAGTTGTTACACATGCCTCCATCTGGTAATCGCAACATTTGTTTGGTTCTAAAAAACCTGTTTTTATTACTATATGTTTATTACAGGTATGGGTTAAAACTATGTTTAATTTGAATTGTATTGTACGTTATAACTTGCGCATGAGATAATATATTTGCGAAGTATTAGTGAAAATATTATCAATTGGTAGTACGTATACAAAGTAAATTATTGGAATGAAGCAAACATAATTCTGCAAAAATAGCCTTCCTTCATTTCAAGCCTTCATTCATTACAAAATTTTATAAATGCTACCGAAAGTTGCATTAATTTTGAAAACCAATAAGTAGCTTTGATCCCCAGTATCGTGTAAGAGTGAAAGTGAGGAATGAAAGCTCGTAAATATTAATAACACTGGCACCTCTTTCTTGCATTTTGTGCATAAAGCGTCATCTGCTTGATGCCTTCAATGCATCCGAATGCTTCAAAACCTACCTTCAAATCCCCCTACAATTTTTGGTAAATTTTATGAAGCCTTCCCTCAGCCTTGTTGAAAACATTCAGCATATCTACGTCGTCCATTGTACCATCTCAAAACATTTTTATGTACTGGAATGATTCCACAATCATATTTTATCAGGAGTGTCACGTCACATGCCTCAATCCTGTAAGTGTATCAATTTTAGGGTTGTATAAGCCTCTGCGTTTTATTTTTGCAGGTACAGATTCAAGAGAAGTTTAGTTTGATTTGTATTGTACGTAAATAAGTATGTAGTTTTGAACAGTATAAGTATGCAGCACAGTTATGAGTATAATGAGTAGATTCCTGATTTAATGAGACAAACAAGATTGCATTAAAACAAAGTTCAGCATTGTCAAATGATAGTTAGATACTAAAATAGCGGGTGAGGGTTCTTGCTCTTGCCCAACTCAGGCACGGGTTGAACCACATCCCAATGTTCAGCGATTCGGTCATTCTCAATGCGGAAGATATCCATGATGGCTATTTCCTTTTCGTCAATTCCTCTGATCTTGACATGACTCCAAACCAAGTCTCCCTCAGCAGATATTCTGTAGAAATGAATTTTCTCCTTTTCCTTATTTTTGACCCAATTTGCAGCAAATATCTTAAACGCCTCTAATCCATCTTTTTCATATTGATTGTGCTCAATGACATCGGTTGTGAAGTACTTGTCCGCTGCTTCAATGTTATGATCACCGATTACCTCCTGGAATGCTCTCATAACTAATTCCTTGTTCTTTTGTCTTTGAGCTCGGTCATCCAGGCAGGATGATTCTATTGGCAGGGAAGGTGTAGTAGCTGGTTGATTTTCGGATTGCACTGTCAGCTCGTGCTCTTTGCCTTCTTGTGGGAGGGCTGTGCAGGTGACAATCAGTGCAGCTGGAAGGATAAAATACACTATTATTAATAAAACTGCTTTCAATTTGTTCCAATAATGTATTAATATAATTAATCCAAGCCCTTAAGATCGTTGATAAACGTAAGCTACCAGAGATGCAAGCTTGTGATATTAACTACATATTATTTTTGTATGCTTTTTATTGAACTGAAAATATTTAACTTGCCTAGTGCTGTAACAACCAAAATTTTATGATTGTGCATTATTCCGTCTGGGGGATGTATAATATTAGTAACCTAGTGTTCGATAGTTCGCAATTCCAGATCATCTAATGATATTGAATACAAAATTTAACCGATATTTATACATGGAGTCATATCACCTAGTGCCAAGTCATTTACAATAATTAAAGGAAAATTTATATAAGTAGATTTGTTTGCCCATGACTTTGAATTTGAGAGTTCCAAAACAGAAACACACTTGTAATTTTTTGACGATCTGGCTGCTGTTGAGGGCACTCTAATCGAGCTTGCCTGTTGTCATGTATTGACATTTGTCATGGTTTTTTGTTTGTAAATGTACTTGACTATAATTTGTTTACTTTAAAAGAATTCTTCTTCATAAGGCATTCGTAGATCTAATGTTATTACATTACAGTATACTCTCATAATTGCGGAAAACAAAAATGTGTGGGGACAAAGTGGGATAAAGTGAAGATTAAATGTCAATAATTCGTATGGAGGTGCACTTGGCGTGTAACCACACGTTACGTAGGAACCTTCCTTTAAAGCATGGAATTGTAAGACAAAATTTCTTAAAGTCAACTTGCTGTGTAAGTCTAAACTTTTTAAAGTTTAATTAGACTTTAGCGTTATCATTTACAAGGTTTAATGTATTACATGATTGTTATTTATCCATTAAAGGACAAATGTATATGAGGTGTCTGCTCCGTCGTTCAGCTGTTTCAAAACCTTGATTTATTGTATGTTATAAAAGCTTATTAATGTAATTTGGATGACAATTTTTTATCACAAGTGACTTTTTTGAATGTACTCGGGGAATCTAAAGGTAATCCAATTTCAGGGGTAGTAGCTATTTTTAGGCGGACCTCTTCAGAGTATTTTTATTGGGACTTGTATTTGATGTATGTAGTTTTGTAGTGCACCTACCATGAATCCTGAATAGTGTACACAACAAATTACAGAGAAGTAATTTTCAGAACTATCTAGCTGTTGTTTCTACAGTATGAACTTTGAATGGGAAGACTATGCGCCAAAATATTTATAAGTTACAAAATGCATTCCAAATGTTTTGAAATCCATCTTAAATATTTTGTATCATTATTGTAAAACGTTGAATGCAACTAGTGCCGTGTTTGCATATAAACTGGGTCGTGTTTACTACTTTATCATGCCTTAATATCCTTAAATATTTTCCAGAATCAAATACTGCAGCTCCTACGATAACAGTTTTCGAAAAAAGAATCATTCGAATGTGTGCAAATACATTTGGTTCAGAATTCCCTTCATAAATATTTGTAGCATGTAACAGGGCATAGAAATATGGTTTTAAGTACAGCATAATATGTGCCTCCGCTGAATTTTCTGTTCAAAAATTGTTAAACCCTATTTTGTAATGTGATGCACATAACTCGTATTCCTTTCTATGAATGTCAACGAAAATGAATGCTAAAGAATGTTTTAGCAGTGTTGTTTTCTTTTGAGAGATTTTTATTAACTTTTCATACTCACAATCAGCATTGCAACGTGTTTTTGCTAAAGCTTGACAATCCAAAAATTCTGTGATTTTACTCATTCACGTGTAATTATTACACAAGTAATTATGTATAATTATTACAGCACAGCACACTGGTAAACACAAAACTGCGCAAAATAAGGAAGTTTGGTCTTTTATGTATGTACATATGTATTTCCCAATAGCGGCATACTGTACAATTTGAGTTAGCCCTACACTAAACCCCATCAGCACAAATTCTTATCATACTTCTTCCCCCCCCCCCTTAGAAGCTGGGTGAACATTGAAATGATTATGATTTAAAAATATAGTTTGCTAAAAATACTGTCTGTGTTTAATCAAAACATAAAGTCATTGATCGTAACTTGCAGCAATTTATTGTGAAAATAAAAAATATTTAAATAATTATTAACCTTTTGCGTAAATACTGACGAATGGCAATTGTGAGTTGTAAGAATCAGGTTAGAACTAAATGACCTGAAGTGACATCTTGTGAGGCTGTACGTAAGAGAAATTATATTTATATAATTGGGTAATGCCTATAAGGTATATCTGTCTTCATGAATGCTAAACCTCCAAGTGATGAAAATATTTTCTTTCCACTATAAATTTTATTCAAAATGTTTAGAAATTTATTTTACAAAAATGAAATCATAATCATTGGAACTTTAGTTACAAGCTTAAGTCACATTTTCAAATCGATTTATATATATCTATAGTTCAATTAGCAGGAAACGGAAAGACATGTACATATGCACATAAATATAGATATGAAAGCATAATGTGTGTACGTATAGTGAAAGGATACAGGTCAAGGAAGCACGTATACATTGTAAATGTATACTTTGATCAACTAGGACAGGTTAGTCAAATATTACAGAGTATAGAACATAAAGAGTAGAAGTTAATTAATCACTGGTAGTAAGATACCCTGTGCAAGTTAAAAGAAAGGATGAGGATTTTTGCTTGCGCTTGCATCAGGAATCTCTTGGATAACATCCCAATGTTCGACAATTAACCCGTCCTCTACTCGGAAGATATCAATAATGGCCAAGTCTTTCCCGTCCGGGGAATGACTTTTAAGATGAATCCAAACCAAATCCCCGTCAGCAGAGACCCTACGAATGTCCACCATCTTTTTCTCCTGTCCCTGAGTAAAGACCTTGGCAAAGTCTTTCAACCCTTGGGTTCCATCGGGGACATCGGGGTTATGTTGGATGTAGTCCGAGCGGAAAAATCTGTCCACGGCATCATCAATATTATAGTCACCAAAGATTTCTTGATATGCCATCAGAACAAGTTCCTTGTTTCTTTCTTCTAGAGCCTTCTGGTCCTCGCAGGTACCATAAGACGTGGGTACATCAAAACTGTCTGCATTCGTAAGGGGTTCGAATCCCGCTGTAGCTCCAAATAAGTAATTGCCTGAGGTATCTAAAAAAAATATTGTATTTAAAAACAATTAATTTTTAAGTTCAGCTCTTTGATCGAACTACCCCTACACATAGATACATTTGTTCCTAAAAATACCTAATTATGGGTAGATGACAATATTACATATTTAAAGGCCAAAGGGTAGACTAATTATCAGTATTAAAGTATTGTACACAAACGAATTCCTGCACCCCATGCCACTTTCCTACTTACCAGTGGTTGTCTGATTATCCGGTGAGTCCGTAGAGTCACTTGTTCTCATTAGGGCTGGGGTTGTGTTTGGGAATGCTGCAACTATTGTTGAGCAAATTCCTAAAAAATAAAAATTTCAGTAAATTTGTCTTTTACAGTATGTTCAATGCACTTGTATAGACATTTTTTTATTATTGAAGTTTTTCTTCTACGTGCTTTAAAAATCTATAATAATTACTTATAATTGACTAATTAAAATTCAAAATATATACGTACCAAATGCTACTAAAAGTACACTCTTCATATTGAACTTGTCCTGTGGATTTAGTTCAGATTCTTATGAAATTGTGGAATTCTTCCTCTGTTTATTGTTTACCGGAGGAGAAGTAGTTCGTATATGTTGAGTTATCCATTTGGGAATTCCATTTATATACTGTTTAGCAACAAAAGTGTGAATGATTCTCTTCATATTTTTATACCACATGTTTAAATTAATTTGAATGGTGCTTGTAGAATCTGCCTCAAAGACTGAGATCATTTACTTACCTCACACTAAGTAGGCGTGTTAATTTCAAACCACTATCATGGTCAAAATAAAATGCATGAAAGATGATTGTTGCATGAAATATTAGTCTTCTTTGGGTGGTATATAAGTACCAGTGCTAGGATCGAGCCCATCGTATTGACCCTGAATGAATTGCTATTATTACATATGTACACTTTTTGCCTTATAAAAACGGTCTCGTAAATATTTTCATACATTGTAACAATTATTATGATTTATTAAAAAGCGAATTATGATTTTGTGGTTACATAAACCACTGGAATGGAATGCATGTATAATCCACGGAACAGGTAGTACATAAGATTTGATTGAGTGGCTCCTTCAAATGCATGCAAATTCAATGACAGGTATCCATTATATAAGTTTAGCCTGAGTTATAAGTGTATCATCTACCATCTCATAACATTTATATATGATGGAATGATTCTGCGTTCATATTCTATCATGTGTTACCTGCATCCTATGAGCGCAACATTAATTTCTTTGGTTGTTGTTACAGGCTTAGGTGACACCGAGGTTTAGACTTTGTTTAAAAAGACTAATTTGTAGGCATTTATGTGCGTATGCTGTGATCATGATTTATTGATTGCTGAGAATGAGTAAAAACATTTAACTGATAATTATCAGTGATAATTTTAATTTACCTGACTCAGTTTCATTTTTTTGTATCTATGGAAATTGGTGCTTATCACTGATGACTTGATGTCATAAAGCTATTATTACTTTACAATTTTAAATAATAGGCTAAACCAAGTATGTACTGATTTAATGAAACGAAGAAATTACGACTGAGTTCAGCATTGTCGTAAGGTACTAAAACAGAGGATGAGGATTCTTGCTCGACTCAGGAACGGTTTGAACGACATCCCAATGCTCAACGATGAGACCATTCTCAATGCGGAAGATATCCATGAAGGCTATGTCCTTTCCATCAGTGCCTCTCATCCTGACATGGGTCCAAACCAAGTCTCCTTCAGCAGATACTCTACGGAAGTCAATTTTCTCCTTTTCTCTATTTTTGGTCCAAAATCCCACGAATTCCTTAAATGACTCGACTCCATCTGCTTCCAGTGGATTGTGCTGAATGACATTAGGATGGAAGTACTTGTCGGCTGCTTCAATGTTATGATCCCCCAATACCTCCTGGTACGCTCCCATAGCTATTGCCTTGTTCTTTTCTTCCTGAGCTCGTTTTTCTAGGCAGGATGATTCACTTGGCAGGGAAGGTGTTGTAGCTGGTTGATCTTCGGATCGCACTGTCAACTCAAGCTCTTTATTCCCTGCCTGTGGGAAGGCTGTACAGGTGGCAATCATTGCAGCTAGAATTATTATAAAATACACTCTTTATTAATACCTTACTATCAATCCTTGATAATCTATTAATATTGTTCTAGCGTTTAGATATTATTATTACAATTATTATAAGTTACCACATGCAAATATATGAGACACATTATTTGCTATGCACACTATTTTTGTATGACTTTTATGAACTAAAATTATTTCACTTACCTATTGCTGCAATAATCCAAATTTTGTAGCTACGAGTCATTTTGCCTTGGAGGTCTAGAATACCAGTGACCTGGTGTTTGATAGTTCGCAATGTCAGATCATCCAATGATTACAATCCCAAGTAGAATTGTACGGTCGCTGTTCGTAAATACACCGTTAAAAACTAACGTAATAACGTAATATAACCGTCATAGTTTTTAGTAAATTGTAGGCAGAAATGTCCGCCCCGGAGAGGTTGGTTAAACGTTAGACATTTGCGACCTTTAAAGGTACAGAAAGTCGTAAAATATACGTAAAAAACTTCCTCGTATTAACCAACGCAAGTTTACTTAAATTAACGTCTTTAGAAGCTTAATTTTATTAATTTGTTTTCTTAGGAAAACTATTTGCAAAATGAATATTATAAAAACAAATAATTAGAAACGTTACTGTGAACATCATGTACTTTATTTGTTAATCCAAACCTGACGTGAATATATACTCACAGCTTCAAAAAAATCAAAACAACAGGTAAAGCCAAATAGTAACGGAATAGGATTTTAATTAAAGACAGAATTATCTGCTCGATTAGCAGTGTCTCTTCCCGGAGCAGTCTTGAGCCAATATTTAGCAGTTTCTTCAATACCTTTGTCTGTTGCAGCAGGAATAATTGTACGAACTGCGCCTTTGAAATCAATAATAAAATGAAAAAGTATTGTAATCGAAAAATCAAATTTTGCTTAGTATAATAATCATTACTGTAATTAAAATTAATCGGTATACATTTCGAATTTCATGTTAAATACCATATGTCGAAGGAACTTACATTTCAAAAGTTTCACCAAATTCCGAAACGTGACCAAACCAATTTTGGAAGGATTAGTTTTCCTTACAATCCCTTTCCAATTAAGCTTAGAAGCGAGACTGTCAGAAAGAATTTCTGCCAAAACCCGCTTAGTAGCTTCCTCCACGTTCTTGCCACCGGTTTTTGATAGAAAATCCGCCTGAAATTTCAGAATCAAATGAATAGGTTAAAACATTAATATAGGAATAAATAAAATAACAAATCTAACGAAGCCTTAATGTGCAAATAATTTCGTTAACCATTAATTGTAAGTTCTCAACGGAACTTATGTAGACCTCGAAGGTATCCACATCCAATAAGGAACTTATTGGCAGTGAAGGGCAGTTTGGTGGAAACTCAACCCGATGAGACGGACTATTTGAAATTCGTCTTACGTCTTCCTGAACTTCTCCAATCTTCCGCTCAATTTTTTCCAAACGCCGAATAATTAATTTTTGAAATTCTATAATAAATTAAATAATTTATATGAAAATGGTTTATCTCAGGTTTGGCTGCAATTACGGACCGTATTATATTTTTCTGCTCCATAATCAAAATTTAATCGACTATTTTATCCTTTGACGTAAATTTCATTCAAATATTATTAAATAGTTAATCGAATAGTTTTTTAGTATCAACCAGTAGAAGTATCCGGTCTTTGGCTCCCGCAGGCTTCTACATTAGAGCCAATAGCATTGGTTTCACCGGGTGGTGGTTCTTCAAGAATATCAATAATCAATGGTTGATTTTCTCCAGTACATATTCCATTGACATCTTCAATGTTAAACAAGTCGTTGGTTGGTAAAAACACAGGTGCTTGTGGTAGCGTCACACTGAATTTTTTGCGTTTCGGGGGGATCACATCTGATTCATCCGAGCTAGAACCGGGGCTTACTGATGACTTGTTTTTAGAACAACTTGCAGTCGAAAATCTTCTGGTTTCCGATTCAGAACCATCATTTGCAGTTGACTCCAGCAAATACTCATCTCTTTTTTTGCGGAGAAATTCCAAATCAGCTGGGAATAAAATAAATATCGTATTAATTCTGCTACTACTTTGATTGTAACAGTTGAGTGTACCATTAGAATTACTGTAACGTTCATTTTGCATACCTCCACACATTCAATCCGTATGTAAATAATTGCAAAAAAGCTCACCCGAAAAATGTTTGATCTTACAAACTGGCGTTTTCCATTTTGGACCCGGAACGCAATTTTGTTTCTTAAATTCCCTCTGGTACGACGAATTTCCAGGCCAGTGACAAAATTTTAAATTGGAGCTAACCCATGTCATTGGCACAATCTCACAAGCTGTGCTTCCATCTTCAGCTTTTTCTTCGTAGAAGTTCGCAAGTGCGTACATTTTCAAAGAACTGAAAATTTATCATTAATTTTTATGATGACACTATAAAAATATTTGTATTAATTCCTACACAGTGTGACAGATAGGTAGCAATACAACTTTTAGGTTTTTATCTGGTATAGCAAATAGTTTTTCTGAAATTTGGTTGAATTCAACAGAGAACAGTTTAGAGCTAGCTAATTTAGTTACATGTATTCCTAGATTTTCGGATGAAATGGGGTAATCAAATAAATTTGAAACTGTTGTCATTTTCTTAAAAATAACATAAGTATCTGAATTTCGCTGTATTAAATTCACAATTTGTATAATTTCCCCAAGTTTAGTTTTACAGTAGCAATCACGGCTACTTGTGCTCAATGTAAAATTACTTGTTACCAATTTTTTAAATTTTAAAAAACTATCGTCGTCATATTGGGGCAAAAGTGGTCCAAAAGAATTTTTGATTGATAAAGACGGAATTGGCTGTGAAACATTTGTCTCATTTACGGTTTCCATAATTCTTCGATGAAGCTGCTGAAGCGGTTTGTTTCCTGACCGTAATTTTGATTTTAGTTTCCCCAAGTAAGATTCAAAACGAAAAGCACTGAAAGCGTCTAAACTCCCGTGTCGCTTAGCCTCATCTGCAAGATGAATTATGTTGTGTACATTATAAACTACATGTTCCTTTCCGTAAAGACCTCGGTAATGTTCCACAAACAATTTTAAAAGGTCTCCTCCAGTGGTGTATAAAGTGACATTTTTGGTAAGCAAAATACGGATACCTACGCTGAGTAACATAAAATTAGAAAATACTTCGGGTTTAAGTACGTTTTGAAGAATGACAGGGCCTACGTAAATAAGGAACAAACGGCATTCTGTTGCTTTCCATCTGGAAAAAACTTCTAATTCTCGAGGTTTTCTTTGAAATTCGGAAGGAATGCAAGATCTGCACTTTCGTAGGCTTTCAGATATTACTTTCACTTCATTGCTTGACAGTCGTGTCCTTGTGGGGCCTTTCGTCCAAAGATGTAATAACTTTCGCACAATTCCAAGGCAGACTAAGTGCATGTACTCGAGTGGGATCTGAGTACACATGCCGATGCCTATTGTTTCCAATGGGGAAGGTTTAGAATCGTAAGGGTACAAATGATGTTCTTCCTGAGCACGGGCAGTAAACGATTCATCCGTTCTTACTTTGTCATTAAAATATGGGAAGACCACTTTATTTTCCCACACCCCCTCCGTCTCACATTTTTCACACCCAAAATAACCTGAATGACCTTTAATTGCTTTGATAAAAGCTCTTGCGGGCGCATCGCAGACGAATATGCACTTGGATTTATTGATGTGCAACAATTGGTCGCCAATTTTCAATCCTTCTCGAAGAACGGCTACGAATTCTGTACAAAATCTCCCAAAAAAATTGTCTAAGCTTTTTGGTTTTGAATATCCCAAGTAAATTTGAATCCCAAATGGGGTCTCATCCAAACATTCATTTACAATTGCTAAAATTGGCCACAGTGAAAGATTTGAACTATTAAAGGGTGGTATACCATCAATATTAAATTGAAGAGATATTGTGGAGACACCAGGTTTTAAACCTGCTTTAAGTTTTGCTAAAATACCATCTTTCAAGCCTAAATACAGTAATTCTCCTGTACCGCACTCAATAACATTACTAAACAGGGGCGTCTTTAACAATGTCTTCGCACTTTTCGGAAGTTCGGGATGATATCCAGAAAGTATGTGAAGTAACTTGTCCACAGCTTGATGGGAAATATTTTGTTGTAATGCCCAATTTTGGAGTTGCTGCTCAAGTGTTTCAGGAATTGAATCTTCGTGATCCTCGAATCTTCGAGTAACTTCTTCATTCGTGGAGTAGGAAAATTCCGACTCAGTATTACTGTCACCAAAGATACTTTCCTGAAGTACATCGGAATCACTGTCACTGTTATTTTGATCATCATAATTTGTAGGCTGATGATTTTGTAGGGAAACACTTAATTGACTTTGCCGAGTTGAAACCGTTGTAATTTCTAATGATGATTGCAAAGTACTTAAATCTAATGCAACTGCTTTTGCAATGTGACGGCGAGTCTGTCGTTTACTTAGTTTTACTTTACCCATTTTTAAAATGTTGACCTTGCGAAATACCTGTTACCAATTAGTTACTACTTACAATGCTTTTAAATTAAGTTGACGAAAAAACTACTCACCAGTTAATACTTTTTAGCAGCTCTTCAGATTTCAGAATGGCTTACACGAGCTTGAATTATGATTGACCGTTAAATATATTCCTCAACTAGTTGAGGAAAGATATGCCGGGAAAAATGGAGTTGGATTTGAGCATGTCGAAAAATATTTTTAGCGAATATTTGACTTCGTTTAGCGGAAAACTTATTCGTGGAATAGCGTAGTATTCTGACGTAAATTTTACGTTAGAATTTCACCATTTCGAATACGCGCTTGAATTGTATGTAGATATACGTTACTGCAACGTCCGTACTTTACTACTTTTTTCAGGTAAACAATTAACGTTAATCTTTCGTTTAAAAATTAACGGTAAACATTTTTACGTTATTTCAACGAAAATTGTTCTTTTTGCTCTAACATTTACGTTAAAGCTATCGACATTTCCACTTGGGATATGGAATTCAGCCGATATTTATACATGCTGGCATATAGTTTTGTGCTGAGTCATTTAGAATTTCAATTATATAAGTATGTAGATTTGTTTGTCCATGACTTTGACTTTAAGAGTTCCAAAACATAAAGACACTTATAATTTTTTTCTAGAATCAAATGCCAATAAACATGACAGTGTTGTTTCAGCGGATGCAACGTTTGGATGGGGCTACATATATATGAATTACTAATTACATGAGCAGGCCATTTTTGAAGCTGACAATAAGTTGTTTATTGCGAGTGAACTGAAAGTAAAATTCCCTTTGAATCGGTTGATACTTGATACAGATATGCACATGAAGATGGAAGACAAGGAACAGTATTATTGCTGTTACCATTTTATTCTTGAATAATTTCAGCTTTGTTAAGTAAATGCATTTTTTTAAAGAACTCGGAAAAATGTATTCAGGAAATTAAGTGTTCAAAGGAGAGGGTGAGGATTTTTGCTATGAGCCAAATCAGGAATAGGTTGAAATTGGTCCCAATGTTCGACAACCTTGCCATCCTCAAGTCGGTAAAGGTGCATGGCTGCCACATCCCGGCTAAATTTACCTCGGAGCTTGTGTTGTATCCAGACATAATCTCCCTCAGCGGTTGTTCTTCTAATGTCAAGGGGCTCTTTCTCCCTTCCTTTTCCCCAGTCGATGATGCACTCTCGGAGGCTGTCAACACCATCAGCTAACAATGGATTGTGCTGAATGTAGGTTGTAGGATGAACGTACTTTTCCACGACACTTGTGTCATAATCATGGAAAACTCCTTTGAACAATCCAAGAACGGTCTCCAAGTTTTTGGCTTCTTTAGCTCTTTGGTCCAGGCATGTCCCCTCGCTTTGAGGTAAAGGAACCGTCAGGTTGTCCTTATACTGATGAGCGGATATGTCAGCATCTTCAAAGGGGTGAGGAAAGGCTATGGTTGCGGAAACCAGAGCTAGACAAACGTGCAATTTGAAAAAAATACAAATAAAATATATAAACAAAATAAAGTAATTAAATGGTCAGAATAAGCAAAATTTGCCTTACCAAGCCCGACAAGAAATTGAATGGATTTCATTTTAGAAATGGATAACTCTTGACGAGCATCTGCAGGAGAGACATTATGTTCATTTTCTTATCTACGCTTCTTTAAATACTCAATTCACTCGCATAGTATTCTAGAGGATTTTTTAGGTTTGAGTTGAAGGTGACTACAATATCAGCGATGATCCTTAATTGTTTTCATCTTCAAAGTCATTAAATACACAGTGCTTGAAAAGCATGGGTTTTTACTGACGGGAGTTTTTGCTGCCTCATTTTGTAAATACAAAACCAAGCGCCTCTACTACCTCAGAAAATAATAAAAATAGGAAGGATTATGAAATTTTAACTAATTTTTTTCCAGACTTCTTTAAGAAATGACTCTTGGTTTTGACATTGACCGGTCCATGGGGACAACAGGTGCTGGTGTGAAGGGGTTAACAAGAATCGTATTGTTGTGAAGTGCAATTACATATATAAAACTATGCCCTCTTGAAAATTGCTGGTTCATTATTTACTCATGTACTCCATTCTGTGGCATCGTTACATATGTATCTACATACATGCACAAGACATTTGTACTGCTTCATACAAATGAACATCTTGGGTTCATGGCAGTTTGTATTGATGTTTAATGGTTGCGGGCCAGACCTCACAATCAGTTGAAAGAGTAACTGAAACAATAAATAGATCTGAAGTGATGAATGAACAGAACAACCTCAAGAACACTCGAACTCGTTGAAAATAATTTGAAGACAGTAGTCCCGGCAAAGTTGGTATGTAATAATTATACTTAAACAACACTTACGACTAGATTTATTACTGGAAACGTCTTTTCGTTCTGCTTTTACAATACAATTCTCTACATGAGCTACTAATTACATTATGACTTATGTAAGTAATTACATACACTCATTTACGTACATCAACAGTAATTTTTAAGCAGTGCCAGGATTTTGTTTACATTTTACGTTTGCCCCTCTTTGACTACTACAGACGCAGTAGAGACCTTGAGACATTACACGTACACTGCGAGGTTTTTCCTACTCCTTAACACTTAGCCTAATACAAACAGACAGACACATTTTTCAAAATGTTTTTAGAGTGTGGGTTCACAATTATTACATTTGTAATTTGAAAGCATTGCATATATGTATATACATCATTTAAAGCTACAAAACTGACAATGAGCTAATAGTACGTGCAACAATTTAGAGTTTGGAAATAAAATACTTTAATAATAACAGTTAGATCACATGGTCTTTTATAATCTAGCACATAGAAAGTTCTATTTGCAAACACGATTAAAAATCGTTATTTGAGAGTGTCTGAAACTTAACATCCTACATTGCCAGGGAGTCAAGGTATGTAAGTGTTGAGTAAGTTCAAAGCTTAAAGTTAATCCATTAGTTACAAGGACATTTACAAAATTTCGGATGACAAACACTCAAAAACTTCCATCTCCATGTCAGTAGATGTCTTGGGGCGGTTAGGGTACCAAGGGGGCGTTGGTGGAGTGAATCCAGGAGCAGTTTCACCAGGAGGAAGAGGGATCGCCCCGTGAACGTTACAGTACCGGGGGCATCTGGAGCCCGGGTTAGGTCCAGATTTCCTTGAAGATCAAGTGAATCCTTCCCGATCCAACCGGCCATTCATAGGAGTTGCTACTTTTGGAAATCCATAGGAATCCACAGGAAGATCCAAATAAGGATTGCTTCCGATGCCGTGACTACCATTATTGGCAAGGTCTGTATTTCCACTCAAATTTTCCTTCTTCTTCACGGGTTTGGTATTTCCTCGACATGCCAGCGCAAACTTGAATTCTGTTGTGAATTCATTCCAGAACGAGTCCTGTGCAAAATCATACCACAACAACATTACCTTTCAGAGACTCTTAAAAAATTTCAAATCAGTAAGGGCAGAAATAACAGGAAAATACGGCGTGTAAATTAGCAAAGAGCCTTTTAACTTAATTACCCCTTGTATTTTTGCAGCTTGTTTGCTTTTCCACACAAATTCCAGCAAGGCTAAAAGAACCGCAAATAACGAGCCACAGACCAACACAACAAAGACACCGCCCACGTTTGCCAGCCTCAGAGGTTTCACTGCGTCTCCGTCAGATCCCAGCTGTAAAATTACAACCGTTAAAACAATGTCACCGATCAACTTAGATTTTTATATGAACCTCCACGTATCTCACGAAAAATATGTCTACTATTTAAAATTTTGGAAATTAAGGGGCTTGTGCAAGTAATAATTTCAAGATATTTTCTACCGCGCAATTCGATTCCTTCCGTTCCTCTTTCCACCATTTTCGTTTCAACTCATCCAGTGCGCCAGCTTCTTGTAAATTAAGAATCCCGCTACTAAAAAACTGCAAATATTTTGAACCTGTACAAATATACCAAAGGTTTTTAAATATTATTGCATGCTTCCTCATAATTATAAGATAAAACCATGAAGTAATAATAAATACAGGAGCAAATAACAATTTAAAAACCTTTCGGCAGAGCAATTCCATATCCTTTGCTATCAAGCAGCCCTCCGACCTGAGCAAGTTTACATTCTCTTTCAATAGTGTACTCAATAACGGTAGATTCCATAAAGAAAGCATAGTTGCCATTACTGGCCTTGACTTTCTCTATTCCGTGTTTATTGTCCTTCATTAGAACCATCTGCTTTGCATTTGCTTTCACAATGTTATCCCAAATTTGCTTGTTTAACTTGAAGGGTGAGTCCTGTTAATAAAATGCAAGCATTCGATAATTTTGATACCATTTCAAAAGTATTTGTAACCAATGCATGAAAGAACTATTCTTAATATTTGCATATTGATGACTTACTCTAAAGAACGATACCGTGGAGCCAGTTCCAACGCATCCATACTTGACTTTATCTTGTTTTGCCAAATCCTCCAGGTTCTTTATGGTTTCGTCCAAGTCTTGAACAATCAGGAACGTAGCGAGATTAGCCGTGTAAGAAGATACCATAATGAGTGTGAAGAACCACCAGATCCCGGCAATCATCCGTGTTGAAACCGCTCTAAGATGTATAGAAAATAAAAATTATGAATGCATATTTGTACTACAGTGTGTCTTTGGAAATCCAAAATATAGATACAAAGCAATTTGAAGGATTAGTGGTTGGCAATTAAGAGCGTTAGTACTTCGGAGCCACATCGGAAGGCTGCCTGAGAAGCGAAGCCATACAAAACCAGAGAGAGTTGGTAAGTGAAACGTCGTTGAGATACACGAGATCCCCCTCACGTTGTTCTTTGCAGGGGAAAGCCAAGGTCCACTCATAAGGAGATACCCTACTCAAACAAGTCACCATGTCAGTGTTAATGTATTTGTAATCAATAATGTGCATTATTGTCACTAAACTACACAGTTAAAGATTGTTAGATCTCTGTTGCAGACGTGAGTTGTCTGCAGGATGAATATTCACGTTTAAATTGATGTTGCTATGTAAGTATAGGGTGACTATAATGTTTTGCTTGTCCTCTAGTTGACATAAGAGAGTGACTCATAAAAATTTTGATTCCCCCAGTCTGTGAGAAAAGTTATTAATTTTCTACAATTTTAATTCATTGACTGGGTCAATAATCGATGTTTAATGTGCTGAGGTTGTTTTTTTAAATTACAATTATTCGATATTGGATTCTCACAAAAAACTTATTTCAGAAAATGCTTTGGCACTAGCTTGTAGGAAATGTTCTGGGCTTTGCGATGAAATATTGCATAGGTCTCTACGTTTAGAATTGCGAACATGACAGGGATAGGGAACAAGGTTGGACAAATTTTGTCTGATGAAAGAAATGCGCTACTTATTAGGGAAGAATACCTAATGTTGTCAATTTATCATGGAAGACCGTGTGACGTGATAAGTTTCAAAGCACAACGCTTGTAACAAATTTCTATCAACGATCCATATTGAAAATTGAGGCCATAGCATATAAAAATTTAAGGTAGTTTATGAATTATTTCAAAATATTATCAACGGGAACAAAAGAATTGGCTTTATTTAACCCTTTGCACACTTTTTGATGCTGTAGCCTCAATTCTGAGATGGACCGCTGAATAGTGCTGATATTTGGACATTGAATCCTAATGAAATGTATAATAAACTAGTGTCAGAGCTCTTTCTGAAACAAATTTTGTAAGAATTCAAAAATGAAGAATCGGCATTCTAAAAATACCCGGCTTTGTTTCATGTCTTGAACCCTGTGACTTCATACATTGACCTAGGCCAATGAAGTAAATGTTAGAAAATCTGGAACTAAATTTGCTCCAAAATGGGGAAGTCAAATATTTTATGAGTGCCTCCCTTAATGTCATCCCTTATGTGGACTACAGGGGGGTGCATAAGATTATAGTTACCCAGTACCATGTGTGTCTACTGGGGAATCTCTCGACGTTTGTACCGATTGGAAAGCGTTAATTAAAAGATTAAAACTCATTTCAATGTGAAATAAGTATCTTCAAAATTAATCTACAGAGTACGATACACAAACAAAATATTACTCTTGCTCTAAACAGTCACTCGTTTCTGAAAGAAAAAGAAAAATACTTTGGGGCAACGTCAGAGCCTTGTTGCATGAGAGACCCAATGGTAAACCAGAAACTGTTGAGGGAAGTGAACTGGTTCACTAGCTCGTCTGGTTCCGTAATACACGGATGTGGATTACACCATTCGTATGGAGTGAGCCTTTTCAATTTGAATTTATACGTCCACGTTGATAATTGAGAATTAACTGATTCAGATTATCTTTAACAAACATCTACTACCTGGCTAAGATGTACAGGATAACCGATACGCCGAAGAATGCGATGAACATGTAGAGCCACACATCCTTTGAGAATGGAGACAGGAAGGAAAACAAGCTGGGCGGCTTCGCTGTGGGCACCACATACAAAATTGATATCCCGAGGTTCATGAAGGGCATAGTAAAATCCACTGCTTCTTGCCTATCCTTGCTGATAGTTAAGTCCGCTACAGCAATATCGGCTTCCTGAACATTAACAAAAACCTTTATAAGGGTTTCCAAATGCTAATAAAACTGTATCAGCCGGGGAACTCATAAAATTGATGTAATAAACGATCATAAATGAAGTAGGACAAATTAATAGATCCCTTACACCCCGAAGCACCTCACTGATCATGCCATTCCACTCCCCCGTAGTTTGATTACGCTGTCCATAACCTCCATCACTCACAGGCTTGATGATGTACTTGAATCCAAGATTTACTGACAGTTTCTGCAGTAAATCCACAACGAACCCTTCGTACCGAGCATTTCCCAACAGTGGCTTTTCCGATCGGGTGAGCATCGTAAATGGGGCGTTCTAATCACAAGTAATTACCATTACATCAATACAATGTTAAGTGAGCAATGACTCATGCCGACTGGGATTACCGAAGACATAACTGACTGTCTAACTTTAGCCAATGAATGCTATATATTCTAATATACTAGTATTAACCCTGGAATTTCCTCAATTTGGACCAGGCAGTGGAGTTCAGGTTACAGCTATAGTGGAACATTTTATGATAGCACACAAACTGATGTAGAATCCCACAATTGTAATAGGTCATGATTCATGACAACATATACTACGTTAGGTAAATCGGAAATTACTCACCAGCATTGTACTAACTCTGAATGTTCGATTTCTGATGCTCAAGGCATCAAGTTCATCTTTAGAAACGGTTGACACAGGTCTTGACCAATTGAACTTCGAAGCAAACTTAGAGTCCCAGGCTCCAATTTTTTTCAAACCCTACAATGATTATGAAATAATAATAATTATTAGTATCATTATGTAATTAAGTACTTGTCCCTATTATGTAGTCGTATTTCGACATATAGAATAGCCCTAATCTTTAAAGCTGTTCACATATTCTGTGACACCTGCTTCCTTCCAATTATAACAAATCGTACAAACCCTGAAACAAATTCATTTGTAAATAGCTTCAACAACTTACTTCCGGATCCTTCAACTGAATAACGTCCAGGTTGACATCCGTTCGGAATCCCGTGGTATTGAATTGGATGAGACCTGTCAAGCCTTGAAGTTGAACCTGGAACATGTTTGGAGTATACAGATCGATCCATTACTTCTTAAATACATTTATTCAAACTCTAACAAATTATTAAATACATACATAGAAATTAGGATAGTAATTTTCATACCATTTTCATATAATTAATAATAGAGTATCCGTGTGGCCAGGTATCCGTGGCAGAGCAGTTCAAACGTTTGATTTCAATACGTTGGCTGCTATCCAGGACGTGCAAGGCTTTAGCAAGTAAATAGACAGCATCATACAGCAAAGCCGTGTCGGTCTATTTGAGGGGGTTTAAATTAGCGGTAGATAATTAGCCAGCAGATTAAATTGTCTCTAACGGTAAAATGAGCTTGGAGTCATTCATTTCATTAACCCTATATATAATTATACCTTAAGAAGTTGCACATGATTATTTTCTGGCGCCTTTCCATTACTCGTCATCCACAATGAGCTGCCGTAATTTCCAGTGAAGGAATTCCGATTGGTTTCGGAATGTTGCTGTTGATATTGTTGCAGAACGGTCTGAACCTCTGGTCGATTCGGATCCACCATCCTAAATGCGGTGATGTTCACTTCAGCAAAGCGGAAGTCCTCCAGGTCGATCGTGTGTAAATCAAGGGTAGTTAAGACATAGCTGTATTTGTATGTCATGAGTCCAATTTGTTGCGCTTGTTTGAGAACTCCCAGGATTTTACGAGTGTCACAGTCAAGAACAATATTCCTTATTTTTGTTTCCCGAAGGATTTCACGGAACAGCGGCCTAGCGTATAAATAAAGTAAACATAGAGATTTTGAGGTAACTTCTTGCGTGCAGTGTGTCCTCTGTCTGTACATAGCTATACACAATTCTTCAGGATTGTCAAGAAATATCATATATCATGATAAATATCTGAGCATACATATATGTACATATGTACGCATGTATGTATATATAGGTAATTATATATGCTAAGAAGCAAAAGTGAGCCTGCTTAAGTTTTTTGTTGACAGCAAAATTTTACAGAGGAATAATTAAAAAAAATAATAAAAAGAGAAGCGAGACTTTTGCGTCCTGATTGCTCACAAACAAGTACAACTTGATCGGGGTCTGGAATAATTATTATTGGATCCTGAAGAAGATCACTGACTGAGATCAAAATTCATTTTTGTAAACATTGTTCGTATTCCTATTTTTTTTTCAAAATGTTTGATAAATATTGCATATTTTTTCCAAAGAAGATGTACTTTTTGGAATTCCTCTAAATTGAAAAAAAAAATCCCTTGAAAAATGGTTTAAAAAATACCTGTAATCATCCCCGTAAGGTAATTGCCTTAAGATGGCTTGGCGTTTGGGTGGGATGGAAGCTTTAAGTAAATCCTGCAGTCGAAATAAGCCTTCGTCACCGTCGTAAATTACGATGTAAGACTCCCAGCCAAAGGCTTCCACTAAATCATTGTAAGCCTGAAAATTACCATTAAATCCTTCCTCACAATCATTTCCCAATCCCTTTGAGGCTGTCATCCAAACAAGCAAATGAATTTATGTAGGTTAGTAGTTTCACACATTGGGAATAAACCCGATCTATTGAATCCCGTCAAATGACTGTCAGTATATAGGTAGCATCAATAGCGATCAACCTGAAATGACATTCGGTTCGTAGAACATACATAGAACAAACACCTACCCTGCTCAGTGTGAATGGATGCGGGTACAGATTAATCATGTAGTTCTCCTTCCTAATCCGGAAATCCCATTTGGTCTCAATGTGAGGAATCTCAAATGCATCACAAATCGATTGAACATGGCTGGCAGACTCGTGAGTCTGAGGTCCGAAAATGGCAGCTACTCCCTTGGACATCATGTTGCATACTAAAGTATTCAGTGTATCCCAAGGAACAAAAAATTATAACTATGATTTTTTCAACGTAACTACAAACTAAAAAAATTAATTACAATTTCCCTGTAGTTTTTTCATTCATTTTTTGCGTCAGCTTAATTTCCCCTCTAATGAACCCGGAAAGAAAATAATCCTCAATTATCCGAACAAAAGTGAACGCAAGAAAGTACCAACAATTAAATAGCATCCAGTACTTATCGTAAAATGGTACGTACCTTGGGAGGAAGCTGAGACGGAGTTGGCCGCCTGGAGATGCTCAATCTGAGCTTCAATACGGGACCTCGGAAGTAAATTGGGATCATCATTGATTCGCTGGACGGCATTTTTAAACGCGGATTTTTCATAGGGCTCCACATCATCAAATAATGCTCCTGGAGGTAATTTGTCAATAATGTCATTGAATAAGTAATCATTTCAAGTGAATAGTTTCAAAAATACACAACCAGCTCTTCTCTATTGAAGACTGTACTCACGTAAGACTTCCCTCTACAACCAATACACAAATCCCTGCTCAGTTACTTTTTTTCCCTAAAATTTTGAAAGCAATATAATTAGCCCAGAAATTAACATGGAAGTTAAGGGCAGGATCATTTTATGTGAGTGCAGTCTTAAAAGATATCATTATTTTTGAGCACGTAGGCTATATAGGCAATGCAGTTCGCTCCATTTTTATAGGTCCATATCTACAACAGCCCGAAGAAAAAAAACCCGAAGAACCAAACTGCTCTTAAAGAGATGAGTGCTCTTATTGTGGCATGACAAGGTAATAAAATTACGCCGTATTTTAAGATCTCAAATAGTATGCACGAAAAAATAAAGTTTTTGAAGAAAATAATACTAGTAACAAAAATATGAAAAAACGTAAACAAGACTGTGGAATTACCAATCTGAACAATCTTCGTGTGTCCAGAAAGTGATGAACTCTGACCCCGACTTGGGTCAAGAAGAATGAGCTGCAGCAGTAAGATAGAGAGTAGCACGAAGCTACTGTGAGCCCCTCCCCCTACCATTCTGTCTTCGCACGAGTAATCTCAACCCCCATGTAAGGATAATAAATGGTTTTAATGATGAGGGTGGACAAATGATCCCTTGTCGTTATGACGGATTGAGACTCCTGACTACTATATCCCTAATCCAGCTTTTAAGGACGGATGATAGGGGAATAATTAATAGCTACATTTTCACAAGTTGGTAAATGTCAGGAATGTGTGGTTGGGTTCCTAACGACCACCGACGTGACAAATCGCCCTCAAAACTCCGCACCCCTTCCACTTGTCAAACACTTGGAGGTTGAGAGAGACTGACGGGTGATATTTGATTAAGGAGATTTACTAAGGATTACAAAACTGTCTGTCCTATATGTACAGGTTTCCTCGAGGGAGAGATGAGGAAAGATGACGAAGAAGAAGAAGTAAATGGAAAGTGCAGAAAATCAAGTAAAGCTGTTAACAACATTAGGGAAAGAAGTGGTTTTGTCTAAAATTAGCCCTCCAAGCCTCTACGGAAAAATCCGTAATACGACTATACACCATTTATATCTACATTATACATTGGAGAATTACTGTTGTTTCTCCGAAAAATTTCTTGGCTCCTTGACTTTACTTGTTGTTCCGTCAGCGTTATAGCATGTGCCTTGTGTGTAGATGCCTTCCCTCTGGCTCTCCCTCTGACTACAATATTCAAGTATGCAACATTTTTTATGTCCTCTTCTCCTTTTCTTAACAAGACCAAGTAATTGAAGCGAAAGAAATGCCACATCTGGCCGGAAATTATCTGCAGAGAACAACAGCCTCGTATACATACATATACGTACACTTTACAAATTTTCTCATGTCGTACATTTCCAGTCTTTACCCCTTTCCGTACATACATATGAATCCACGGATTTTTGTAAACCCAAGTATGCTCATCCCTTGAAAGATAGAGACGGGAACCTCCTCCCAATAAAACTTTGACTCTTGTATATTTTTACCCCACCACAATAATAATCATGTTTGTAAATTGCAGGGAAAAGCATGTACAAATACCATACAACGAAGACCGACGTGCGGACTAAGCTGATCTGTCTAATTGTAAATAATGAAGATGAAACATGAGCAATGTGTAAATACCCTATCAGATGCACCCAATAGAGATAAATAATGTTCACAGGGACATGTTTCTATAAATTCCGGGAACTTATGGTCTCCACAAATATTTCTCATATAGAACCCGGACTGACATTTTTCTTGTAGGTGGCCTTTGAAAGGTGAATGTAGAGATTTTATGCTCTCTCTTATATATGTATGTATATAACATCTCCATATTGATCCTTCCGCAGTATCTGCATCCTTTTAGAGTCTGCTGTCTGCATCTTTATTACAGATCCTGCATCATTTTGTGAGAGTTCCGTCTGACTATGGAAAACAAACGTTTGGTTATCATTGAATTCGTGTATCTACTCCAACCAAAGAAAAAATCTTAGTCTGTAATTACATCCAATTTTTAGCCCCAGAGTGTTACATTACAAGTAAATTGCAGGCTCTATTTTCTCACAGTTCCGTTCAATACAGGAGAAGTTGTCAGCAGTTTTTTTTTTTTTGCAATATAGTTGCAAGAGTAAAAGCAACCTATGTAGTACATGCATGTAATTATTACATCTACGCTCCTCGTAAGTTATTTAGGATAGTTGTGAAACTTAAGTAATGCAACATATATTTGACGCGTGTAAATTATAAAGAGTGATAAAGTTCACACAGTTTTTTTTTCTCCAATGGGTGAGGAAGGCTAAAGGTTTGGGTGCTCACACCAAACCAACCCAAGTGTGATAGAATTTGAAGAAGGTGGGTTAAAGTCGTTCTAAAGTTTTATTGCAGTTGGCGAGGTGACACCGAGACGATAATAATAATTTTGAGTTGAGTTTTAAACTTAGACCTACAAATGTACAATGTATGTACAAGATGGGCTGAGCATCCACGGAGCAGTCAGTTTATGTTAGCATTGACAAACAGGAAGGTTCGTCATCCGCGGTGGAATCACTCTGATGTGTCTTCCCTTTTTTTTTTTTTTTTTATTATTTATCGGCTCATTCTACTCGAATTTATGCTACAATGAACATGTGAGAGCAGGATGCTCCTCACACTCTTTTTCTGGGTGACTTTATTCCGTTGCTCTTTGTTTACTCCCCACATCCTTGGAGATTCGAGATAAGTGTGTACTTAAATCTGGGTCTGCATGCTGCAAATATATGGGATTTTCCCCTCATGACAGTATTGGAAATTCCAGGTGTTCTCAATGCCCCAAAGTTTGTAAGTCAGATGTCAAAGGGGGTTTTTATGAGCAGAGAACACACTGGCCCAGATGAAAGCTTCCAAGTTTCATGGGAAATATGTCATCAAGAATATACAGAGCTTGAGTGATGCAAGTATAATAAATAATCTGCGCATGTACATAAATACTAAGTAGTTACCTACAAAGTAAATGAGCAATATTACCTATTTGAAAAGTTCCCAAAAAAGTACGCTAGCTCAATATTTTTTTTATTCCCATGTCAAAATCAAATCATATTACATGTGACTCTTGAAAGCACCTTTGCTAAAGGATTAGTTTAGAACGCTTTATGGATACATGAATACTTAACATCTTAATAATTATTTAGAAATGATACTCCCTAAGATTACAACCATTTTGAGTCTAGTATTTAATCTCTAGAAAAATCTTCTAACAGCAAATTCAACAAACAACATTTTTAAAACGTTAAATCTTAAAACCATTATGTAACACCGTCAACTCTATAGTGACTACAAATAATATGTTCACAATGGTAGCACCTTTAATGATATTGCTGATTAACCAGTGACTTACGTCCCACACTGTGTGAGCGATCACTGTTCCCATGCTTGTACATAGGACTACACTTCATGCTATATACGTATTTATGACTAATAAAATTCTAACAAAAAAAAACAATAAATTGGAAACCAAACCAAGAAATAAATCATCACTACGAAAGCAAAGTGTCCTCAAAGTGACTTGTAAACGCTGATGTTGTAACTACATATACAGACACGTAATGTACACAGTAGAGTAGTAAAATATTGCATTATTTCTCCTTCATAAATAAAGTCCAGGTCCTTTGAGAGGAACACTGATTGTATTATTCTGTACATAATTCGTGATGACATCATAATGTTTTAAGTTCCTCTTACAAACATGTAATTTACAAGAAGTCGTATTGCTATGTACATCCATAACTGTCACTATTATTAAAATGCCTGTAATTATGACTGTTACTATTGCACGGGCAGGATTAGAATAATGACTATAGGTTGGTATACAAATACACAGACAAAAATAAAATAAAATAAAAGTCTATCCATGAACTATAAGTAATTAATTATACCTTATGTAATTACATGTATATTTGCTCTCGCAAATTAGTTTATGATTGATACATATACATACATCCTTATGTACATACTACAAGTAAGGCCACAAAAGTTGTGCTAGTTTAGCTGGAAGGTTCTCGTCGTTCCTGGTCAAAGGCGAGGTATGGAACACTTCCTGATACACTCTGTTCCCCTGGAACCTTGTTCTTCCGGACGGGCTTCGTGTCTCCCTGACATTGCAAGGCAAATCGAAGCTCCTTTATGATTTCCGTCATGAAGGATTCCTAAGGAAATAAAAACCCCGAGTGGATTAAATGGAAACTTCCAAAACTAATCTACCACCGTTACAACACACCAAGGGATAAATTACTGAATTAGTTTCCCATCACTTCAAAATAGTCACACTTACAACTCCTCACAACGGATCGCTGCTTGGAAGTAAAACCCCAAAGTACATGAGTATTGGATTAGTTGGTTTTATCTGTGAGTCAGTCTTAAGTAGATACTTAAATAGTGTAAACAATCTTATTTGAATTACAAATCCCCGTCAATTTTTTTTCTACAAGGAAGGGGAAAAGATAAACAAAACTTACGCCTTCATGCTGAGCCAGCTTCCGTGATTTCCACAAGAATTCGATAAAGGCCATCACACATGCTAAACCACAGCCTCCAAGGAGGACCACGAAGACACCACCGACATGACCCAAGGTCAGAGGTTGAGCACCCCCAGTGGAAGTAACTTGCTCCTGCAAGTAGCATTTTATCACATTGTGCTCTTAAACTGAATTAAAAACTTCTTACTTTGAAGATAAATTTGTCTTAAATTATTCTTTATATAAAATAAAGACATAGCACAGGAATTTAGGGTACCTACACTAATAGTAGTAATTATTATAATAATTCTGAAAAATAAAACTCACTTTATTACACTTCCCACCGCCTTTCTCCACACTCTTCCACCACTTCACTTTGAGCTTCTCTAGCTCCCCTTTTTCCTGCAGCTCTAAAATCCGGCTGTTGAAGGCGTCACGGTACTTTGAGTCTGTGGATATTATAATCCCAGTGTGGGGTATATACATGCATCACGCTTTTTTGTCTTTATTTTTAATATTAAATCTAGTCCCTGTCTACTGAATTTCGTTCAATGATGATGAGGATTATAATAATGGACGTACTTTTCCTTAAGGCAATACCATATCCTTTGGAGTCAAGAGGTCCTCCCAGCATCGTGAGGCGGCAGTCCCTTTCCGTTTGATACTCAATGGATGAGGACTCCATGAAAAAGGCATAGCGACCTTCTTCCTTCCTGACTCGGTCAACTCCTTCTGTATTGCTTTTGACGAAAGGCAAGGGCTTCATGTTTTGCATGTTATTATAAATCTCTTTGTACAAGGGAAAGCTCGAGCCCTGGACATTGTAAAAGTACATGAGGACATACAAGATTATTTTTAAAAAAGTTCTGATAGATACAAAAATATCAGATTTATAGCCACAAATTTATTTTTAGATGAGCGAAATTAAAAGGGAACCTTGAAGAATGATAAGGTACTTCCAGAACCAATGCAGCCATACTTGACCTTATTTTGTTTCGGAAGATCTTTGATCTCCTTAATCCCTTCGTCCATACCTTCACTGGTGAGGAAAGCAGCTAAATTAGCAGTGTAGGATGAAATCATAATTAGAGTGAAGAACCACCAGATTCCAGCAACGGTTCGAGTGGAAGCCGCCCTTGAAATGCACATGAAATGTTAGATTGTTCCTAGGATATTTCACCATTATCAGCACTTACTAATTTGTACTTGTATGCAAAACAAAACATTGATCACACCGAGAGGAACAATAATTATTATTAGATATCTTGCAGTGATTTTAAACGTGCTTCCGCGATAAAACGAATTCAGGGGTCCATGCTCTGAGGTCAAAACAGCATTGATTTATTTGATTAAAAAAATGTAAATGGCATATTTCCTGAAAAGCAGCGCAGGGACTGAATAGAATTCCAAAGCTTTCAAATCAACATATATTAGAGAGGATATTTTTTTTAGGGTGGGGGGGGGGGGAGAACTGGAGGACAATAAGATTTCAAATGTGTGTTATGTACTATTACCAAGAAAGCTCTTTTATGTATAATTATGTGTACGCTGGCTCGGACTCCGACTTTGGGATTGAAAGCACGTACAAAGTAATTATTCAATACCTCAAATGGGGATTAGTAATTTTGTAATATAGTTCGCATTTGATTAGATTTGTGACAAGTACACTTTATCACTGGTGTGTATAACTGTGTACTACACTTGAACTGCGGGGAATAAGGATTGGTGCTTACTTCGGGGCTATATCGGAACCCTGTTGCATGAGGGATCCCCAATTATGCCACAAGGCGTTGGACAAATTCAGGTCATTTTCTAGCTCCTCAGGGTCATCTTTGCAAGGGTGAGGATTCAACCATTGGTACGGTGTTATCCTAGCAAGGACACTCATTAACTTACAACGGGCTCATATTTTGTTACTCTCCCTCAGAAAATATTCAATCTTCTCAAATCCAGCCTATACTATACATAATGCCTATCTCTTGAGCTGAACGACCATTGTACGCTGCTCACAAAAATCAAGATACTACTTTTAATATGTCCTTCAATATGTACATACTCACGTTGCATAATACCGTGAGAACAGTTAAGAAGCAAATAATTCGGTATAGCCACAGGCTTTTTGAAAATGCTAAAGGAAGCATCATAATTCAAATTTTGTATATGTATTCCACTTTTAACAAACCTGGCAATGTTTATTTTTGCTCCTTAACTGACAACACTTACAAATAGATACTTGTCAAGGTAGAATACCTATATACGCTAGCTAAAATAAGAATATCATTCTTACCTAACCCTTATTGGTATTTATGCATTTTGACGTATTTTATATCTATATGTGTAGATATCCTGTAGTAGATTCAAAATGTAAAACAAAATGTTTCAAAATCTGTGGTAGCTCAAAGAAAAAGTGATTGAAGTGAAAAAGTGAGTAGACTCATTACTCCTCTCCAACAATTTCACTAAATTCTCCAGCTCTACGAACTACAACACTGCAGTGGAAAGAAAATTCATGTCAGAGATGAAAGAGTGTTGAAACGAAAAAAAAAAAAATTAGTCAGATTTACAATCTAAAATCCCACTCCCTCTACTCAATCCAAGTTATATACAGTACATATAGTTACTAATGATTTGTACATACTATCAGAGATGCTCAGGGTCATCAGTTTTTAGGTCAAAAGTTGATTAGGATTAGGAATTTGACAAAGACGACGCCTGCGGAGCTTCAATTAATCATCACTGTAACGCTTTTGAACAAGACATGTGGAAGCAATAATAATAAATTATTGTTACATTAGACTGGAACAGTGGAAGCATCAGCATGTTGTAAACAATAAAATAAATAATCTCTGTCAAGAACAGGTAAAGGTTCTCAGTAAGCCAGTAAGACCTGTACAGTATAGACTTGCACAGGTATCACCAATCTTTTCTAAAATTATTAAAAAAGCTCCATACATAATGATGTGAAAGGTCAAGCAGGATTAAACTACTGTACAGTATGCATAGATAAGTGTGTTGAGCTGCCACTATAATAATATTATAGTGGCAATTATTATCAAGGCTTGCCTACACTATATTACTACTATTACAAAACACCTTCTAGAAAATCCGCGAGTAGCTGATAGTCTAAAGGGAAATTGATTAGCTCATAAAAGGTAGTAAATACGGAAAGGTGAGAGTATAGAAAGTACTTGGGTGCAATATCGGAGCCTTGCTGCATGAGGGATCCAATAGTGAACCATAAACTGTTTGGCAAATGCAATTGTAACTCCAACTCGTCGGGCTCATCCACGCACGGATGTGGATTCAACCACTCGTAAGGACTCAACCTTTAAAGTTGGGACAAACCACCCAATCACTAGTACACATTTCAACCATTAAATCTGACCCACCGATCAATAAAATTCCCAAAGGATGACTTTCCTCTGAATTGAATATAATCTACTATATTAAATATTCTCTACAATTTTTAGTTCATCATTTGTAATTGGTAGTATGTACATATATGTAATTTTTTATATATATTCAAATGTTTTTTTTCTAAATGTATATAAATAATTAATGGAAATAAGCTCGTGAAACCTCAACTGGTCCTCTGCTGACTTAAAAGACTATCCTAGAATGGTGTACGGACTAATTTACAACAGCCAATAAATTGAAATGAAAAAAGGGACACAGTATTAGAAAAAAACACACGAAAAAAAAACACACATCACAAGTCTGCTGTGTCAAACCGTACTCTCTCAACAAGAGCTCCATACAGAACATAAAAATAAATTCAGGGAAACCAACACTCTAACATTTAGTAAGTTGAGCAACGAATCAAGTACGAGAAGAGCCCAGAGTGCTTTGTATTATTTTGAAGATATGTAATAGTATTATTACTGTATGTGGCTACAAATTAAATTAATTAAAGTGTATAGTCAAGAGAAGCAAGAAGGGTGGAAAGGGTCCAAATCAATCCTTTTGTAGTGCCAGGGCAGCCATGACAAGGGAAAGAGTCATATATGGTTCCCAGAACAATTAAAAAGAAATTCCACAATCATTATGATTATCGGATAAACGGATTAAAGAAGAAGGATTCACATTATTGTAAGATAAGAACAGAGCGGAATAATAATTATATATGTATGTGGCGGGGGGCTTGTCAGTTGGGAAATGCTTACTTGGGCAAGATATCACATCCTTGAGCCATGAGGGACCCAATGGCAAACCAAAGAGAGTTGACCAAACTAAATTGATTTTCCAGAATCTCTCCAGCATCTTTACTGCAAGGGGGTGGATCTTGCCATTCATAAGGCGCAATTCTATCACACCCCACCCCCCATATATACAATAACATATAGAGTGACCATGTGTAATGATACGTGATTATACAATCAAAAGCACCAGCCTCTCACACTTTCCATCCTTCACAGAAGATAAATGGTCATGTGTTTTTTTAAAAATTTATACATGTAATTAATTATTATGTATTTACAAATTAGCATAAAATACATTATCCCCACATCTCACTTGTACTGTAATTCCCATGTGATCTTGTGGGATAACTCTTAATGTAGGAGCTATTATTACTATTACTGTACAAAAAAAAAACACAAGAAGCTGTTATGAAATTCATTCAAGGTAGCTATTAATCAATACATTTTCAGTTTACAGTCTCTCCATTTTGTCCTACAGTACAGTACATTGCAAACCTCCCTACGTCTAATAATTGTAATTAAATACATATAATTGCATAGTAAGTCCTCTCAACGGTACGACTGTACATATATGCACAGTTCCGTGTTCAAGTCAGTCACAGCAAGAGTTCCACTAAGTCTGGTACAGGAGAGTGCATTAATCCTCAAGGTACATATTAAGTAAAAGTTTATAAAAATTAAACAAATAATAATTACAGATATTCAATAAATCATTATTCTGTGGTGAAAAATTAATAGAAATTACTACTTGTCAGTTATATACGTACAAATACTTACTTGGAAATAGAAAGAAACCAAATCTACGGCGCATTCCAACTTAATATTTTTTTCAGCAAAAAACAAAATTATATGTGTAATTACTTGTAGCGTGGTAGCCTCTGTCAACCAGTAAAAGACAATCAAAATAAAATAAAAATAAGCTGTGCCTCACTTCAGCACTTGTGCAGTGGGAGTCCAAACTGACTACTGTACATGATTTTTCAATTCTTAATCAGTTCTAACCTTCTATGTACTTGTTATCTTGTATATCTTGTCCTGCTTCTCTAAATTCCTACATGATTGTGTCGGCATTCTTTTGGTGGGAGAAAAGTGTAACCTGAGCTACATACATAGGATTAATTGAGCTTAACTGTATCTATCACTAAAATGCATTCTTGCTTTTTAGTATAATTATCTATATAAATAATTACTCAGTAGAGCTTACTTGTAGCTAAAGAGTTAATTTTCAATGTAGGAAAAATTTTGATCAGTTAAACCTTGGAAGGAGTCTTGAGATATACGGATTAATTATTTTAAACGGATTGTGAGGTATGAAATGCATCTGGGAAGGACGTACCTGGCAAGAACGAAAAGGATGAGGGAGACTCCTAAGTATGCAGTGGCCATGTAGATCCAGACTTCATAATGGAAAGGTGCGAGGAAGGAGAAAAGGGACGGTGGCTGCTTGTCAGGTTGCCGGTACAGAATGCTAATTCCCAAGTTCATGAAGGGCATGGTGAAATCCAGGGTTTTCTCCCGGTCATGAGTGATGGTCATATCCCCGATGCCCAAGTCCGCTTGCTGTCAATTTATTACAACTGTCCACACTTATCCCTCCCTCTAGCACACTTGTATAGATATATACATTATATTTCCGCCATCAATTTCCAGCGTACAACAACTTTCTACACTAGACTTGGAACACTGCACTTCCATTACTCCCATTATACCTCCGCCTCAAGGCACTCCCTCATCGCTTCACCCTCTCAAAAATTAAGTTAGGAGGGAAAAGACCACAGTAAAAATGTCATTTTTTCCCCCTATACGCAATAATCATACATACACACGCACAGACACATTGGGAGAGGGCAGCTAAAAGTCCAAGCACATACATACGTACAAGGCGTGTATACTGTAAATGTATGTACGTAGGTTCTATACGCATAATTACGGCAACTCTCAAAAAGAAATTCCCTCAGATGTAGGGAATTCTCTCCAATAAAATAAAAGTGCTACCTCGAAATGCAATGAGTGAGAGGAATTTGGGAGTCTCGAGGCGAAAGTCAGGAGAAAGTTATTGTTCCCAGTTTTATTTGGAGGAAGTAATTAAATTCAACGGTGGAGGATGATACTATGAGTGGAAGCTCATTACCCCAGCAAGGATTTCTCCCACGACGCCGTTCCAACCATATTTAGACGTATTGTCGGGGTTTCCATAACTGTTGTCTAGAACTTTTGAAATGTTAAACTTGAAGGATAAGGATTGTGCGAGGAGGTTGAGTAAATCTACACCGTACCCTTCGAACGTCCCATTGATCTCCATTAGGTAAGGGTCGCTCTGAGGGATGATAATAAAAACCATTACTACAGCCCCAATTAGTGTTAACTTTCGTAAAGACATCTCTCAAAAATGTTTTTTCTTCGTTATTTGTATCGCATTGAATCCTGGCCGAGCTATCTACTTGTACTTAATTTATATAAATGTTTAATAGAAGCGCAGATATCCGTACCACTTTTGAACTGACTCGTAAAGTTCGGTTCTTTAAATCCTCTTCTTGGATCTTGAGGGTTTCGTGTTGGGTTCTCACCCATGTGAAATGCTGTTTATTTCGATCTGGTCGGGAATCCCATATGCCAACTTTAGATAATCCCTAGAAAAATATTGTTCCAGTTGAGTCTCAAAAAATAAACTTTGAGCATTACAAGCATCAAGAACTAGAGTTGATTTCATTTCCTTCCAATATTATCTCCACTGATTTTAGATTTCACTAACCTTTTGCGTTAGTTCCATCACATCCAATTGAAAATTGCTACGATATCCAGCCCCATCCAGTTGTATGATCCCAGTGAGGCCTTGGAATTGAACCTGGAGAAAGGATTTTACTCTGTTATTCCCTTCCCTTTGAAAGGCAAATGCCCTCTACGTATACATTGCCTTTATAATTAAGAGTAGCTATTTTTTCAGGGACATTGGAGAGATCAGGATATCCTGATTGCTCAAATGTTTTTTTTTCTGTGGGGAAGCCAGTCCATAGATTAGAAATAAATTGTTTTTGTGCAACGGAATGGATTTAACCTTTTTGAGTGCATCCAAGAGGAGATGTCCCTGCTTCCAAGTGTCGGTGGGATTAGCGGGATTACAATTAAGTGACTGCGGAGCAAAGTTTCCACGCTGGCTAGTGTCCAGGGCTTGGAGTGCTCTTGCATATAACTCAATGGCATCGTAAATCAGGGCTGTCTCCGTCTGACAAAATCAATTACAACAAAAAGCTAACAAACGCTCACACACACACATACACACTCGCACACACCGAAACAAAACAGTTGGCTTTCCCTTCACAGCTCTGGCCAGCACTCCTTGAGCCTACGCACATATCATGATAAATATCATTGTAAACTTATCTATGTACACTGCATGTTCCTAGTATAGAATCAAAGTTCCCTTGTTCCCCATGGCCCATCGGAACCTTTTAATTCCAGAGAAACAATAGAAAAACAAAGCCGAAAATCTTGCTTTATTCCCGTATAAAAATAAAGCCCATATTTTTATTACTCTAGCCCTTTAGCCTCTCCCTCTCGCAACGTATTTGAATTGAAGTTCCTCTTTTTTCCCATCCTCTGCATCTGAGTCCTACTGGTTCCGATTTACATTTGAATTCCGGGGAAAACCCTCCCTTCCAAAGATATTCTTTCTCTATGTACTACCCAACGTACAATGGATGCGTTTGAGAGAAAGAGGAAAAAACGGTCGTTGCTTTCGTCCACCAAAGACTAAGAGCTTTCTCTTTGAAAGGTATAGCCGCTGGACTGACCCTCATTAAATCTTGGTCATAAATCTAATTTATTCTCCTAATGTCTTCTACTTGGCTTCTCTGCCCTACGCAGCTCTAGTATACGCACAATGAGATTCACTACCTTCCTATTTATGTACATGTGTGTCTATAATTATTATACATATATGCACACAATTATAGAACTCTCCTACATCTATGATTAAATCATCCTCCTATAGGCTTAGGTATATATATGGCTATGAATGCCTCTCGTATTTGAATCAGCTGCAGAGCTTATAGCATTAAGCATTTAAGCACCATATCGTATACACATTTGGATGTGCAGGATACATACATACATATATGGACAAAGCTGGAACTCCAAATCCTTGTAAACGGAATTCTAGGAAACCTCTGGCTCTATTATGCACGCACTATTAGTACTACCCCAGTAGAAACTAATCGTATCATTTTCAAAGTCTAGTAAAGTACCTACTAAACCTTAAGCTAAAGCTAAATTAATGTCTGTGCAGAGTTGCTGACTCAATGGTTTCTTTAGAAATAGTAACACTTGTGAGTAACACATTCATAAATATACATAGATACATATAAATACTACTGCTACAGCAACGCAGTTTCCAAAACCGCATGTACCCAAACACTTTGCGTAAGCTATAATTAATTATATATGTAGAAATATGTGCATGTTCTTATTTATATTTGCATATAGGCAGATATAGGAAAAATCTACTCCTGTGTAATCTATTTTGTTTGAGGCAGAAGGATTTATGCAAATTTAGCGGATTTCTATCCCTAAGCTTCTGCATGTAGACACGCTGGCTCAATATGAATTGCTCATTGGGGCTAATTTAGTTGAAGGGAGCGTTAATTCGATTTAGGACTTGTTTATCATTTTGGGACCTAACACGGGAAATATTTATTCTGTATCAGGGGTGGTAATTCCCTCCTGGCTCCTCACTCTTGTGTTGTATCCATATAACTTCCCATTAAGGACTGATTCATTGTGGAGATGTTTCGGAGAGGAATAAATCGTAGTAACATACGTTGCGCAATAATTAAATTAAAAACAAATAAATTTACAATTACCAGAGATACTTATAGTTAGTTATTAGTGAGTGTGGGGACCCTACCTTGAGCATACCGTGGGGAAGAGGAGGGACGGGCTCGGAACTGCCTCTACTGGAAGGCATGGCGATTGGAGGTCGATGACGGTTCCTTGAAGGCATTAGAGACTCATCAATAAAGAAATCCGAGGGTGAGGATTTGTCTTGAAAGCCGGAGTCTACTAAGGTCTGCCAAGCTCGGAGTACGGTGACAGTACTGGGATGGTCGCGGTCTATCATCCTGAATGCGGTGATGTTTATATCCCCGAATAAATAACTGTCAAGGTCTAAAGTCTGAATATCCTGCACCATTCCCCAAATTAATCAGATTTATTATTACAGGTCCTCCTCTGGGATTTAGAGCCCAGCCCCGAGTATATAGATATTTAAGGCGTGTAGGATCCCCAAAGAGGGACCCTTCCTCAAAAGAACTTACTAATGATGTAATAAAGTAGCGATTATTTGTCATCATGCCCACTTCGCTAGCATGCTTGAAGATGAGCGGTAACTTTGAACTATCACAGTCTATCACCAAGTGTTGGAGAGTCGCCTGGATTCTTATCTCTTTGAACAAAGGCCTGAAAGGGAGGAAAACTGTCATTATCATTGTCCTAGAAAAGGAATAATTTAAGGTGACATTTCCTTTAAATAAGCTTTTTACCTGTAATCCTCCCCTGGCGGCAACTGCTTTACCGTCACCTGCCTTCCGTCTGGGTTTGACGCACGAAGTATGTCTTGGAGACGGATTAAGCTCTCGTTATTTTCGTAGATGACGACGCAGTTTTTCCAGCCCCAGGCTTCAATCAGATCCGCGTAAGCCTGCGACGTATCATTTTTCTTCAAGCTTTTGCTTTTTTTAGAGAGAGAGGAATTTCACCCGCCCACACCAACGCTTTCGGCTCATCATTTCTTTCATCTTCATAACTTTTAATAATTTTCTCCAACTTTCTCCTGCTTTCACCGAATTTCCCTCCATTTTCCGTACTTTCACCAATTTCTTAGCATTATTTTGTCAACTCTCGGAAGTGTCTCCGGTTACATGTTTTAAATCCCTGTACATACTATAAAGCTACATGGAATTTTTGACTAAATGAATAATTCCAAGCTTTTCCAGCCTTCCATACCCTCCTGCCTGCCACATTCCTTAAACGGGAAAATGTATACAAAGCTTAAGTTAGTTTGAAAAGTAATTCAGGCTTGCATTTTCTTTCAACGATATTCCCGCTGTTGGAACTTTGGAAGAAGCCGCCCGCCCCGTCCTACATATTAATTTGTAGATATACGGTGACACCCGATGAAGGCAGTAAAGTATGAGAGTATGCTAATGCTGACGCTATGTTTCTGTATGAATTTCATTGTGTGGACGCCAGTATACATATATGTTAGGTTCACTCAAAACAATGCTGGAGAAAGCTGGAGTTGTCGAGGATCAAGTCGTAAGATAAAATAAAGGACGGATAATAATAAATCCATATGGGTTATGTATAAATGCATGAACTTCCATTTCTGGATTCCATAAACCCCAGCACAGAGGAAAAAGTTGTGAAGGGTACGAAGCTGCATATATATAATTATATATGTATGTATATGAATGTATGTTTTTTTTACATATATATACACACATGTGTGTAGGGAGCTGTAGAATCTTAAATGAACTTCCAGGATGTAGCACCAAGGAGAAATGAATGGACGGTGGAGACAGCGTGGAAGAATTGTATTCAAAACATTTTGTTCCTTTTTTTTGAGGAATTGAGATTCCTTTATGTTTTTAACAAGTCATCCAAAAAAAACGAAAGCAGGAGAGATTGTAAATTTCTCTGTACGCTTCAAAACTACAAATAAGTTTTCAATTGCAGGGGGGACTCTGTGGAGACGTTTGTACAACAAAGGACTTTGCTTGGGAGAATGTGGTGGAAGACTAAAGGGAAAAGCCTCTTCCGAGCTAATGACGATTGTCCAGAGAGCGTGACGTGACCAACAAGGGAAATATAGAATGGAGCGACGGATGATGCTCAGACAGAGAGCAAGTCCTTGTCTTTCCCAGCAACTAACTTGAATCCCTTCACTTTCACCATACAAACATCTCAATCCGTTTGGGTCAAGCCTCCCATTTTTCTTTACGCTTTCGTCCACAGTTCACCACATTCCATGAGTGGTTCTCTCCCCTCAAAAAACGAAAGACAATCTTACAAAGTTATCCCCTCATGTTTTTACTCCGTAACTTAAGCCAAACAAGTGAAATTAATCGAGAGGAATATGTACAGATACGTACATTTATATGTATATATAGATATAGATATATAGATGCAGTATAGGCACACAAGTACGCACAGTCCTCACTCTCTGTTCCGTAACTGCTATCCTAATACCATAAAAATCCAGACTCTTACACTTACATTTTACAAGGCTCATATTTCTGGCCTAGTTTTGAGCTCATAGCTGCTCACACGCTAATAAAACTAATGCAAGGGATTATATGCATGTACATACTTAAGTTTCCCCGTCCTTCTCCCACCGGACCAAGCACACACTTACAAACAAGCTTCAGCCTGACTTTCCCCTCCGTCAGACAGAATGACAAAAGTTTTTGCACGAGCATTTCCCCGGAAATAATTTTCATCTGCTCGTTCAGATTTTCCATGGATGTGTGCGCTCTGAGTGAAAGTGTCTAACTTTCTCTTGGTCCATCTTTATCATCATTATTATAATCATCTGTGGAGTAAATGATAAGAGCACTGTACAGAAAGCCATGTGCTCTTATTGACTGTCATTACTCCAAGCATGGATGTCGGTCAACTTTCACCCCATCTAATTTTCATTATCCATCCCCACAATGTCTATGCCATCAAACCCCTCCAGTCTCCATAAGTAAGCCACAGATGCACGCTAAGTATAATTACCTCTACTGACTTTCCCATCCCACCTTGTTGTATTTGTTGAAGAATGTTACTGACTGCATCAACAAAAAACACCCAGCTTTCTTGAAACTATGGATGTATTTCCGGAGAAAGCAAATTTTAGTTTATTTTAAAATTGAACCTCCCTCAGGAACCTGGAATACTTACCAGCTAAAATCAATAGGTATCACAAAAAAACTCATATGTTTCTATACCTAGTTACACGTAAATATATGACACTATATAAAGTAGGAGCGTCCAAGATTTCTCCCCTAAAAAACTAGCCAATAAACAAATGCAAATAGATTTGCCTGAGATTTATGAATGGTCGATTTGGCCTTTGCTCTGACAACCCGCTCATTATCGCATTAATTGCAGAAACATTTATACATACGTTTTTAAAATTCGCAAAGAAAATATTTAAATAAATTTAAAAATATTAACAAACGGTAAGAGGTGACTGCAAATATCTCAGTATTGTGGTATAGGTAAAAAATATTCGATGCTATAACAAGAGCCATCAAAAACCGACACATCTTTTTCCATTATTCATTACGTAACATTAGGTGAGTGCAAGTACCAGTTACAAAGTGAACATTGAATGTCATAGCTGAATCTATTATGCAGTTATATCAGTAGCAAAAGAATATACAAAGATTATTAAACATATGAAAATAAGGATCAGTCTTTAACAACAACGTCGATGATCAGTGAGTCGGAAGAATGAAAAGTAGACTTTAGGAAAGTTACTATCGATATACACACGTTCATAGACACAAGTATGCATACGTATCTACTCATCTACAGATACGCTTTTGTGTACTTGTGAGTTTGATCACGACCCTTTATATTTTCCACGTTACTACATGCTCAAGTGTGAGGGAGCGAGCATGAAGGGGGAAAATATCAAACTAAACATTTTCACAGACTGGTTGACTGGAAAAAAGTTTTTTCCTGAAGCTTTACCTTGTACATGCTCGTACGTGTGTTCGTTCGTGTAAGTGCATGCACGTACATATGCACATATGTAGGTAGGACTGTGTGCAGAATATATCCAACCCTTTTAATACTACTGACAAAGCCGGATTGTGATCATGTGGGGGAGAGTGAAAGGGCCGGTGTGGCCGGTGATCAACTCTAAGGCCAAAGGATTCCAGTTTATTTTATTTCAGTTAGCCCATAACAGATGCAAGTACCTCCAACTTTCTCCTCGTGCTTTCACCACATATACATATAATCAGCCCATTTTCAATGTTTGGAGGAGTGCGGGGGTTGGGGAAACATTTTTTTTGCTATTTCCCTTCATAACCCTTTCGAATATCTATATACGGAGCCTCGTATATTTATCTATAAATCCAATGACATATGTGGAGCCTACAGGGCTTTATAGGCATGCATATGGAATGTATTTGGGAAATACATTCCTGAAAGTTAGCCCTCTCGGCAATGGATCACGAGCCGAGACTTCTTGCTACTTTCCCCAATAATTCATTCACTTGTTCCTCCCTATAATTCATGATTCTCACTGACCAGATCTCAGGATTTATGGCTGGAAATTTGCTTACCCCACAAATTCTTCTTAACCCTGGTAATATTTTTGGTTGTACATAGATACTAATGAAGATAAATCAGACTGAAGTGCTTTTGGTGTGGGTGAGTTACTTTTTCCACTTTGAGGTATCAATATTCCTTCCGAGATAATATTTACTTTTAGATATCTACAGTAAAGGTACCCTTACCCGACTCAGGGTGGCAGGATGGGGATGTAAATTAACGACGAAGCTCCCTCGATTTGATCTGAAGTCCCATTTTGTCTCCACATGGGGCACTTCCAGTGAATCACATACGGACTGGACGTGGGAGGAGGTGGTGGGGGTTTGAGGTCCGATTACTCCCGCCACTCCTTCTTTGAATATCTGACAAACTGTAAAGGCGGGAGGGAACGACGGAGGACATGAAATACTCCCAATTTTTAAATTGTAAATTAAATACTCCAGGAATTCTGCGAGGGTGGCAAAAGGAAGGGCTTATCAGAGGGAATCACATGAATTTTTTAAAGCATGTCCTTATCTATGTATGTATATACAAGAGGGAGGGAAATTTGCAAGCTCTGTAAATTTAACTTGGGGAAAATGTGAAGTCATTTTGCATGGAGTTGAATGGAGTAGGAAATGGCGGAGTAGAAAGAAAGAGAGCGAAAGAAAGAGAGAGAGAGAGAGAGAGAAAAACAAGTGATTGTGCATAACCACGTAGAATATATTGAAAATATTTCCCTCCTCTGACAGTCAGATAAGCTTGTTGCCCCTTTAGTTGACATTCTACAGCAGTCGGCTGATAAAAAAAGGAACTGGTGAGAACAAGTCAAGAGGAACGGACATTTTATTGAAGAGCCTTATTATTCTTATGGGGAAACTACAGGAACGAAACAGAAGCAAAAGGGGTCTGTGCTACGTACATAAGGACAGGCAAGAAGATAAACGTCCACTTCCTATCTATTAAGCCCACATGCGTAGATACATAAAATTCGTATATAATTATTACATGTATGTATATACCCGTGGACTTGGGGACGCCTGCCTATACACACCAATGTACGTACATTCACATAGTTGTACATATAATTATGTAATTATATGTATACCAATGGAAATGTATGCGTACTCTCGTGCATAAACCATGTACATTTAAATATATGTATCCTACAGGGTCCCATTAAAAACGCATTGCTTCTCACTCAGTTGTAACAAATAACACTTTGAAATATTGATTTTCCCCTCTCAGAGCTGATTTCCTAGTAAGTCTTTTAACAGTTATTTTGTGTGTTCAGCTCTGGAGTGGTCAAAATGACAAGGGAAAGTGGAAACATTCCCGATTTGGGTATTGTTACTGTACAGTTGTTAAATCCAATGGAAATAGGAATTACAGAAAAGGAAATATGTATATACACAAGGATTAGAGGAATTCATTCTAGGGATTGCCCTTTTTCCGCTGGGGAACGCATCAGTTGAAAGGAGGGAGAGAACTGAAATCTGGAACCCTGTACTTGTGGAAATACATGCGAATATTGTATATAATTATGTATATAAGGTCGCTCGTGTACACGTGCTTATTACAACACGCAACATACACTCACATTGACAAAGGCAGCATACATTTCCATTAGTTATGCTGGTAGGAGGGAGGATAATGCTCATGTATAAACAATATACTCCCTATGGCAGGCATTCCTTATGCATAAAGCATCCCCAACAAATTGACAAAGACCATTGCATTTTGGCATCTCATGCGAAAAAAAACTTCTCCTCGAAACTCCAGCAAGGAGTATTTTTCCCTATACGCAAGAATGCATTGAATTTCCCTTTCTTCTTTTTGCTTGCTCTCGGAGTCCAATGAACATGGTCATATGTACATAAGTGTGGGAGGTAGGGCGTGTGTGTGTGTGTGTGTGTGTGTACAGTCAGGGGAAAAAAATGCAAGTTTGGGAATACCATTCGAAATTAAGTATGGCCCGACAAGAGGCGAGATCCTCATGGATTTCCAAGCCTGCATAATATTGTATTGTTGAGGACTGGTGCAATATATTGTTTAATGGAGAAAGCATAGGGATTATTGGAAAGTCTCTTGGACTCCGTGGTTCCCACGGCCCTGCTCGTCATAATCGATTGTATTGTATCTCGCCTGGCTTTTATTGCCTCTTAAAAAGGGCCCAAGTAGTGGGTCTTCCCTTTCACCAAAGGAATAAAGAGAGAATGGAGAGTCACGCTCAAGTATTTCTTAATTAATTTACTCGAGGGCTATACATTACGGACCTTGTGGAGGGCAAGTAGCCTGTGTGGAGAGAAACTAATGGAATTTGCATGTTTATTTTGTTTCCATACCAACTCATTATGAGGGGGTTTTCGAGAGCAACTAACCCCAAATTTTAGTATGAGCTTTAAAATTGTGTGTATGTGTTTGTGTGTGTGTGTGTGTGTGTGTGTTTGGGGGGACTCGAGGCAGGAATATTTGCAAGATTAATTTATTAGATTCTAATTTATTATTATGGAATTTCATATAAATTCACATGACCATAAACAATAGCCTCGTGCATAGAGAAGTCAGTGGGTTCTATAGAGGAGGAAAGTCTCTGGTGAAACTTGGAGGGAAATGGAGAGAGAAAGCAACCAAACAAATTTTCTTATGTATTCATGGAATCCAATAAAATGGCAATAAAATACTCGTACATTCTCCAATAGTAAATAACTTGCTTTCACACGCCTCTTCCCCCGTGCTTTCCCTCTATATTGTAGAATTTCTGGGGGACTGGGAAGCTCTGGTGAAAGCTCCTCCACTATTTTATGTATCTCAGACTAACTAAAAGGACTCCGGGGCGAGGAGAGCTCCGAGCTGTGCCAGCGGAAGAACTTACTCAACTGTAACTCAGTAATAATAATAATAATAATACAGTAGGAAGATTTTCCTCATATAAATTTCCAAGTTATTTATGATTTTCTATTGGAAAATGACTACTTTTGAGATGGTGGGAACATGTGACAGGACTGTTGTCTGTGAGGAGTTGTCTGCCCCAATAATAGCTTCTTTTACTCAGAGGCCAGACAACTTTCACTTTTATTACGGTTATTCAAATTTTATATTATTAAATTACTTGCACGACTCTTCAGCCCTGCAAGTAACAACAGGGGAACATGAAAGAAGGGCAGAGAGTCAGGATGCAATCTATGTTTATTATTAGGCTTTGAAATAATAATCATGACATGTGTACTGTCTGGCTGAGTTGGAGAGGAGAATGGGGAAAGCAAGTGACGTGCCAGAATTCAAACATTCTGAGTAGGATTATTTAAGGACTTTTCCTAGTTTCTCCAACTTTTGCTTCCTCCCGACAGCTCCAACTCTACCATTATGCTGTCTACATCCAAGGGTCTTTCAATGCTTTCACCAAAACCCAACTTTAGCCAGAACTTTCCACTGCTTTTTCCTGAGTTAAATGTAACTTGCTCAGCTTTCATCGGAATTGGTCTGCTTTCACCAGGACTTTCCCTACTTTCACTGTACTTTCACCACAGCATATGTTGCTTTCACCAGACTTTCTCCACATAATACTGAAGAATATTCTCAATACTCTCGGAATAATTTCCTTCTGTTGGCCTGATGTCGTCTGCCAGAGTACTAGAAGACGATTCCCTGATTTTGGCATTTCTATTTTAATGAGATGGTAATTACAAAAATAAATGTCATGTTTTTCCAGCTACTCCATACTTTTTGAGCATCCCGGAAAATGTCGACATCGGGGAAGTCAAGGTAATATTTTAATTCCTATTCTAAGAATCTTGTTATAGGAGACCGCGATGGGGAAGAAACCTGTTTTGGTAAAGAATAATGGGATTATTTTTCTCTCAGCCCTAGCTATCCGTATGCACATGCTGTGTTCGGGCTGGAGGAAGAGAAAGGGACAAATTTGGGTTGATTTGAATACATTTATTTAATATTATGTAAAAGTGTGGAGAGGAGAAGGAATGGTGGCAGATGAGAATCGTGACCTTGGTTCAAAGTAACATTTTTGGATGACTCTAGACTGAGTCCCCTCGTCTCTCTCTCTCTCTAACATAAGGAGGGCAAACCTGGGAGTCAGCGGGAACACACATAGAGCTTGACTATGAGAGAAAGGGAGAGACAGGGAAAAGAGACAAATGTCATTGGCATGCATGCAACGGGTGAAAGTGGTTTTGGCAATGGCATATTTTCTCCCTCCCAGATTGTCATGACTTTTTCTCCATTTTCCCCCTTTTTCTCCTGCCGTTGATCAGGAATCATCTGCTTTCCTCACATGAAATATGCATAGCTGAATAAAAATTGGGATTTAAAGGAAAATCATTTGGGTGAAAGCGTTAGACTTGTGGAACAGTAGAGCACACCAGTTTTTCCCCTCTCTATCTCTCCCACTCTTACCCTGGCGTTGTCACAGAAAAGAGCAAAATATGAAGGAAAAACAAGCTCGCTCATTTCCCTCTCATCGTTTTTTGTACACAAGGTTGTATCTACATCTATAGATAGCTAGATAGCGTACAAAAGACCCAGGACCAAATAAGGCTCCATTTAAATGCAAGTCAGGCCCGGGCCAACTTTCTTCACGACTTGAGTCTTTCCCCACCCTGCCTTGCATTTGATGTCAAGGGAACACGCAGATGTGGTCAGAGGAGGAAGAGACTGTCACTTGGTTTTTTTTTCTGCTTGAAGAGGAGAAAGTCCAAGGACCTGAGCAAGCCTACATTTGCCTAGTTTTCGTCTGCCTTCCCTCATCACTCCAAATAAATTCCCTCGTAAAACCATACTTTTCCTCTCCAAACATCCAACTTTCTCCACTCACAATTTAAATTCCAGTGAGTATTTATTCCTCTGGAAGTTTGCGTGCTTGTAAATACAAAATACTACCCCTGTCAACTATACTGCTTTCCTGAGTCCTACCATTGTTTGAATTCAACAACGATTCCTCAAAATTTGCATCCATAATCATGACAAATGGCTGTCTGTCGAATCACTGGGTTTCACTGGACTCTACTGTACTTTACCACACTTTCTAATTTCTCATAAACCAATCAAAACTTTGTTTTCCTATTGCGGATGAATGCATTTCTACAGCAAATGTATAATTTTGACAAACGAATATTCATTTCAAGAAGGACTTTGACTTTCACCTGCTTTCTCCTAAACCAATAAAATTTGAAGGAAAAAAGTAAATTAAATTTTGTAATAATTTAAAATGAATTGTCTTTCTTTCCACTATCCTGAGAATTAAGGAAAGCAAAGAAAGTGTACTTCCTCCAAAGTAACTACTTAATCCCAGACAAATGATCCCAGTGTGTGACTTAGTTGGTATTCCGTGTTCCAAATAAATAAAACTGGTTCTTGAGAGAGAAGGGGGACAAAAACTCGGGGACGGAAGAGACAAGAATGGGACTTATGGAACTTCCGCCTGTTTTTGCCCGCTTTTCCGGCTTCCCTAATATATTTCATGCTTCTTCTGTCCCTTCTCCTTCTTGACTTTCATTTTCAAACTGAAACATTCACACATGCCTTTGCCTTGTTGGGACTGCTACTACTGTATGTCTGTAAAAAAATGTGTGTATGTGGGGGAAAAAACTATAGATAGATATTTTGTAGGTTATCATTTTCCTCTCGCTCCCTCGTTCCTCCCCAGGCTAGAGCTTGTCTCCGTTCTCTCGTATCTCCGTTATATTAATGTACAAGGGACACTTGGCCCGTAATAAAGTATCTTTTTATCTTCCCTGACGTCGCTTTCTTTTAACAGTCTAAAAATAGTAATTCGCGTGTGTGTGTGTAAACAAGATCTCATGTACGTAGTCTTTTTTCTCTCCCAGTTTAAAAGCTCCGTAGAGTGCGTGAGGACTGGTGGTTCGAATCCTTCAGAACTGAATGTGCTGTATAGTAGTGTGAAGGGGAAAAAAACTCCCCATTACGATTAGTATTTATGGCGCTAGTTTTCATGTGTGAAGTGAAGAGAAGCAAAATGAAAAAGGATATCTTCATGGGAACATCACAAGGGCTATGTATGTATAGATAGGGACAATGCACATTAAAAGTACTGATTTTGGGAGGAGGACAGGGAGGAATTCATTGGACGTATCTACTGTGTATATCTATAGGTACCTATGTATGTATATAGGATGCTACAAGGTATTTTGTGCGTACAGATCTATACACGTATGCACACATATGTACATATGTACGCACAAGCGTAGATACGCATGGTAAAATGGTGGTTTTGGAGGGAGGGAGGGATGGAGTAATAGTGACATAATTTGTGTGAGTGATGGCACCTTTTTTGGAAGCATGGAAAGAGTCGCCAGTAGGCAATCTCTCCAATTGAGCACTAAGTGACGATCGTGGCAATATATTCGAATCGCTATTGACCCTCTGGACGGCGTGCCGAAAGGCTGTCTCCTCATACCGGTCCCAAATATCAAACAGCCCACCTAAACACAGAAGAATCCTCTGTAGCCAATTCCATTACGCTTCCTGAGCTCCTTGCTCATTCTCAGCTGGGGAGCAAAAGTGAATTTGATTACACATATTGAGGATGATATCAAAAATGTGCACGATTTCAAATTTTCATTCCAACATTTCTATACCATACCATGCATCATCCATCGTACGATTGTCAACTAAGAATAAAACATAAGACTCAAAATGAAACACTGCACATCCTGTTAATCAAGCAAAACGAACACAATTACTGGCTCACTGTGTAAGACCCGAAAAACACATCTGCCAGCATTAGTAAATGCATCCGTGAATATCTACATACGTGACCAATTTAAAAATAAATATCGCCGCAGGAAGCAAGCTTATTAGTAAAATAAAATAAATTGTCCTTCAATTAAATCGTTAATTTTTGACAAGTGAAAGATATTTCCTTTTACTTTTTAAAGATTCTACCAAAGATAATTTTAATAAAGTAATGCATACTATGTACATTAATTTTGCTAAATTTTGATATAATTGTTTCCTGAATAAAATTTACAAGAGCTTGTAGCAGAAATAATTATTTATTTATATTTTGCATAGAATTCCCATGCAAATAATTTTGATTCTTTTGAGCTGATGATCCTCACATTAATTACTTCTCAGCCGTCGGCTTATAGTATGTATAATTATACTTATATGCATTTGGTCGTAATTTAGAAAGTGATTGTAGGACTTATCGCATGTCAAGTAGATACATTTATAATATATGTTAGTATGTTATGTACGTACGTAGGAATGCCTGCCTTGTGTTAGCATGTTTTAATTTGTGACATAACTCAGACCCCAGAAAAAAGGTAGCACACGGTTCACACAATTTTTGTTAATAGCATCAGCACTGCAAACAGTGGCAGTGGGGCTCAAATGACATGCCTTGTAACATATAGCATTCGAAACTGGCTCCTGAATGGGTACTCTTATGGGTGTAGTGAAAGTATCTAGCTGTAGAACAGCCGGGCTGTAAAAAACGTAAGTGAAAGCAAAGTGAAAGTACAAGATGTAATGAGTGTATTTCCCATGACTACACTGGTGTAGTAGTAGTAGTAGTAGTAGTAATAGTGAAATATCAAAACTCCCCGGGTAACTTGTAAAGAGGCTGGAGAAGATGAAGCCATATATATCTATAAGTGTACACGCACATAGAGAGAGAGAGAGAGAGCCGAAGGGAGAATGAGAGAAGACTGGGAGAGATATCAGTGTAAAATAGCGCACTCCCACTGAATGCTAAGAGATTAATCCGAATTCGGTTCAGCTCCTCGCCTCTTGACAATCTGCCCAATTGACAACTAAAACTAGCTCTTTTTCCCCTGTAACTTCAAGTCTTGTAATAACATACATCCACAGCTAGCTCTGGAGATACACTCTTGGCTTTCTCCATCCCTCCCCCCCCCTCCACAAAAAAAAACTTAGGATTGAGCATCAAACTTACTCTTGGCTTCGTCGTCTTCTTTCTTCCCGCAAAAGTAACAAGTTTAGTGAGGAGTAAAAAAAAAGCTCCTTGCACTTGCGGTAGTACTTTTGACTGACTCGACACACACTACTAAAATTAGCACGGGGTTTGAGCACATACTTTGTGGAGAGGGGTAGTGGAGAAAGTACCAAAGGACGGAATTCAATGAGTTATTACAGACTGAGAGAAAGCCAGAATGTGGGAGAGTAAAAGGGAAAGTGAAGAACAATCATGTCGGGATTCGGAGCAAATTGGCTTTTATCGATTCTCCTTCTCTCACTCCTTCCAGCATTAGCTGACTATTCAATGAGATCCTTTCTCAATGAGGACACAACATAGGCCAAACGTGTGAAAAATGGACGGGGGAGCGGGGAACATGACAAGTGGAGTCGTACGGAAAACTCGGGACACAAAAGGACCCACAAATCCTAATTCACTTATCTTCTTGCCGATTACAGTCTGCCCACACCATAATACACGCCTTTTTACTCCCGCCTGCCCCACGGACACTACTACAAGCCTCTGGAGTCACAATTCCAGTCACTTTCTCCAGTCACTTTCTCCAGTTACTTTCTCCAATCTCTCCAGTCACCCTCGTTGACCACAGAGTCCGAATCTACCCTCACATCCACTTAAAGAAACGCACCCTCGTATTCCCCTTTAGACTTTGCTTTCTCCCTTTCATGTCCCTCAATACATTTTTACATAATTACGCCCGTTTGAAATTTCAAATCTGTTTGAACTATTGAGTGAGTTAGATCAAATCTTCAACCATAACAGGAATAATTGCATACTGGATGTACTGTTTTATTGGCATTTCATTATTCCAATATTTGTAGAATGAAATTCAATTCTGGGACATATACTGGTGTACGCGGAGAAAGTACAGATATGTGCATGCGTAATTATATAAAAATGCCAAGGATGACGAGGTTGGTCACATAAATGCCTTCGTATCCGAAATCCCCTTCCTCCCTTTTGATAGCATTGACAGCTTAGAAAATGGCTTTGGTGGAAGAAACCGCAGGGATAGATAGAGCCAGGATACGGAAATGATTGACAATTTGTCCCTTCTCTCCAGCCCCGCCACTCTTATTTTTATTTATCCAGAAATAAGGCCTTTGATTTTTTTCCCCTGTTCGGGGCTACATAGATATACAGCCTCTTGTTCTTTGGAGGGGTTAAAGCCCTACACGCACGTAACTGTCAACAATGGACAAATTCAGGTTTATTTTAGTTTTGCTTTCTCTCTCTCTCTCTCTTTCTCTTTCTCTTTCTCAATTTTTTCCCCGTCCCAGACGGGGACTCTCTTTTATGAGGAAATAAGAAAAATGGAGAAGAAAGCATAGGCCATTGGTACACATACGCGGGGGGAGATGTAAGGAAAAAGTGACATTAGTTAGAGCGGAAGATGATCATTGAGAGCAGGAGATGATGTTCACTTGACGGAAATTCCTCGCGTTTGCATCTCCATTTCACCAAAAGACATTCTTGGCCTTAATCTTGAATAATTCCATTTGCTTTACCCCCCTCTAAGCCTTTTTCAATGTTCTCAGACACTTCCTGCTCCTTCCCATCTCTCCCCTACGTCCATGCATCCCCTCAGATATCCTCCCGCCCTTGGAAATAGCATCATTGGAATAAACTCGGGATATGGAAATAAATGGAAAAAAAAACTCCTGGAAATTATACCTGCCTCCGCAAGCTTGTTTTTTTGTGAGTAGTTCTTGTGGCAAATACCACTCACCACTACTCCCTGGGATCGTATGCATAGATAGATAGTAGATACATGTCTTCCAGCCAGGCGGAGCAAATAAAGGGAAAGGTACTGTAAAAAATGATGACGATGCGAAAAATGCGTTTGCGATGTAAACATTTTTTTAAAGAATTTTTATTATTATTATTGTTGTGAAAGTATCGTATAGACCATTAAAGGAATATTCTTCCATGGGGAAGAAATAATTGGAATATGATGAACAACTACCTTGTCCACGGTGTTCTCAATGACTGTGTGAACATTTATAGTCCCATCAGGAACTAATGACGGGAAAATTAGGTCGGGGTATGCGATGCAAAATATTTGTACCCACAATTGCAAACCCATTAAATCAGTCTTATGTGAAAACTAATTGCAGGTTCCCGTAGCAATAAAATTTGAGAAATACGACATTTATTCGTATTATACCCTAAACAAGAACCCACATCGATGCAAAACATAATGCTACCGATGTAGTCAAGTATAACCCATACTTTTGGAAATTCTATCCCGGTTAATACACAAACACTAACGTTTGCAATATTTTAAGATAATAAATTATCTTCAAGGATTAAATTTGTCAACTGTTTTCTGAAACATTTTCATTTTTAATAACGAATCCGAGTCGATGCATTTGTCGATTGTCATAAATTCTGCAACCAAACCCATTTTAGTCGTATAGATTCAAAATGCTTCATAGATGATAATTTCCTAGTGGAATCTTCCCTGGTGGGAAATTTAAACAAAATACAAAATACAAAAATACATACATCGATTTAATGCTTTCTTTCGATGCATCCACGACAATAAAACTTGTAAAACTTTCCATATACTCAGGTTCTCCCAGGTTTGGACTCACACCCTAACTTCAACCCAAGAGCCAAGACACGAGACTCACTTGTCAAATTTCCCAAACTGAGACTGGGCGAATTGACATAAAAACGACCAGAGTTTCAAAGAGCTTTCATTCCAAACTATACACCCTTCCTTGAGGAAATAATGCGGCGTTTTACACTCATATAAAACTATTGCAGGTATACGGTTCTTCTACTTCTCTCACTTGGAAAAGAGCCTCTTCGGAGCTCTGCTGGGACTGTGTTCAAAAGGCCTAGCCCAATAATACCTATTGAGGTATATCTATGTATATATACTCCTTTGTAATAAGTATTGACGTAGACTACATACATATATACTGCCTGGGCTATAAATATCCAGGAACATATAACCCTCCTCCATATATCCCTTCAAAGACCAACGGAGCACTGAATGGCTGGGAGGATATGAGGGAAATGAAGAGAACAATAATTCCATCCCTGTTCCATGGCAAGGATCCAGAATGTGGTACAAAAATAAACCAAAACCAGCAAAACGGGCATTCACATGAAATTCACCCAGCAATAATAATAGCGGCTCTCTCTTCTCTCTTAAGTAGAAAAAGTCTTGTTTAAGTCATTTTAAGAGCCGGGATCTGTCTACATGCTCAGCATAATGTCAAGTAGAATCCGTAGAATATAATGTGAATACCTACATAGCTTATGTTCCTCTGTATAGGATCAATTGCTCTCACTCTCCAGCCCCCTGTCTCCTTAAAATTTCCCATTAAGGTTGAGAGTTCCCGTCTTGAGAGAGGAACCCCTTTAATTTCTATTTGTACAAGCGATAACAATATCAAGGGAAAATCTCCTCTCCCCTTTGGACTTGTCAATCCAGTCAGGGACACTCTTCTAAATAACTTCATGCTTATTTTTTTTTTGAGTTAAGTCATAACATACATAGTCCCCATCTTCTCACCACATTTAACGGGATCTTCGTATTTGTAAAATTTTTTCATTAGAATTTATGACCCAACTCTGCGGGCTGGAGGTTGTTAGGACGTGAGATTAGTAATTACAGGGAAATCCTCAGGGCTGGCTCTCCCGATTAAAATCTACGGTGGATGTTAAGGTGGGAGATTAAGACCCGTATTAACATAGAGTGCCTCATTGGGACTCCCTAATCTCCCTCCGGTACAGACCCTAGTTGGCTTTTATGCTTTTTTACACTATCTTTATGCTCCGTGCCTCGTCCCTACAAGACAACGCTCCATTCCAGACGACCCACTAAGAAGCAACAGTCCACACACCTGAGAAGACTCCAAAAAGCTAAGTCTTTGGATTTTCATTATAGTCTTGGGAATATACATATCCCAATTTTGGAAGGAACTGCAGCATAATTCCCTTTTGCCCCTTAGCCTCCACCCCTTTGAGATTAAATGTGGTTCAAGAGCTAGAAACCGCGATAAGGAAGAGTCGGATAGGAAATTAAGGCATGTATTTCTTTCGGAGTGGAAATGAACTAAATAAATTGCTGTTAATTTGTCTGATTAAATTTATAAAACCATTTTATCGCCCTATTCCCAGGCCTTTGGAGCAAGCCCCTGGAACCCCTCGCACAGGACCCCACAAGCCTATTATCAGCTCATCCCCTCAATTCCTAGTAAACTCTTGAGCTCTGGAAATTAATTCTTCACAAGTTCACACACACACACACACACTGAGTAATAAAATGAGACCCTGTATGAATAAAAGTAGCAAAAATTGTAGTAGTTTTGTAACATGATTGTATTTTATTTAATAACTTCCACCCTCCATATTGGAGAGTGGGAGCAGAGGGATTAAGCTGTAGTCAACTCGATTAACGGAAGAGTAGGAGATGAGGTGCAGGTGGAAGATTTCGGGATTTGTAGGAAAAAAATTGGACAGTAATGGGAGTCGAGATGCGGAGAATGTTTGTAGAAACAAGACCTTTGGAGACTCCAGCCAAGAGTTTATTTTCAGTTGTTTTCTCTCCTTCATCCCATCCCCATCATTCAGACTTACATACATAGCTAGCTGATACATATATGTATGTACATATGTAATATAATTTATAATACAAGCCTTCTATGGATAGATGTATGTAACTATTTTATGTATGTACCTCTCTGTAATTATATGTACTTTGGGAGTAGAAAGTCAAGACGAGGATATTGATAGGAGAATATGTTTTGCTACTTTTCCTTGACTGCTTGCAGACAAAATCTATCGGGTTACTTTTACTGTCTGGTCTCCTTAAAACTTTTCTACCATTTCCTGCCATAGGGATTATTGGGTATGGGGGAAGATAGGGCTTGACGGGATGCTCAAGAAGGGCTTTCATCCCTTTTTTTACTATGGTTTTGGAGAATGTTTAGGAATAATAATAATAAAAACAGTTTTCAATGGCCCCATTTTCTTTACACATTGTCAGCAGAGGGATTTGCATGGGGAAAATCAACTCAAATTACCTGGGAGGGATAGGATATTTACATACATGGGGGAAGGATCTATGTACTTGCAGATGGGTCCTTATATACATACTCATATCTAGATAGGATTTAATGTACGTGCAGGACATTCCATTACGGAGGAGAGTAAGTACTGGGACGATAGGCATGCATTTAAATGGTAGGGGAATGTATAATGCCCGGGAGTTGATTCAGTATGTGGAATGAGGGGTGGGGAAGGAAACAATCATCGGAGTTGCCCCCATGCATTGTGAACATGCTTAACCTGAGCTTTATGTGTGGTTTATAGCCCGCTTTGCATGTAAAACGCCGGGTTTAAAACTAAGGCGGAGCTCCTCCTGCGAATGAGTCTCTTCAAGCAGTGGACGTATAGGATGCTAAAAAGTATTTTTCTTATATTATTATTCCCTCAGAAATTATTCGATTCCCGGATCCTGTCTCAGATTTTAATAATTTGTATTCCACTTCAACCTATGTATGTACATATGTCCACGTTTAGAGTCTCAGACACCAAAACTTGGTAAATTTTAAATTTCAAATTATGTCAAGGGAAATATAATGTTCTTCGAAGCTTTTGAAGTCATATTCCTGAAGATGTTACTTTTGCCAACATTTCCAGTCCGGAAATTTGAGCAAAGTTACTGCGACAAGCCTTCACAATTTTTTAAAATGGTTTCTAAAAATGCGTTTAAAAATGCCAATATCTAGTGAAAGTAGAATGACGCCAGTCCTTTGGAAGATCTCACCCGATATTAATAATCAAATTCCTCGGGTCCAATTTTGAGCCAGAATTTGGGTAACCTTGTCCCTTATTGGTTTATTGTTGTGGCGACGATTCCCAACATAGTAGTCTGGCAAGCAGTTTATGAGAAATCCCATAAAAGTTTCTCTAAACGAGCATGAAAATTTATTTCCTGGCAAGCGTACTACTGTAGTGTGAGAACCAAAAATGTAATTTAAATTTCTCCAAGGAAATTCTCGTTTTGATTCACATTCTTGGCCACTGAGGCTACAAAAATATTCATGTAGGTCAGTGAAATAAATATGAAGGAAAAACTGGAGGATTTACGGCGATTTACTACAAAATTTGGGGAATCAAATATTTCAAGCTCAGTTCTTATATGCAGCCGGAGCCAGAGCGGAGGAAATTGTTTCTTGGACCCTTGTACATTCAATATGTACACTTCTGGGGGATTTTTTCAGACACAGGAGATTCAGAATGCATATGGATACTTGTAAGTACAGTACAATAGGAGTGCATACGCGGGTTGCACTTCTCTAATATGATTAGGTACACGGGGATGTTTATATGTACTCAAGTAATAACCCTGCATTTACACGGTCAATTGAAGCCGACTGTCCGAACTCGGGCTCCAAGGGCTGAAACTACTATTATGTATGCGGAGGGAAGCGTAAATCGATGACTGGCGATCCGTATAAAATAACGACCCTCAAATTCATCCATTTTCCACACAAAAACTTGAAACTTATTTACCTTCCGCAAGGTCCACGTTCCCTCTTCAATAATTTTTCCTTCCACAAAAATATACAGACTCACGAAATAAGTCCTGAGGACCGTGTACTACCCTTGGTATTCAATACAGACGTTCAAACCTACATGTAAGACACTATGTCATTTTGTTTATCTATATCTGTACCCTAATCCGTACGTAGATTACAAGGACGCACCTGAAAATATATGCACGTAGTTTTTTACAGCCTATGGCTAGAGCACTCCATAAATTGATACATATTTAGAATCCTATGCTTATACTACAAAGCTCATATCCCCAAACCCAAGAGTGAGCTATCAACAGCGATGATGGAAAGAACCGCTGAACACTTGCCAAACATGGAGAATGAATTGCCTTAAACGACGTCAATTCAAATGTAACGGTCGGAGCTCTGTCTCCCAATCAGACTCCCTCAAATACATACATACATATATACTCAACACGAGTCCTTGCTCCCCATCCTTAGTTATCGCTCACTCAAGTACAAGATTATCGTCATCAGTTCCCGTTCCGAATACTACTTCAAGGGGTAGTATCAAAATAATTCTGTCAGGTATTTCACCCATCCCAAATCACACACTACACTGACTCTACAGGATTATCCTATCATCCCATATAAAAATTCCGAGTGGATTTGCCATGTAATTAAAGGAATGTTGTGAGACCTTGTTTTTCGCATATCATGTCATTGTTTATGCATAAGTGGCAGCTTCAAAGGGAATATCCGGAGCTACTGCCAAAAAAAAGTGGAAACAGTGACTGGGGGGAGTAAATCAGAATGAGATGACAGGTATTGAATGTGGGCTAGTGAAATTGGAACCATATATATGTACATATAAAGACATGCAGGCAGAGAAACGGGACTCGCTCCTGTTATTTTATACGATGGGAATTGTGTTTGTACGAGACCCTTATCATGGTGTATCTACAATTTATGTGTAACCATGTATGTACATATAAATATGTACATACATGCATAGCTACTCACATACAAGGAGCGATATTTGAGCTGACAAGGAGAGAGTTCGTTATGGGTGTCTGGAGTGTATTGGAGAAGAGCATTAAATAGAAATATTTTGGCGACACAACGGAAAGGCATCGGATATTATTTGTTGGCATTATTTGTCAATCCTGTCAAATTCAGTACAAGCTAAGTTTCCTGTTGGGGCGGTCCGGATATTATTAAATTCAAGAATGAAATATGTAGATACATATAGGGATTGTGGGGTCCATCCTTTTTATCACGTCCCGAACTACACTCTCATTTCTCCTGCAAAGTCTGAGCTTGTAATTATGTACATACATACGTAGACGCAGTACTGTACACATTGCGTGGGGACTGTGCACTTGCTGAAGGAAGAATCCTTAAATTGTAAAATTAATTATATAGCAGTGAATAATTCCGTATTATACATTCAAGTATCTAGTTTCAAAAATTTGTTAAAGGACCACATCAGCTACAAAATCTGGGATGGTGACTCAATCCGACTCTCATCCTTCCGGTCCTACACACACACACACACATACAGTATGACGTGAGAAATAAAATATAGTGGAGAACCCCAAGGAGAAGTGAGAACCTCTTGAAGAGTGAACATGTACTTAAGTCAGCGGAGCAGGACTATCACCGCATGATAACTCAATCTGTAAACTTAAGGTACATTTACGTCCTCCTGATAAGATAAAATTGGAGCGTGCTTTGAAATCATAATGGGAAAGCCGGCATCGACGACTGCCAACTCAAGTGAGAGTAATGGCCCGGCTAAATATTACCTGACTTTCACTTCAGACTTTCCCCCGTCTCTCCTCCCCCACTACCTGTTGTGATAAATACAACTGAGCGGAGAGCCTCCTCCCCAATCTTATAATACAGAGACCTTAATTTGAACTTAACTATTCAAGAACATCTGGGGGGGGGGGAAATATTCCTCGAGAAGGGACATTTGTACGAAGGGGGTGAACCCTATAAAAAGATAAATACAGGTTAGTAATTAGAAGGGATTGTTGGTCCTTCACTACAGTTCCCATCCTCGGAATTAACATTCATTCCATGGACAGGAGGACAAATATTCCCTCTTTATGGAATTTTCAACATTTGACTATTACTAAAGCCCCTCTGCATATGCATATGCAGACGGGGGTCTCAACTCCCGAAAATTCCTCTATTGCTTCATACTCTCGAAAGTAGGGCCTCTACTTTTTAGTAGTTTACTCACGCTCCTCCCGTCGTCTCCGATATCATTCGGAGGCTTTCCCTTACAACTAGCGTCTTTGTAAAGGCTCTTTGATTTGCACGTGTGATGTTTACATGCTCCGAAGGTGTTTGATATTTCAGCATCCTTTTCTCCATAAATACTCCGACAGTAGTCAGCTCCGAGTGGGTCCTTTCTTTCCAATATCTAATTCTCCAGAACAATCGGCTATCAAAGTAAGTCAAGGCTGGGAATTATGAAGTTCCAAGAAACTTCTTGAAACAGGGGTCCTGGGAAGGGTGCCAAACATAAAAATTGCTTTATAATAATTATTATTATTATTATAGATAAATGACAAATCTTGAGATTCAGTGACTCAATGAGCTATGTCAATAATTTTTATGGAATCAATTCCACCCACAAGACTCACATCTGACGTTGTTGTGCTTTGGCCAAGCCCCATGGGCTAGCCCAATATGAGAAATTTATCCCAGTGGTGTTAAAGTTTAAAAATTTGGGAAGAAAGCATTTCCTTACGGAGATGATGCGTTCCGAGCCTGTTGTGTGAGTCTGGTGACAAGAGAAGGTAAAATGTGACTCAATTGTGCCCGTATAAACATTGAATAGAGGCAAGAAGTTGATGATGGCCTCTGGAGACCCATAACGATGAAATAATGGTTACCCTGCCTGTACATACCAAATCACAGGAGTTTTGCCCGGGCTCCCGTCCCAATGTAAGGACTTCCCTGGAAGTGCCTCGAAGCAAGGAGTCTACTTATGTATAGATACATTAAGTTTGAAGTTATATGTATATATATCTAAATACATCCACTCCCACGAAGAAACCCAACACAGTAACAACCCCCGTCCTTCACTATTCACATATTACATTTCAACTTTTATCTGAGATGGTGAATCTGAAAAAAGTTTCTCCACCCGCTACTCTCCCGTGTGTCTTCCTTCCCTTCAACATGACCATTGAACTATACATACAAAGTATCCTCCATACACAAGACTTTGTAGATACAATGTGTATTATTAGTTTTATGTATCTATGTATATCTATCTGTAAATATGTAGGTACCGTTCCCTCGGAGGAGTCTCACTACCCACTGCATCATGATGGTGCTGATCATCATCATCATCTTCACACAGTGGCACACGCGGATACATTATAATAATAATAATTCCTCTATGTTCCTTTACAGAGACAGAGACAGAGAAGCACACAGTCCCAGCCTCTCTTCCCCACCGGCACAAAGAAAGGGGAATAATACAGGAGATAAATACTCTGGAGCATATTGTGCCGGGCCGGAATGAAACGTCCGCCTCATTTCAGTTCCTCCTTTTGTTCACTCAAGCCTTATTACATGTCAGTTCATACTTTCTTTTCCGGCTGTGATTAAGATCTATTTATCATCCCATAAAAATACTCTGGAAAGTATTTATATCCCCGCATTTACGTTCCAGTTACATGCCCCGTTCTTATCTATAATAGATATCTATTTTCTATAAGGACTGAGCCCAGCCTCCTCCTTCCCCCCAGCACTTCCAGTAACAATAACAGTCTCCCACATAGACACACACACACACACACATCTGGCCCTATATGGCTATACAAGAGCATATTTACACAAAAAACATTTTTATAGTTGTTGTTTCTAACTTGTTTTGTAAAAAGCTCTCAACCTTAGCCTAGCAGGAAATAACCTTCCGTAAAATACCATGGCCTGTTTCACCTCCCGGTTGTTTGTCCACTCTCGGGAATGAGGATCCGTAGACACACAAGTTTTAGCACATAACATTCAATGTCCTGGATGTAATCCCCAGACAATGTTCACAATCCTTTGAGAGACCCATTCTATTTCTTCCTATATGTTATTGCCTGGGCTCTTCCCAGTTACAGATGATCAGGTTGAATGTATGTAATTATGTATCTGTAGATATCTCTATGTACATGAATATGTATATGGAATAGGAGCCGTGAGAGTTATTAGGGGCACACATTTATCAAAGATTAAAATTTATGGGGATTTTAACTCTTTTAAATTCCAAAAGTTGTTATCCCCAAACGTTAATTAACTGGCTTTTGAATGGTTCAAGTAATAAATATTTTTGAGTTCAAAAGCAGTCATGTTTTTATAGTCAGTCTGGAAAATCTACATTGTAAATTAAATTCCAAAACTTTCTGTGTATCTTCCCGGTTTAATTGGAAGAGTGAATTCTGTTTTGGGAACGGGAAACTTGTGTGTCTGTTTATTTTCGGGAGATGCATCCAATACTCTACTCTATATGAAAAGTTTGATACATACATACATACAAATATAAGCGTATTTACAAAATGTGTACAAATAAAAGACTGGAGAGTTGTTGTTTTTGATGTATAGGAGAAATTATGTATGTGCAATAATTACTTACTTGGGCGACAGCCCTATGTTTTAGAATTAATTGCGTCAAGTCCACCCCCCCCCGCTCCCCATCACGCCCCATAGGCAAAAGTATAACTAACCAGTCATGCTCACATTACCCCATGAACTGACAATAATAATCCTGGCTGACATATAATGGTCATTATCTATGGACACGAGCTAATTTAATTTTTTAGTACATGCTCCGTTGATACAAAAAGCAAGGGTATAAATCTATTCCTGTCCTTGTAACAGGCCCCGCGTGCTGGAGTATATAATTATCTAATAATTATAGAACTATGCACAGTCCAGGGGATATGTAGATATGCCTTGAGTGAGCCTAAACTAAACAGGGTGTGCATTCAGACGGATATGAGCGTACACAGTAAGACTCCTCAGGATCCCGGAACCTTTGTACAAGACTGAGCTGATAATTACGTGCTACTTCCAGGGCATCCCCGAGTGGGAACACAAGAGGAGTAAATACTGATGATCGTTATTAGTTAAAAGTTTCTCGAGTGCACATAAGCAGGAGCATTCATGGACTGGTGCAGTATGACTTGACTGTGCGAACACTGCACTCAATTCTATGTTGAGTAGAGCTATGTATGTTTGACAAAGACCCAAACATGGAACCAATTCCAGAGTCCATGAGATGGAAGAAATGTGCTTGATATAAAATGAGTCTTGGCTCCTGTCTCTCTCTCTCTCTCTCTCTCTCTCTCTCTCTCTCTCTCTCTCTCTCTCTCTCTCTCCCTCTCTTCTTAAAATAAAACTACAAAATATATCTAACATGTACATAAATGTACCATTACGGACTCGGCAGAGCTATAAAGCCGAAGCCTGTGAAGAAGAAAAAGCAGAAGAATAAGAGAGAAGTCTCATAATCATTTATCATAAGAATTGTGTCCTCCATGTCCCTACTTATGCATGGACTCATAACGAACTACGTGTGCAAGACTTTATAGTTGATAGGGGAATTGGGGGGACGACAACATGACTGTGTCCCAAGAGTAGTCCCCCAGCAAAGTATATTCTTATACCCAAGTGCTTGCACATTCCCAGGGAGTGAATTTTTTGAGAAATGTCCCGTTCCCAGATAAATGATCTTATCTCTTTCACTCTCTACATATTTTTATTTCATAGTATTTACGGGTCCGGGTCCCAAAAAAGAACATTAGAGTCAGGCTCCTTGCAAGGAAAGCTTGCAGTTTTTTAAAGTACTTTCATAATTCATGGTTTTATTAGAAATTTCTAATTTTTTCCCGTGGTTTTGAGCCGTCCATGTAGCTTTGGGGTAATCTTTCGGAGGAATCTATATTTGATAATAGGGACTTCCTCCCTCCCTCCCCCCCCCAAGGCTGTAGGTCGGGGCGGGCTAAATGCACATAGGAAATAAGGGAAGAGTGAGAGAGGGGGAGGGGGGAAATGACGGAGTTTCTTAGTAGCAGAGACACAGGGACTGTAATGTGAAAAGTCAGAGGCATTTTTCATTTCTGTTTTGTTGACTCACACCCAGTCGACAAACGACGCCGACATGGCAAATGGGAAGCCAAGGAAGGAAAAAGCGGAGAAAAAATAATAGCAAACATTTGCCGATTCTCTTGTACAATTTCAACAAATGACACACAAGGAATAGGAGTATACAAGTAGATTCTATAGTATACAAGTATATAGTGTATAAGTCGTATCTGAGAATCAGAGGAGGTATCCCCCAGCCTCCACATCATACTTTTCTTGAAGTTTCCTTTGTAGTTTAAAAACAGTACCCAAAAATATACCATGTGTATAGGAAAAGTTATGGGGAAAAAACCTCAGGAAAAAAAAAAGTTACTCTTTTTTTAACATGTCTAGATCCATATGTAGAGAAATGTGAAGCCACTTGGTTCCCTTTCGTACATTTCCTATGAGGAAATCCCTCCGCACATGTACCCTTAAACTGTTACATGGAGAAACACCAAGTTGTACATGTCAGCTGTAGAGAGCTGTATAACTCCAAGTGTAGATACATGCACTGACTTGTATAGAGAGAACCATGTTGATGATTTTTTTTCTCCCTCAACTGGAGAAAGATATACAGCAAATTCTCCCCAATATAATTTCCTCCTTCATTTCCTCCCTGGCAGAAACCTCATTGACTAACAATAGGAGACCTAGTTTCTTGGAACCCAAAATTTTGGATTCTCTCAACAATGTGTCTCCAAATACATATTCATCCTACGTTACTCTCTCTCCTTCGGAAAATTCAGGAGAGAAATATTTTTCTTGCTACATTGATTTTTTTTTTCGTATAAAATATCAAACTCCGATTCACATCTATACAGTACATACATATATACATCCCAAGGAGACTTCCATTGAAGAGAGACGTAAGAGACATGTAGAGCCATTCCCTTATGGGGGCAGAGATTTGTACATGGAAAACCTTGAAGCTGTTTCGGTTTTTACGGTTTTCGCCCATGTTTGCTGTTGACAACAACATGAGAAGACAAAAAAAAATTCCGGAGATAATGACAGAACAAGGAGGGAGATATTAGAGAAGAGGAGAGAGAATGTCAATGAAAATCTTCACTTGGGTATTAGGGCTACCAAAGGATAAAACCAAAAGGATAAAAGTATTTCCCTTTACGAGGATCATATAGATCCTAAAAATACCGAGATTTTCACTAGCTTTTTATTATAGGAGCGCCGAAACAAGACCTGGATCAAGACCTTTACTTTCCAAACTTGCTCCACAACTTGTTTTAGCCTTATATAGACAATACGACTTCCAGTATGGGCACACACACATATGTACATACATACATACTTTCTCCACTCCCAGTCACGATTCCATGGAGGGGATATATACATATATACCAGTACATCTAATGTCTCTATATCGTTATATATGAGAAAAATTTACAAAGGTTTAGCAGAATGTGCTTAAAGGCTCTGTAGGAATTTTTTGACCACACTAAAAATATTGAATTTCCCAGGAATCAAGGAGATCCCGCTTCCTGTAGTAACTGGCAACTTTATTTCTAGATCTCCTGAATCACTACCGGCTATCACGAGCTGGAATTATTTATAGGACGATTCCATGTAACATCTCCTAAGACGCAAATAAGCAGATCTGTATTTATCCGAGCAGTATTGTTTATGTGGGAAATTATTACACACAAGGGAATTGGGAAGATTGTAGGTTTGCTTTTTCCTTTCAAAACCTTTCCTTCGTTTTTTTTATCTAGTATAGGTTGACCTTGTCAGAAATTTTTAGCCGCTTTTAAAAACTTGGAAGTTTTAATTAAAATAATTAGATATAATTACATACATATGTATGTAATACTTAAAAGAAATTCAAAAGCAACTTTAAATTAATTAGTACAAAAATAAAACAGGGGAAATTCCAGCATCGACTACTAAGTCAAAATTAAACGTATAATATAATAAGTTTGTCTGAATTTGTTTGAGACAAATTCCATAATTTTTAAAAATGTACAGAGAATGGTTCCTTCTATGCTCGACTCAAATGGGATCTCACACAATCAATAAGTATTAGATTATTTTATTTTCATCCCCATATTTCCAACTTTGTTCTTCATATAATAATACTACAAGTGGATGGATAGCACTAGCCTTGTATGTGTCTATTTAATAACGAAATTCCGAAGCTTGAGCATCAGCAGTCATTTCAATAAATCACACCTCAATTTTGTATATATTCGTTGCAGGGGCAGCCACAAAACTTTGGTCTCATATTAAAATGAATTTCCTACTGAGGATTGGGAGCTCAAAGGTAAAGGTCAAAATATTCCTGAGTTTGAGCCTGGTCACATAAATGTTTGTGTCTATAATATGTAATTATTCAAAACTAAATGGATGTTGAGACTGATGGAAGCTACATGGAATTACTCCCCTTGCGGATACCCACTATTTGCAGGAAGAATTCCGAACCTAACCAAAGGAACCATCCCCCAAACATGTGTATCAATTGTGGACACAGTAATAAGTATTTGTACCCTTCCCTTGGGCCTGTCAGTTGCGTTAATTGCAAAACTTTTGTTTCACATTTTCCCAATCCTGGGTATGAGTCTCCCTGAGAAATTATTCCAGACAGAATTTAATATCCGTTTTTACAACACAAAAAAACTAGCATATCGAATGATTCAACATTAGTTCCAAGGGAGTTCCTCCAAAGGCTCTGATATTAAAAAAATATGAGATGCATTGTTTCAGAAACAAGGAGAGAATCTTAATTTGAGAAGAGGAATGAGTAAAACAAGAGAAAGGGACCTGACGGGAATAATTCAATCTCAAGAGTAACTATGTATATCTATGTATCTATATGTATATCTTCTACGTAAGAAGGGAACACATGCCATCAGAACTAACCATATCCTAAAACTTGAGGCCCTCACACTATATAGCCATGAAGGGAATACTTTGATCATACGAATTCCGTAATTTCAGTCAAATTCATGGAAGGAAGTGTGGGAGGACATTGTGAGGAAAGAAAGTTTTGGGGGATGTTGGAGAAACTCATTAAGTCATTGAAACATGCATGATTAAAGTATTATTTTATCCGTTCCAGCATGACATCAAAGCTGGGTCATATAATATTCCCTCATTAATAATGATCCGAGATACAGACCATCAAGATGATCGCAGCTGACGCTTTTTTTTCTTCCCCAAGTATTATTCTCACTGTGAAACTACATATGTATGCACGTTATCATAAGATTAGTGGGGATGCCTTGGCGCTTCGGAACTGATGGTTACTTAATATGATTTCTTGTCTGGGATGACTTTTCTCAAGAAACAAAAAAAAAGAATATCCTGTTAAGAAGGAAATCCACACTTGGTTGGGAAAAAAGGAGAATTCATGTCCGTTTCAAAAATATACGATAAGACGGGAATTATTGTAGGATAAGGAGATAGCTTCATAATGATATCTACTCCTATTCAAGACGTGAAGATCCAAATCAAGGGACGGACTTTCCTTCACATGTGGAGACATGCCCTGCTAGTTTACTCTACTTCCAGAAAAATTCCACCCCATTTGTATATCTATACATAGATATTCTACATATATAGGACTGGAGAGAGAAAAGTTTTAATCTCATCTTCCCATCTATTCACATTTCATGTCTTTTATTATGGAGCTCATACACAGTATGCACATATTTATGGACATTAGTAGTATAGGCCCGACAGCTACAATTTTGAAAAACTTTGTACAACCTATGGATACTTTTATATATATGGAATGTATCTATGGATTTACACATCTATATAGGTATAAGTACTAGCAGTGAGGGACATTGCTTCTAATGCTATAGGAACGACTCTGATATGAGATGATCTGTGTATAGTGTCCCCGTATGCATGCACATTATGTAGTGCATTTCTCCACAGGCACATACATAAGTAATGGGAGATCCCTCCTATTATTGGAGATATGCAAGTCAGCCTTTAAAAATGTATTATTTACTGTAAAAAGGAACAGTCCCAGGGAAGAAACCCCCCCAAGTTTTATCAATCTGGTCGATTTATTACCATATTCGGATATAAAATTCCCTGAAATGGCTACAAAAGCTCACGAGCGGTTTAGGTCACCCTGATTTCTCTCTTCCCCATTAACTACACACACACACACATACACACACACACACACACACACACACATTTCTCTGCACAATTCCCCACATACTTATGACTTCTTCGGACAAAAAGATCCTTTCTTCCTTCCTTTATATCCAGCTCTCCCATAAGGAACTCAACCCTTTGAAAAGTTTTGAGGACACGTTGGAAAACCTTCCAGGGAAATTCTCGGAGTGTGAGGAGCTCTTCCATTGAGTATATTTTTAGACCATTGTGTTTGGAGGAATAAACAAAATTTTGCGAGGAGGATCTTGTATGTAATTTGATTTGCTCACTTATTAAGATTAGCATCCTCCCTCGATACATATAATCAGTGTCTTGCGAAACAAATAAAGTTCCCTCCTCGAGATGTACTGTCCCCACGGAATATTAATCCTTATTGCTAAGAATTTCCTTAAATGTTACCACTCTACCCCAAAATATCTGCAGAGTATCTTTTTTGTTTTTACTAAATAACCGAAATGTCTCTTGGCCACCGTACAAGTTGCCCGGGTGAATTTTCTTAATCATGTTAATTGCACTCTTGCATCACAATCAATGTAATTAACTTGACTTGTGTGCAGACACAGAGACAATGAATGTATGTTGGGACGGACCCACACTAGACGATGCACTTTCCTCATTAATAAGAAAGCCCAGCCTTGAATATTAAATGAGCACAACTTCCCATGCTTTTGTTACTTTTTGAAGCCCAAACTTGGAAAACGTTGTGAGTCTCAACACTTTCAGGACACACCATGTATACATGACAAACACACAACTCTACAAAATGTAAACAACATATGAAAGATGTAAACAGAGAAACTAAATCAAACACAAGTTATGAATGCCAGGTTTAGTAGGATTTTTAGTGAATTAGTAAAATATGTATGGATTCCTTTTGCCAACAAGTTTTTTTTAAAGAAATTATTAGTGCTCTTTTAATGAAGGCTGCAAGCAGAACTTTGAAACTTGCAATAACTTTTGGCTGTAAATTAACTATGCATGTAGATACTATTTTGATGTATACATATGAGTAGTCAAGTCTACATACAAAAGGAAATGGGTTCCTTACCGATTTTGATGGTTTCGGGAAGGGCCAAACTATTCCCAGGCCAAAGGATACACAGAAGAAAACTTAACTTGAGAAGGTAGGCCATTTTGAACTTATTCCTCCTGAGCATTTTCCGGGCGAAAGCTTCAGAATTTACACTATGATTTTGAAAACATGAGTTTATTTTTTTAAAATTCCAGTCAAATTAATCTTTCCAAATTTGAATTCCACCAAGTCTCACTATACTGTCACTATTTAGTATTTACAAAGGTTTTTTTTGACTTCCTATGAATTTACACGAAACAATTGGACATTTAATTTTAGGACGCACTAAAATTCTAAAACCATTGAAATACTAGTCTTTTTTTTTTAAATGTGTGGGTGTAAATTGCACGGTTGGACTTTTCAGTTTGTAAAATCCTCGGATTTTGTTGAGTTTATTCCTGTTCTAATAAACACACAGGCTTGTATTTGACGTAAAGGGGGGGGGGATTGGGGAGAGATATAGACAGTTTACTCAATATGACTAATTTGTAGTTTGAAATGGTGGTGGAGCATTTGAAATTAGTTTCATTGTCAACAAGTTTTGGGGGATAGTTGGAACAACTTTATGGGACTATTTTCACCCAAGAATGAGTTAGTTGAAAACTCTCACATGGAAATTATTTTATCGCACTCTCTTTCCTCTCCTTTGGATTTGTAATAGTATGGAATAAGTGTGGGAGAGGAGCTCAAGTGATGATAATGTTAGTCAAGTAGGTTTAGTTACTTTTCCACACTCCACACACATGGGCTCCACACACACATACACACACACACATACACACATTCACATTCACATTCACACACTCACGGAGACACAGAGACACAAGAGTTCATTGGAGTTGCTTCTATTTTTTTTTCTAGTTATAAATCCGGACTACGTTCATGAGGGTAAGAAACGTGGTGTGAGTATAAGTTAAAGGTGGTATATGCTGATGGCTGGTCCTATATTGTTAGATGTTTCCCTCGTATGGAACTTTACATAGGTATAATTTTACAGATTTTATAACTACAGCCTGGCAAGTACAGTAGTCACATTGAATATTATGGAATTGTACAGGGCTATATATGACAGAAGAGTGGTTGCTAGTAGTGGTAGATCTAGAAAAGGAATCGGTGACTCCCAGCTCCCGAACCAACTGACACTGTGGGGAAATTCGCCTATGTTCCAACTATATCAAGTTGACACAGCCAGGGAATTGTGGTCCACGGCCAGCAGCAGTGTAGTAGCAGAAGCAACAGCAGGACTCACACACACACTTACACACACACACACACACACACACACACACACACACACACAGATCAGCAGATCCACAACATCCCTCCCCGCTTCTTCCTGCACCAGAGTCAGGAGTGTATCCTTACACTTTACTTACCGGGAGTTAGCGGAAAATCCTCTATGAACATTGCACTATAAGAGCGAATCTAATATGAACCAATCCAAATACTATTACAAGTATTTTTAGCATTCATCTCATCAATTCTTTACCCTTCGCGGATGAGAGCGTGGTGATGCTGTAGGAAAACTTTTATACGTGGAGCATTTCCCTCTCTCTCTCTCTCTCTCTCTCTCTCTCTCTCTCACTCTCTCTCTCTCTCTCTCTCACTCTCTCTCTCTCTCTCATTCTATTCCCCAGTAAGTTCTCATCCTCGTTGTAACAGCTGCAAGTTTCAAGAAAAAATACAGGACAGGAACTGCGAATTAATGAATCAAATCGATCATATGTATTGGACATAGTTTGCCAAATATATCTGAATTATTTTCCAGGCGACGGGCTGCAGAACTCTTGGAGTGAACACAAGCACTCGGGGAATGTAGAGACTTAATGCCTGCCCTCTAGAAATTCCCAATCTTCCGCTAAGAAGTACAATGAACATTTGGAATAAATTGCTAAAATGAGATAGAAATTCAGTCATGGGAAGACATATGGGCTCGTCTTCGCCTTTCTGGCAATTTCCAGGTATTAATAGTGTTTGCTTGTTTTTAGTTTATTCTCTTTCAATGGGTTCAATTTGGTCTCTTCGTCGATGATGCATAATTGTATGCTCACAAGTAGAACATACATAGATAGCTACTATAGCTAAAGTGTGTTGTTCTATGGATGTAGGAGTGTACACATGTTCCCATGTCTGTTTATTTTGTGAGAGGCTTATATCTGTATATACATAGTTCACCCAATCTGTTATGTCGTGAGTTGTTGGGATATATAATAATTATTGAAGCCTCTACTGTATAGTCACTGGGGAAGGAGCTACGCGTCAGGAGAGACAAGAGGATTATTTGTAAGGATTGTTTGCACACACAAGTGTGTTCGTCCAAATGCGGCCTAATAAAGATTGTGTATGCAGGCAGAAATAAAATTGTGACAAGATGGTTCTCCCGGAGTTGGCACGAGCCTTTTTTTTTTGCAAATTATTACCAAGTTTTGAGGGAGAGAATGAGTCAATTAATTACAAAAACCGAAAACTCCCATTCTGAGGGAAGGGAAATGGAAGGAAAGCACGTGCCTAATTAGCTCCAAAGGATGAGGCGAAGGGGTTTGACAACAATAAACTTTAATTGAAATGCTCTAGTGCCGTCGTAGTTTCCTCATCTCCGTCGGTCCAACATCCCGAGTCATATCCCCAGCTCATGCCGCATCCTTCACCATCTCCCCACACAACACATCTCTTCATATACATATGGAGGAACTAGCTACGTGATTATGTATCTCCATGTCCCAACACCAGAACTTCCAAGTTATGCAAAATATCTGAAGAGGAGACTTCCCCAGTAAAAATTAACAATGATTAGAAATCTGACAATTATTAAAATTTCCCGGATGCCCTCGTCGGTGACAAGAGAGAGGCGGGAGGTTGACCTATTAGGCCAGACGTACATAAATTTGGAGTAAGGATGTACCTGAACGTATGACTCTCCCAGTTAGTACATCCCAGAGGGTCCTCCAGTATGTACATGACTACAGTATATGGGCAATCCCACGGAAATTAATTATTTTTTTATACAAGCGTATCTATATCCAATTATCAAGGGCATATAGTACATGATTAGAATGAAGGAGCCTGGGGAGTAGATACATAATTATGTATGTACATACATATGTGCTTGTACTTATAGATACTGAGACATAGGACCCGGCTTCCGTCATCTTCCACAACTCCCAAGTAGATACTGATGGGAAAGTGAAATGTTGAGGTCTTTATGGGAACAAGTTTTATTAATGAAAGCACTGAGCACACACAGTACTTTCAAAAGTAATGCTCCCCCTCTCCCTGACAGAAAGACATTAAATTAGAGTAAGGTTGAATTGAGCTGATTGACTTGGACTACTGGAAAAAATTAGGCTTGTACACAAAAGCATTTACAATGTTAATTCTACATGTAAATCCGGATCGGGAAGTCTCCTATAGAGTCAATAGGACTGTGATGACGGGAATTAAGTCAGTCCGCGGGATTAAATTGCCCAGTCTACTACACTGTTGAGCCCAAGTTCTGATCATGCTCCCTATTAAAGACAAGACATGGATCCTACCCACGTGTAATACATACTAAATACATTCTCGAACATACATACATACATAGATACATACAATCGTACATAGATGTATCCATACGTAGATCCATACATGCATAATTTACTTATAGATACTTACATCCTCACATTAAATGAAGAGTCGAATCCAAAGGAAAGGAAAGTGGGATGAGGAGGAGAGAATGGGAAATGAAACAGAATTACGGCTCAAAGTTATGCCATCAAGAAGATTGGATATTTTAGCTCAAGGTCGAAAATTAGACCGAGCTCCTCATGAAGGGAAATAATGGGGTAAATACCGTCATTGGGATTCAGTGCATTCTTTTTAATGTTTTTACTCATCCTTCCATATAGATACTCAATGCTTACTAAGTAACTCGGCTTTCACTGGGACTACGGCATGGGACGTACACTCAACTGTTTACAATGCTAATGCATTCCGAGGCAATGCTATAGATTCTATGAACTCCACTTATTCATGGAGATGAAGCGTATTTATATCTAGTATATGTACATATATCTATAATTGTGTGCATGACAAAGCCCAAGTTGAAACCCGTGTCAGCATAGGAGAAATGACTGGGTCTCTGACTCCACTGTATCAATATAACGCCAGAAAAATGTGACTGTTTTGAAAATGATAATAATAAAAAGAATGAATAACGTCATAAAATACTTGGTTTCCTCCACTTAAGCATGTATAGGATGCGGATGTAGCTAGGGAGTTGCATAGAGTATATAATTACATACACTGGCCGGCTCAGAAAACTTCTTTCCCATCAGAGTTACACTTTTCATGGTGGAGTAGAATAGACACTCCTTCCTTCAAGGAACGTTGAGGACCGTAAATCGAAATTTTCACATAATTTTAAATGTTATTGGAAAAGTTGGGCGATTGAAAAAAGCATGCATGTTATTTCTTTGGGGCCCTTGCTCTGGCCGTAATATTTTTTACCCTTAAATGATCAAGTTGAAATCCATAGTCCGATTTCAAATCCCACACTATCTACATGTATGTAATTATGTGCTATGTATGTATGTATAGATATACATGTGTCTAGATATGAAACCTACAAGAAAATCCCCCCTCCAATGAAATACTGACCGGCATGAATTTTTTATTTTATTCCCAGATATATATATACACATGAGTCTATGGATATATAGAACCTGTACGTAAAAATGGCTTCACATGGGTTAAGTTACTACATACAATAGGAAAAATATGCGAAGCCAGGTAACTTTTTGGGGGAACAATCTCGAGCCAACATCAAGTTATTTTTACCCGAGTACATTTCCATTTTATTTTTTTCCCCCGCATTGGAAAAAATTTGAATAGAAAAGAAATGTAATTCGGCGGGAAATGTGATAACCACTCTTCCTCCATATCCCAGTAATTTAATCAACTTACGAATCAAAAACGTGTGTAAAATCTCCCAAAAGACTTGGACAGAGTTGATGTGGTGGAGGATAGTTTCAAGAGAAGGCTCAACAGCAGAGGACTGAATCACAATCAGACTGCCATCCAGAATTTTCATCAGGCGAACATCATCTTATATAACATACGCAGTGTGTACTTACTATATATATCGGGATGCTTTAAGACAGGCATGGGAATTATATCCTATACTTCTCGACGGAAAGAATTTTACAATAGAGGAAACCAAAGGAGGAGGGTATGAGGTGTGTGAAAATTTTCACGAACTTGAGACTATGTATATACATATGTTCATACTGATCTGGAATTGTCCATGCAGGATTGTATGTACATACGCGTGTGAGTAGATATGTATGTGTGGGTAAAGTAGAGAAACAGGACGTAAGGGGAAGAAGAGACGAAGCAGTAGACATGCGTTTAATAACTATTCCGAAGGAACCCTCTTTGGCTTGGACATTCCAATCCTTCAAGTAGTAGCTCTATAGTCTTTTGACACACAATTGTAATGTGCAGAGAACCTCTCTATATCTATAGATTCAACAACTCAAGTACGGAGAGGTATTTCACGAACTCATCCCCGTACTCCATTTTCGAGTGTTTCCGATGAAACTCAACTCAAAAATCCATGTATGCGAAATATTTATACTATGGCCATGCCAAATTTGCCCTCATACTTGTGAGGAAAGTTGAATTTAAGATTTGGCTGCAAAGGTTAATAATTTTTTAATTAGGGACGCGACAGCGGAGATCCACTCGGAAATAAACTAGGAATGGGCAAACATTTGGCCCGCTGTCTCCCTCCACGTAGAGTTCCACACTAATGCAGGTCTATAGTCTATCCTATAATTGGTATAGAGGTCTACACTAACAATAAGCATATGGTAGAGGTATCACTGCCTTTTGGAAATGTTTTTCGTAGTGACTGTGCTAGAGTTATTTTCAGTAGAATGTACCATAAAAATGAATTGTACTGTTTATTGATCAAATCAATATCCAAAATCAAATTGAGGTGTTTTTTAATACCCTGGTTCTTATGTTATATGTACATTATATACATTATGTGTTGTATATAATGATGTTTTTAGGCTATCTGTTGACGTAGCGGGCCAGAATACGTGAGAGATATTGCATATCGTCAATTGTTTTGTACCAGCCCCAAGTCGAACTTGAAGTTCGTGTCCGTGACCGTACCCGCTCTCGTTGGGAGCAGTAAATGCGTCTGTGTATAAATGTGCTGTATGTTTAGAAGAGCATGGGAGTGAGATATACTCAACTATTTATATGAAAGTAGTAGTTCTAAACTGCGAGTTAAAGTCGGGCTTTAAACCCTTGGAAGTTGTCTGTATTTTGCACCTAAAAAGGTACTTGATGAAGTCAATACAAAAGAAGAATGGAGGGTGGAACAACGAGAGGAAAATTTTCGAGAGGAGCAGAAGGAAGAATCTGCTGAGAATTGACACGTATCTGATGAAACAAGTCAGGATGGCCAATTTGGACGATTGCTGGGAACCCTGGAAAACCCTATCACAAATCCCGGAGGAATTTGAAGTATATATATGTATATATATATAAACGGTCTGCTCACTTGCTGTATCTTTGAATATTGTCTTCATCTGGTGGTTCTACCTCCCTTTCTCTCTCACATCTTTCCCTCCATCCAGGTTCTCTTGAACTCTCTCCCGGGTTCTCAATTCCTTGTGGGTTTGGGAGTGAGTGTGAGTTTCGACGGAATCATAACTGTTCCTTAGATATGAGTGGAGTGTGGGATTTAGTCAATATTTTGAGAGCTTATTGGGGACGTTATATCAAGGGAGATATTCGAACGAGTGTATATGTATATGCATGCTCTTACCACAGGAATGTTTAATTTTGCCTGCAGCATTTTAATAAGGAAGGAATTTAAGGCACAATTTCTGTCGCTGGAGGAAATTGCAATTCGAAAAACATCCCGTGATATTTTTGCAGCTCCATTAATTTACGCATAAAAGTATCAAAGTGGAATTTGGACAAGCAATTTCTTAATTACTTTACTGTAATACGTCTACACAGCGCTCTATATTATTTATTACTTACAGTTACCTCTGGAGCATGACTAAAAGTATCAAAATTGGATGCTTATTGATATTGATATCATATTGGTTAAATTTTATAGATTCGTTTGCTGATACAAACATTACGGAAAATATTGATTATACCAAATTATGGGGTAAGCAATAACTTTTGGAATGATAAAAATGAGGCAATTAGGTTAGCTCGCGTAAAATAAACTCCAAGATTCCGACAAGGTAAGGAATATACATACCATTGAAAACAAAGCTTTGGAATTGGAGTCAAATTTATACATAGACTTTATTGACACTGCTTCTCAATAGAAATAGCCCTTATGGACTTTGTATACTATTAACAATTTTCAATTAAGTAACTAATTAGTATAATTTATGTCTTATAAAGATGATTATTACAAATTAATGCACTGTTCTTAAGAACTAAAGATACTATTTCGTCAATAACTCATTGGTATCCTAAATCTTTTTAGAAATGATACAAAATAATTTGAAAGTGTTCCTCGTGCCCCAATTGTTCCCTTATTTTTTAAATTGAATTTTGATTGAAACCAGGGGATACATGGATCATAAATTGATTTCTTCTCTTGATTCACATTTTCAGGCTGGTGAATATCTTATTCGTATTGTTATGGATCTAAAATGTTTCCTTTTTTTAGAGCTTGGTTCAATAGGAAGGATGTCAACTCTTCTACTTGTTACATTTTTATATTCGCAGTACACTTCTTGGACAACGAATTTATTTTATTTAAATTCTGTAGCTAACAATGAACGAATGCTGTGATGTCGATTATTACGTAATAATTCACCTCTGGGGCATTTACCAAGGATATGTCCTAAGGTTTCAAACTCATTGCAATATCGGCTATTACCTTGGCTGTAATCCGGATTTGATTGATTAGGCAATACATTTCCGCTCATTTTGATTGAATTTATCCATTTAGATGTAGATAACCCAAATTTATTAGTTATCCATTTGTTTGCACTGAGTTTTGATAATATTTGTAAAGTAATACACATAATGTTCTAAGCAATAATTTTAAGTAATAATAATTATGTAATTATTACTTAAAATTTTTACTAATGCATAGTTCTACATAGTAAGTTCCTCTGGATTTACTTTACCAACCTAAGCTCGCATTTAGTGCTTTCATCCTATCAAAATTATTACTGATGATCTCGGTACCCATAATGTAGGCATTATTGTATTTACAGTCGACTCTCCTTATAACGTCTCTCGCTATAGAGTCGCTATCCCTATAAAGTCATCCTGAGTTCATCTCAAGCCACATTATATGTTAATTTCTACTTTCTTAGCGTCACTCATCATAACGTCAGTTCCTTTATAAAGTCGTATTTTTGTTGCCCTAGGTTAAAAAGCGTACCCTCATTACGTCAGGTTGACGTTATAAACCTTGCTAAATAACTTACATACATGTGCTGTCATTTTAAAGTTATTTTTACTCTTTATTTTCACTCTTTATTTTCACTCTTTATTTTCACTCTTTATTTTCACTCTTTATTTTCACTCTTTATTTTCACTCTTTATTTTCACTCTTTATTTTCACTCTTTATTTTCACTCTTTATTTTCACTCTTTATTTTCACTCTTTATTTTCACTCTTTATTTTCACTCTTTATTTTCACTCTTTATTTTCACTCTTTATTTTCACTCTTTATTTTCACTCTTTATTTTCACTCTTTATTTTCACTCTTTATTTTCACTCTTTATTTTCACTCTTTATTTTCACTCTTTATTTTCACTATAATTCCATCGGCTTACCACTGGCTTCTATCGGCAACGTTATAAAATACTGGAAGTAACGTTTTAAGGGCATTACACTCTTACGGCAGCGGCAGAATGCAAGCTGCTCCACGCAGCTCAGATAATCGTTTCATGTTTTGAAACATTTTGCGAAATATCAACGTTAATGATTGCAGTCCTAATTCTTATTTATGTATAGTATAGTGTTTATCAGGTGCAATTTTTGCGGGTCCTTGGACGTTTCTTATGGCGATAGTTGCCTGTTTTTATTCATAATTTGAAATCTGAATTGTTGATATCTGTACATTTTCAAGCGTCCATTTTCAACGAAATTGGTTAAGCCCCATACAAGAAAATCCAAATTTTCAAGCTTTGAAATTTAATTTGGCATCCAGCAAAGAACTGATAGTTATAGTTTAAACGAAATTAATTTTTTGCTGATTGAAAACCGTTGTAAATGATCTGAGAAGTCCCTTATCGAGATTCAGAAAATACACTGTTCAATCCTGACTTTTGTTTTTGGTGGATTTTGCTTGGGATAATTTATAAAATATGATTATTTATTATTGAATAATATTAAATATTTTCATTCTCACTCTGCATGGATACATTAGTAAGTGGTACTTAAATGAAATGAGGCGAATTAAATTAAACAATTAAACCGGCATTTATTTTGAGCCTCTATAACGTCGTCCCCCTTATAACGTCGCTTTTTCAGAGATTTATGGATATCGTTACAAAGAGACTCGACCTCCAGGCTTTCTCTTCTTCGTGATTCAGAACAATATTTCCCCCAAATCTTGTGCGGCTTTTGTTTGGAATGTATTTTATACCTATTCTGATGTTTTGTTTACTCGGGTGTAATTTTGGTTTGCCAATAAAACAACTCGCATATAGTCACGTCTGATTCTAAATAATATCTGACTGTTTCTGCGGAACTGTGTTCAGAATATTACAAGAATTTAATGACTAGTAGACTAGTGCGTGACTTGAGTGTGCTGCAAAACATCAACCTTCAGTTCATTCGTACTCCAATATCATTATTAGAATAGAGATCTAGAGATGTGCAGCAGTGTAAAATCCTTAACCTCGTTGCGCCGTTATTGACGAACGTGTATAAAAGAAAATATTTAATTGTGAAGTCATATTTATTTATAAAGCTATTCTTAAATCCCATATTCCAGTCCCACCATTATCAATTTCAATACAATTTCAGATCAATTTCATTTGATGGTTACCTGTGAGTTGTAATTGAAATAAATTTCAAATAAAAATGGCTTTTAAGTTGTTGACTCAATTTTAGTTACAAATCAACTATCAATTCAGGCATTATAACTAGGAAATTCCCCAATTTCAGTTTCAAAAACAACCGGGTAACTCCGAAATGGTTTAATAAATTGAGCTTGTAACTATTCAGGTATTGCGCATGAAGATATCTCTCTCTCTAGTAATAGTAATAGTAAGAACTCTAGTAATGCATTTCTAAGTGGCCAAAACCAGGCCTGGTATCATGTTACCCGATCGGTTTAAAAAAATTAATTTAAGCTCCTAGTATGCCAGTGAACAAGTTTGCATCAATTCCGAGCCTCTAAAGCCCGTATTTAAGAAATAGCCTGGGGCGTACCACCTCCCTTCATCTCGGGACGTCAATGGGGCTCAATCCTGCCAGCAGTTGCTCATGCCTGGAGGTCACTAATTTGTATTTTTGGTTTTTGTTGGAAGCAATATATTTTATGTTGTACCTTGCCACAATAATTATGGACATTTGTTTTTTCATTGAATCTAACTCGAGCAGAGTGTAACGGCACTGATGTGCTTTAAAATGAGACAAAAAAACATGGTTTTTCAAATGGAGCAAATGAGGCAATCATTCACAATTGTTTGTAAGGGAGTGTGCACATATTACATTTCATTTTTGGGGGAGGGAGGGGGTCCTGAAGCTGATGATTTTGTGTGTACCAAGGGGATGTGGGGATAATCTTGCTGATGACGTTTCACCCATTCTCACAAAAATGTAAGGAATAAACACGGATAATTGTTAGGCAAGCGTTTTTAGTGACAAACTTTTATTGGTGAAAGACCACTGATACGTTTTATAAACATACGCAAGCCGTACATTAGTCCAAATGTCTGACAACCATGAGCATTCCGAAAGCTCATGGCTTACGCAAGAATGGCTACAAAATCCCGTCCGTCAATTTCAGTTTTGCAAATAATTAGTTTTCATGATCTCAGTTGTTGTCGCCCTTGGCGATGCAACATGGACAAATGTTTAATACAAAATTTTCTCCATGTTCCGGTGCTCTTTAAGCAGGATTGTTCTGTCGTTCGTAATTGAAAACCTGGACGATTCATCTACCTACTTTGGCTATTTGTTGTCAAATGGCATGCTAAATGTCTGGAAATTATTTCCTGACTACTATTGCCCCAGCATTAAAGACAACCTTGAAAGCTAAACCCACCATGCGTGCGATTACTATTTTGTTAGCACCATTTCATATGAACCCCACAAAAAAGTTTCTCATAGAAATTTGTTAGAAAGCATCTCGAAAAATATTGAATCTGTTGTTCAAAGTAATCAAATGCAATTTTCCACAATGCGTCAACCTGAGTATTTGTTGGAAACACCGGTGGAATTTATTGTAAATGTGGCTGACTCGATACAGAGCGAATTTGTTCATATAACTGACGTTAAATGTAAATTTTATAATAACAATAGGCTCTTTGCAAACACAGTAATAATTGCAACTTTGCTTTAGTCCGCGAAGGAGAAACCAAAATAAAACGACCGCGATCTCAAGTTTCCCAACCGGTATTCGTTTACCTTAATTATTTTTTTTCTTCCTTCAAAATTGAATTTATTTTGTTTAAGTACGAACACGTGGACCGATTTCAACCAATAACACACTCATCAATATTGAACAAAATGGGTCGAACATTTTCGGAGAAAATTAGTTTTTTTACGCAAGAACACGCTGACCTGTTTCAATCAATAACAAACTCATACGAGTTTTCGGCCTACCCAATGATAACTAAAACTTTGAATGGTTTGGTCTAGTAGTTTCGGGGGGGAAACTACCAGACATCACGGACAACACTATCTTATAAGGGGGCTGACGCCGCCCTAAAAATGCTGCGGATTAAACTTATTTTTTCTTTGTTTTTGCTTTGATGACGTTTACAGGGGGGGGTCAAGGATTAATGACGTTAGGATGACGATAGGGGGTAGGGTCCAAAAATGGTGAAAAAAATGAAACGTAATATGTGCACACTCCCTATGCCGAATTCCTTGGTGGGAGTTCCATCATATTGTAAATTGAAATGTATACCTGTTCACATTAACAATCCATTTCCAAACCGTTAATCTTAAAATAAAATATATTCAAGTTCAGCAAAACAAGTTTGGCCACTGACTTAAATGAATCTTCTTTCCCCAGATATATACTTCAAAAGCAATTAAAATGACGTCGTTAGAGAACACTGTGGATGGGATGATTCCAACCATCTATTGTACATATTCGTGCAACATAGTAAGAAGACACCAATCGCGAGAGAGGACATTGTCATTAACGCCATAGATTGCCAGGTTGATTCCTTTACCGAATCGATTAAACAAGTTTCGGAAATTCTGGAAATGGTAAATGTATAGATATATTTTGTTTTATGATTCAGTAAATATGAGAATTAAATTCAATAGGTTTTATGATTTGCTAAACGTATACGTTAATTTGTATTTTTAGAGGTCAGCATACGGTTACGTTCTCAAGAGTGGATTCACTGTGTGCCGACATTAACCCCACCAACCGTAAAGGTCATTGTCGAGAGGGTGGAAAGAGTATCAGAAGATGGTAATGATTGGTGAGAGTGAAGAAACGTCGAGTAGAGCGAGGGGCAATCTAAATGTGAAGAGTCGACGTGGAGCAGCGAGAGGAAAGCGACGGGGCAGTTATACAGCAATGAGTGCTGAACTCTTTTTTGTTCAATTGGTATAATTTTGAATTGAGTCTTAATTGTTGCAGTTCGATAATTTTGTCAGCATAATAAAATATTTGAATAAAGATGGGTTCTATTATCCATTCTGATTGCGTGATGCCCATTGTCATAAACCCAAAGGAGATCAGATCAGGTCTATTCTTCATTGGAAAGGAACTTTTCGTGAACTCGGATTATACCATTTTAAAATATTCAACACGTGGATAAAATGCAAATTGAGAAGAATTTATGAATAATGGTCAAACTTATAGCAATATATTTAAAATATTTATATTCTGGTACTTACTATCAGTTGTTTAAAAATTTTAAACTACAACCATATAGTTCCACAAAACATGAAAACGCTTATCTGTTATCAATAACGCATCAGAAAGAATTCAGCGCATTGACAAATATATAGTAACGTATTAATTTATCTTTGTCAATATTAACTAATAGTAAGGTGAAAGCAACATTATCAAACCATTTTTTCTGTAGGGGCACAAATGCATAGGTAATGTATGCATGGGTACAGTCGTGCAGTAGCCGAAGTCCCACAATCAGTGACATTAATGATTCTCCTCGAGCGCGCCTAATAATTAGCTCAGAGATTCTTTTGCACTATAGGAAAGAATTGTCTCCAAAACTAAAAACTTCGATTCTGCTTTCATAATACGGCGCAGAGGTGTGCAGGGAGAAGGCATCCTTCAAAGGGGAAAGGTAAATTTCTTAACGTTGCAGTAGGAATGGAAGGTTGGCGATACTTTTTTCTGAAGGCTTAAGGAAGCCTTCACAAAAACTAGCAATGAAGGACTGTGAAGTAAGGGGTCCCTAAATATTAGCCCTCTAACGCCGTGAAAGCTTCCAGGAACACGAAATATCTATAACTTGAGATCATAGCACGCACACGCATTGACGTTTTGCTGCTACCGAAGAAATACAGCCAATTTATGAACTCACAACTGACATTGTGTGCCAGCTGCAAGCTCTATTCACTCCTCTATATCGTGCTGGTGCAAAACGTTTTTAAGCGGGTTGTAGTTGTAAAATTGAATGAAGGCTATTTTTAGAGGAAGGCTGAAGGCTAAAATGAGTTTATGTCATTCGGAAGGAAGGGTGAATGCAGGCAAACTTTTTAGAGGGCTTCATTCTAAGACATTTTAAAAGGAAACGTTTTACTAAATTTTAGCCTTTGAAGTCTTGAAGGAAGGCTGTTTCCTTTGCGCATCTCTGTTACGACCGGTATTTAAATTTGGGTTTGCGTAGCACACATTATTACAGCGATTGTTCGTTCTTGAATTTTTGCACGATGTTTCAACAAACCTCACTTGAAATATGAATATGGTTCGGGTAAAAATAGCTCCCAAAATCTAAAAAGATACAGTGGAGTCTTAACACGCATGCTTGAATATTTTCACTTCAACTTCAAGTACAAACTGAATTATATTATCCCCCTGTTATACATAGATTCAAAGTTTAGAAATAACAGGTCTGCGGAAAGCTTCCATTTCCATTCTACAAGTGACACACAGCAAATCTTCCAACTCTTTGAGCACTGGAAGTAGATGATTAATGACCAATAATTCATATTATAAGCATGTAATTCCAGAACTTACGGTTGTCAAAATGTAATGCTTCAATAATTGTTAATTAATTAACATTAAACTTTTATAACTGCATGATTTTTACAACCATCTGTAATATTCAATAGCTTATCATAAAACTGTCTTACCTTCCCTATGCATTGTAATCTATTGACTTGGCTGCCCAACTCCGCTTGGTTCCTTATGATCTGCCATGTTAACATTAATAATAAATCCAAGGATATCTCACAATCTAATAATGTTTTACAACTATTTCATCTTTGTTTTTCTCACATTATTTTGCATGAATTCCCCCAGGACTGTGCACAAAAGGATAACGATCATTAGAAAAACCAATAAGAACAGAATAAGAAATTGTCTTGGATCCTCCAAGAACTTGTTTAGAACGATGGGTAATTATATTGACCACTATTGTGACCACAATTTCTAAACAGTACCATCTCACAAAATTTGAGTAGGAAGTGTATGCAAGTTTTAGATTTTTAATCAATTCCCAGGATTCGTCTATATTCCTTTTCGGGATTATTTGAAAAGCCTGCTCACTTTCTTCCCCTAAATACTCAAAGTTGAGGAGCTTCTTGTGACTCCGGATTTTCTCCCCTACTCCTGAAAAAATACTCGAGGTTCCTCAGAATACTCTTGAACATGCTGTTTTGTATCTCCGTTACATTACAATCGGAAGTCAGGACATATAATTGACAAATAACGGGCTTTTCAAAACGGCGTCAAAATGCTGTAGGATCGTTGTAACATTACTTCCTTGACTGCTCGAGTTACTATATAACAGAAGTTGAACAAAATAAATGTAAATATCGCTACGTACCTTTCAGTGGTATGTTCAATTGAGCTCCCTGGGGAGCTACGACGAAGACTACTATCTTGAATAATACACATTGTTTGACAAACCGTGATTGTTGACTGGCAGTTGAACACATCAATGTATTAGAAAAGGATAAATACTGATATTTTAGCCGAAGCTCTGCTATACAAATAGAGCTTGTTGTAGAGAGAGCTTTCTGCAGCAAAGGGAAGTATGTACGTTACTGTAAATGAAGTCTCCACAAGCGAAGAAATAAAGAACCGTCAAAATAATACTTCCCAAATATATCGGATCAGAGTACTGAAGCTAAAGTTTGGCAGGTTTCGCCCAAGGATTTTTTACCGGAAACTGCCCAAAAATTGCACTTTCAGGAATAATTATCCTCATGAGGATCTCTCGCATTTTAGAAATCTTGTGTTGTACTCAATATCTGACTGTTATTATCTAGCCATGCAGCTTATTCTTAGCACTGTCAATTGTTATTACATGTATTTTAAACTATAATTTAGACTGTCTCCTTGACGTACGTAATTCATAAGGAGTTCACGTTACTTTCGTATTTGGTTCCAGGATCGACTGTTGTAGTTTGTGTAGTGTTTAGTCTTGCCCGGAAAAAGTTATTTATAGTTCTGTTTGACAGCACAACTTTTGTCACAGTACCAAACTATGGATTTTCCAGAAAGCTGCGTCATACTGTACAATCCTTTAGCAGTAGGAATTGCATTGACACACAACTCATTAACATGCTCATAAATTAATTGTAATGCCCAATTCAAATGGGTCAGCATGGCCCCGCGTTCGCAAGCATAGCACGGGTGAAAGTGTGAAAGCACAAATATTTATTGTTGGGAATCAAATAGTGAACATATTTTTGCAATAATAATAATTTCATATTTTAGACTGGAAGTTTGAAATGATGATTTCACAAGATTTTATCAGTTCAAATTTTTACAGTTGTAATGTCGATGGATGTATCCCATATGTAAGTAATTACATATATCTCCTTCTATCTAGTGAGGTCCCTGCAAATAATGAAGCCAACGTACATAATATACAACTAACAATTCATGATTCAGCCTGGGAAAGTTCAAGTGGAGTGCAACCAGGAACCGAACCCGATTGAATACCAAAGATCAGCATTAGTTACTAACTGGAGCATTACAAAACTGTACAAACCATATATACTATATATACATAGAACGTGTTCTATTGTGAATACGAATCCCAGCCATTGTATTGAAAATTGTCGGCAGCACTTACAAATAGCAGTCACTCACAATCAGTAGAACTGAAGTTGTACACTACTGACACTAAAAATAATTATTGCTGTCAGATTTTAATTTGATTTTCAGAACCAGTACGTGACATAAAAGGTGTAGAAGATTTGCTATCTGACAACATCTCAGATACATATATTTATAATTCTTAATTACATACAAAGCTTCAATCATTCCCCTGGAATCCATATCATTCGTCAGTTGAATAGTAGTGAACACCGAGTGTGTCCTCATTCTGAATTTGTCGTCGATATCCACAGACTGTCCAAATACAGAAGCTTTGCACAATTATTAAGGGAATGAGACCAACTGCCGTCCATAAGATTTGCATTTTTAGATCCCTAAATGTAAAGAGGGACCACAGAATAACCATTGCTATCCAAAAGGTTAAGCAAATAGAAGCCGCTACAATCCATACATTCAGCAATTTCGGACTAACCTGAATAAAATAGATAAAAAATACAACTGCCGATTAATATTTGACTTCTACTACTCTATTTTTAACAACACACTCGCAGAACTTTTCTATAAAAAAAAACAATTACATCATATGTCCCTTTGAGTAGCACCAGCGATACTATGAACCCGAGAATTCCAAGAGCCATTGCTGCTGCCGACACTACTTTTATATTGTGTGCTATTTAGAAATCAAACAATCGGGATAGTTATAGTTGAGAAACTTTGATTATCCATTTTTTATTTGTTTTTTATTACCTTACGAAAATACTGTATTATTGCCTAATTGCCTATACATTACCTTCAGTCATTAAAATATACGCCGCATCCGGCGTCATGTTAACTCCCCTGTCCACCAAATCCCAAGGGACCATTCCGATACCAGTCCCCAGACGAACCGCAAAGGAAAGTGCAACACAGGCATAACCAATCTGCAAAAATCAGTATTGTTATTTTGTTATATTAAAACTACGGTAAATTCAGTACAATTAACTGTTTCACAAATAATTGTTTATGAGGTAGGGGCCACTATACAGAATCAGAGAATTTTAGGAATACAAGTGAATCAGTAATTGGTACTGAATTTTTATAACACACTACCGTTATTGACAGTCGTTGGGAATTTTTTAAATAGCATAATTTAATGTTTGTGAGGTCAGTCATCACCATACTAAACAGATATGGATACTGGAACACAGAGCTTTTTTATTACAGATTTTTTGTTAATACATACAAATCCACCTGCTGAAGTCAAAAAGATTTGACAGTCGTAACTATCAAATGCAATAATTAAGAGTCAAATTCTCAAGATTACTTACTGTCTGAAGCCACGAAATGAATTTTGTCCAATTCTTAATTCCACAGCACTGATTCCTATCCATTTTGATTGTTCTGGAAACAAGTTAGAATAAAATTGCAAGTGAAGGAAATGAACTTTTCCAGTTTGAATTTTCCATCACAATATGGATAGAGCTTGTTGTTTATGACGAGGAACCCACTCATTAAAATGTCATTAGGAAGTAACGAGCAGGTTGATGACATCCTAGAAGAGAACTGTATTTATGCATTCAGCTTCTAACTATACGTACATACATATGCTATTATGAAGTAAACATTTCTAGTTAAATACTTGTACTGGAATCGTTCGAGGGTGGGATATATTTACAACACGAGTTTCAATAGAACGTCACCTCTGACCTCAAAAAGCACATATGTACATTTGTACGGAAGTGCTTATGTAGTATAATAAGCATACCTGTTAATAGCTCGCTATTTGTCATTCGCTTTCACAATTTTGTAATTACCTAGTTTGCTAATTAAGTAATAAGGTGCCTGAAAACGTAAATGTCCATTTTAAAACTTACATTTATTACCTAGCAGGTTTAATCGCCTGCTTCGCTGGTAAACGATTCTGCGTCCAATTTCAGTGTAAAGGAAAAACCATTCAAATTTTCGGTGAAAATTAAACAAGGCATTATTTTTAGGGCCATATTGTGGCCTATACCGTTATAGATGAGATGCCACAAATTTGCAGGGATTTCTTATGTTTTGCACCCATTTTGTCAACACAGTACTCTGTAGTAAGAATAAGTTACTCTGGAAAAGCTTCCCGTACTTTTTAGTTGTAAGGTTGGCTAAAAAAAGTTAAACTAAAAAATAACATTTCCCTGTTCGCCTCTTACATTAGTCACTGTTTTTACAGAGTAATTAGTAACAGATTAAGTTCTGCGTATAATGGTAATTATCTGAATGGAGTCAATTGCTTTGATGAAATAATTTTGCTTCAACGATCAGAGGAAAATGACTCCATGGATGGAACCCAAGTAGGTGCAGCATATATAAATTAAAAAGGGCACTAAAGTAATGAAATCTACTCACGTCAGTAATAGCGTAAATTATAATTATCTGTAATGAAGCACAAATTAAAAAGACAAGTTCTGTAGAAATGGTGTACTTAATGTTTATACATCAAACATTTCTAAAAGCATAATTTTGTGCATATCCTTTGGACAAAGGTTGCTATCGTTGGCAAAATTGAAGTCAAATCTTCGCTACCTCTGGGTTGCTGCAGACGTGTAGACTGGAAACTCCAAAAAGGTAGTTTATAATTATATAGAAGTTGTAATCTTGCGAATCACTTACACGCTACTGACAGTCAAATCTAAAAGTTACTTTTCCCTTGAAAATAAACCTGTTGACTGTCAGTTCATCAATTTCCAATTCCTGTTCATTATCAGGATTTCGGCATGATGTTCATTATGTGAATTATTTCTCATTTTTCAGTATACTGGGAATTTATGCTGTCGGCGCGACTGGCTGCACTTTATTGAGAATTTATTAATTTTTTACCAACTTTCACAAGCTGATTTTGTACTATATTTAAAAAAAATAAATGACATAACGTATTGCTTACTGTGTTATGTTTATAAATTTTATCGTCCTTCTTCCTAATATTATTTATAACTTTTTGCGCTTTTAATAGTAATTTAGCTGACCTTACGAGTCAGACTACCAACAGTACCAACCGAAAGAACGGTTCAAGATAGAACATTGAACAACCCATAATAATTTTTTATAATTCCTTTTGTAGTGCATAAATTACATCTGCATATAAATTTGTCTCCTCATGAGTGTAAAACCCGTTGGAGCTACAGCTTGCAGCAATCGGATTTCCGAGCTTTTTACTTTGTTAAGACTCTAAGCAGGGGTACATATGTGTACGTACAGTTTTTTGATGAAGCTTTAATTTGGGGTTCAAAAAATTCAATTCTACAACTTAAATATTGATAATACATACATGCTCTACATTCTACTAAACAAGCAATGAAGGGCACATTTACTTCAATAACTGCGATTGTAGCAAGTCTTGCAGCATTTAATAGGTATCACCCCACAGTTTAAAATTTACCAAACTAAATTCTCCATTTTACATGAATAATTATAATAATGTGCCGTGACAATGGATCCACTATCCGTCGTTTCGTCTTCTGCCAGTTATAGACAAGGGGTTTCCTCAGCCCAAATCACCTGCTACGACTGTGTCCACACCGATTCAAAAGTACTGACTGAATTGCTGAATCTGGGTCCTAACAATAACAATCGATGCATTTATCCTCAAGATTTTGAGGCAAGGACTTGCACATTAACAAACAAGAATTCATGCTGCAGCGCGGAAGCCATTATAAATTATCCTGGTGTAGAAGCCAAAATTAAATTCCGACGTTGCTGCCAAAACCATCAACCAACCGGAGGAAAATGTCGGCGTGAGGATAATTATCTCATAAATTCAGTAGATATAAACAACGAAACAGTCATTCAATTTCAAGGTTATCCTCCAACTCCAGTGATTCCTGGCGGTCAGTCTCCAGTCACAACTCTTGAGAAAATTGCAGTCTGCTACTGCAAGGACCATAGTAACTGCAATTCCCAGCCATTTGCAGAGATGCCAAAGTATTCTGGTGCACATGATCCGGGTCATTTATTTAGCTCAATTTTGAATGTTGCACTAATGAACATGGTGAACCTTATTTTAAAATAATCACAAGTAAAGTGAAGAACTACAATTAAATATAAAATGGATATATTTATAAATCGATTATGGATAGCTCCTTCTTACAAATTGAAACTAAAATAATGGTAAATTATTTAATTCCATTGTTCAACTAAGTGAAAAAAAAAATCATCTTGAGGGAATGTACAATCCATGTGTGTAAATTGGTATGGTATTTTGAAAACGAACCCGTGTGATTTCTGTCATATCCTGAGCATTTAAAAATAATAAGAAGTGAGGGGAGCCCTTCCGTGTAGCGCAGACACCACAAATAAGAACCCCATCATCCTCCTCATGTCCCTCAGGGTTAGGGACGAAGGTGGCCTCATTAATAACACAATTCTTTTCCTTCCAAATTCGATGCTCTTTTTCCTCCACATCAAATTTAATCAAGGAATTCGCATAAGGCCCTCTTGTAATATTACCAGTACCATAGCAGTACCGGTACTTCCTGGTTACATACTCATGATTCGGACAAACTCCCGTCACCCCACGCTCGGAAATTGTTTCCGGTCTGAGGATAATCTCTTCCGGAACCTCCCTTTCAGAGCGATAATCATTAAAATCTAACACCGGCTCCAGAGGGATTTTAAACCTTTGAATCGCACCTTGCTCATTAGTTCGAGCCACAGGAAGATCATTGCGAAGGTTCGACACTGTCGTGTTATGAATAGGTTCCATACCTGGGGCCGTAACCAAATCAATGACAATATATCCGTCATTGGTCTCATAACAGTTGATGTAATGAATGTAGACGAAGCCTGCGTCCGACACAATCTTACTCCGAAGAACTTTCCCAGTGTGTCTGTCAATAATATGAAACTGATTCCTAAAGTCCGGGAACCAATCCGCAAGGTCCAAGAGACAGTAGTGACTTCCCGTCAGAAGGTAACTCACGTACTTGCCCAGATTCAGAAATGCGGGGGATTCTATAACAATAATGAAATTGTCAGTTATACCAAAACTAGTGCAAGAACTTAGGAACATGGGTTCCTTGCTCCCAGGGACTCTTGTTATTATTTCTGCCCTTTTGAAAATATCTTCGTCCCTAGGATCTGGACTGATTTTCAAAATGACATGACGAGCTCCTATTGTGGCTCCCGCTTCGACCCCAATGTTAAAAATACTTCCGTCCTTGCCCACATAAGGATGAGCCGCAAAGGATTGGAGATCAAATAGTTTTTTTGAACTGTACTTCTTTTTAATTTCTAGTGTGGTTTTGTCAATGCTGAACAAATACGTTTGACCATTGGAGACGAAGATTTCCTTCCCAAGGGTGAAAATACCATGATTGGCATTGTCGGATATTACTGGTTGCTGTCAGAACAAAAAGAAATCTGTATTAATAATTTGTCTAAAGAAATAATACGTGATTTTACGCGTTAAATATCCTGGATTGGATATTTACAAGTAATAAAAAAACTCACTGGAACTTTGAACTTGGAAAGGTACCCTTGGGTAGGGTCAGAGGAGGATTTGGTCCCATATTCCGGTAGAACAGTCCTTCCAGCTTGGGAAGCTTTTTGATAGGCATCCGATTGTACAATCGTCTTGTAAAAACTGACTTTATCTCTGCCAATGACAAATTTCCCAACTACTGCATAGCCATCAGCTATATGGTTCACAGAAAAATTTTCCGTTATATCAAAAACACCAGGACCGTTGAATAGAAATGTTCCTTGAAGCCACTTGGGAAGCTTTTCTTTTAAACTGATAATTTCAGGTTTTGGCATATCTTTATGACTCTGAAAAATATTTGCAAATGTGAAATTACTTGCTTGGGCCATTGTCACTTTAAAAGATATGGGGGGATTAAGAAGTTTTCTACTGAATGGAAAACTTCGTAGAATATGCTCCACTTGATTCATGGTCACTCGTATTTCACTGACTGGAGATAAGTCAGTTTGAGCATAGTGAAATTGTTCGTATTAAATCCAAGTAATTTTTTTTAATACAGGTGTATACAGTGTAGGGATATGTGGCAATATCATTTAAGAAATCCGGTTTGGAGACTTGATAACGAGCCTTGCTCCCCCATAAAAAAGCAGCAAAAACGCTTTTATGCATTCTATCATATTGAGACTGTGAGAGCGCGATATTTATTTAGTACATATTAAATTCAGAACATTGCACAGTGTGGGCAAAAACTCATAGTTTTTCCACGATGAAGCAATGCACGCACAAACATACACTTAAATGAACCTTATGTTGCTTGCAGCTCTTTTCATTTTGATTGCTGTAATCATCATATCTGTAAGACTTGTTTCATGTAATTTCTGAAGTTTCAATTTTCAGATATTCCCAACATACATAAGCTGCCTTGGTTTGGTGTGTATGAGTATCAAGGTTTCACAACAAAGTTATGCGATACTTATTAAAGTATCTACATATATATTTTATAATCTATGATGATTACAGAGTTGAGTTTTAGGAAAATATGGCGAATTCCTTGAAATATTACACAAAAAAATCAGAATAATTCCGAACTAATCTGCACGAACTACACTTATCCAATCCTATTTGTTCGTGTATAATGGAATTAACCGCAGGTGTACATCCTAAGTACTCTAAATTTTCCCTTCAAAATCAAGGGTTGCATCGTTCCTTTAGGACTCGTTAAAATATATCATGAAGTACCTTGAAAAAATGCAATTATAATTAATTAAAACTTATATGGTTCGATGGCATTCACTTTTCCCGCTTCCACTCACTTCCTGCTTCCTGCGTCACTTTCCCCCTAAAAATATTTTTGTTGTATAACCTTACTTATACTTGAATGAACCATGAAAACAAGATGCCTCAGGGATGATAAGATTGCTTGACTTAATTTAAATAAATCATAAAAATTGTCTCAAACAATATTGAATGTAATCAGGCCTTACCTGAGAATTCTGTATAAAAAATGAGAGTATCTATCAATGAACCTCGCTCTTGGATTCTAATTAAAACTTGGCCAGTTGAAAAATTTTCCTCACTAACAATAACTGGTTGATTCCTTTTTGATGACTCATGGGTGATTAAATTAGTTCCGACCACAGTAGTAGGCAGCGAGAGAATAAGTTTCATTTTAAAAGTCACAGGTTATTGCATGTTTATAATTCAGCTAGAGACACACCCCGCATTTTCGTACCTCCATTACGAGAGCTCAAAATTTATAGACAAAAAATGGAGGAAGCGGCATTTGATTCCAGTTTTTTATTCGCAAATGAAGAGGAAACTGGGGATGAAGGTGAAACTGTGGAAATCCAAGGGAATTTTCCTGATTGGGTGAAGGGGACAGTTTTTACTTCGGGACCGGGAAAGTTTCACTTTAAAGATTCGGGATTTTCAGTGAACCACTTTAACGACGGGTTTGGCATTATTTGCAAGCTTGCAATTTCTGAGAAAAAAATAACTATATGGAAGAAATTGGTCCAGTCAGATGCATTGAAAAAGGCAAATGTGGCTGGGAAGACTGTTTTAGCTGAGTATTATACATCGTCATCCACGGATGTGACCAAAAGTACTTTTGGGAGGATTGTGACTCTAGTAGGTTTGATTTAGACTTGTTAAAAGAATTAAACTAAAACTTCAGCAAAGGAATCTTAAATTATGTGGAGCCAAATATATGGAGACATTTCAAGTCCTAAAATCATTTCGTATTTATTCCTTTTCATATTTTTACACTATTCCCTCAGATACTGTTTTTATGTTTAGAACTTTGCAGAGTTGTTATTGGGTGAAGAAATTTGTACTCTGGAAAATTATTGCTGATATTACGTATTACTCAAACAACAATACAAAGTATTGGAACATTTTTAAAGTATAGGGTAATGCATACTTATTTTGGATAATATTTTAAATAATATATTTATTTTATTGTCACAGGTGCCAGAAAGCACTGATAATGGGAACCACAGTATGTGTTACTTTGGGGACCGAATTTACACATTAAATGGACTGGAATATTTTAGAGAGATTTGTCCCACAACTTTGTCCACTGGGACCAAGTACAATACCAACAAATTTGGATTGATGGGTCAGTCCCCTCATCCATTGGTGGATTACGACGGTACAATGTACAACCTTGGAACCATCATCACATCCACTGGATCCAAGGTGAAAGTTTTCAAATTCCCAGCTGTCAAACCGGGCGAGAACTTCAAGGATAATATAAAAAACATAAAAATGATTGCAACGTTGCCATCAAGTGGAATCACCTACGCCAGTTTCCAACATACCTTTGGAATGTCTGAAAATTATTTTGTCGTGGTAAAGCAGCCGTTTGTTATCAATGCGAAAAAACTCTTTCGCTCTGTACTCACTGGAGGAGCTTTTAAATTTGAGGATTTTAATGAATGGCATCCCGAAGCAATTATTAATAGGTTTATTATTGTGGAGAAAAGTACCGGTAAAATTCACAGAAGAAAGATAATTTCATCGGAGCCGTTTTTCTTCCTTCATATTACTAACTGCTACGAGGAAAATAATCAATTAATACTGGATCTTCTGGCGCAACCCGACGATTCGGATGCTTTAAGAATGTTTCTAAAACCCATTATAGAAGGGGAATGTTGCAATGTAGTGCCCAGTGGAACACTCAAAAGATTCGTTTTACCATTGGCTGAGAATTTACAAGGTAGATTTGGGTCCGAAGCTTGTTTAGGGGCTGATGGAACTGTGACTGTCACAGGTGGTTGTATGTCTAAAAAAGGGTTGCAACACAGTCTTACCATTAATCCAAATTATCGATTTAGAAAATACCGCTATGCTTATGGCAGCGCTGGGTTTTTCTTCCAAGGTCCGTATGCTAACAAAATAACCAAAATAGATTTGGTAACGGGGAAGGAGAGTTCGTGGGGAATAGGGGAGGATTGTATACTTGGGGAGGTCATTTTCATCCCTAATCCTGACGGTGTCGACGAGGACGATGGGATCTTGCTTTCAAGCGTTGCTACTGGCTTCCGTAATGGCGGTCAGCGTTATCCCGTTTTCATTGATGCAAAAACCATGGTAGAGGTCGGAAGAGCAGAATTGAAAAACCCGGTTTCTCATTATTGCCACAGCGTCTTTATTCCATCAATATTTTAGAAATCCTCTTTACAAAAAATGCTGTTTGAATGATGGGGGGTTGAAATGTCGTTCGTGGAGTTCCGTTTCGTTAAAATATTTTATTTTATTTTGAAATATCATCCCAATACTTAATTTTAACTATTTAGTATAACGATAATGTATTCTAGATCTTATAGCGTTGCCTGTCACTGGATATCATAGCTTTGCTTTGTGTTGATTCGACGGAATAAAACTATTAAATTTCATTAATACTCAAATAGATACATACAATAATTTTCTGATTGTGAGTTTTACTTTTCTCGACCAGAAATCCTGTACCATCTCATGTACCACTAGGCATTGGCATACCGATATAGCCATACGATATTATCGTCCATATCGTACATTTTTAGAAACGATATTGAACGATAATTATCGTAAACTTTGAACGATCTATCGGTCAGTTTCCATATCGTAAATACATGGTTCAATTTACAAAAACGGTTCACTAATGCGCTCACACGACCGCACTTGAAAACACATGCCTTGTAAACGTTAACTGCATCCTTGAAAATGCTAGGAAAAACAATTTTAACGGTATTTAGGTACTTATTAAAAGGAGAACAGGAAGCACAGTGAACAGCGCAAATGTATATAGACCAGCGCGCGTGATTCTTTTATTCGCATTAGTCAACGCTGCTGACGTGTCACTGGAAATAAAAGTGCTTTTATTTTGGTTCTGTCCTAATTAAATTAAAATGTCTACCCGAATTCGGATAAAATTGCAGTTTAATGCAACATCGTTACGTAGCAACTGGTTTCAAACCTGAACTATTCTGTTGACACAGCAACGAGTGGAGTCTCCGTTTTTATTGCTGAGCCATTAATGAGCTACATTTTAATTTTAAAATTTAAAATTGGTGAGTATTACCAGTGACAGTATCATTACCTATGACAGGGAAATATCAAAGGGAAGGGATTTAGTTTTACGAACAGGGATTTTTAAAATCGGTGATCTTTTTTGGGCAGGGATTTTCAAATTTATTGACGTGTTTCAGGGAAATTTGTTATTCAAACGGATATTTAGATTGATTGTCCTAACTTGGCAGGGATTTGACGTCTTGTAGGGAAATTATTTTATTCCCCAGTCACTCGAAATGTATAGGATCCTACATGTAAAATCTATAGGATAAAAGTATCTGATCTGCGGACGATATCTCAAACGATTTTCTTACAGGATCCTATACTATCCCATAGTTACTAGTCCCAACCTCGCATGGGATTTTCTCTAGTTGTCCTATAGTTGAAAATTTATTATTATCTTATGCGCTTCTCTACTTCTACTCCATTTTCCTCCAAAATTAAAACTACATAACCATCTTTACTACAGTTAGCTTAATTTTTAGGCAATTGTAAATATTCTAAATATTTACAATTGTCTAAACAATTAAGCTAACTGCCATTACCGTTTTCATACATATACATCTCCTCAAATTGTCAATAGTAATACACCCTACACTGCAGTTCTATGTGGAAACAGCATGTAACACTACAAAATAAAATTGCAGCCACAAGTAAATAATTTCACGTATAAATTGAAAAAAAGAACAATAACAATCACACACTGGTTATATTTTCCGCTTGTCTTACTGTTACTAATTGTAAGTTCAAATTGAAACAATCCAAAGAACAGGTAAGTCGATTTGGTGTTCATCACAACCAAAGAACATGTGAATGACAACTGCTGTTGATTAAGTATGGCGAATTTGGCGGTTATAATATATGTCTTGTACAAACGATGAGGAGCGCAGAATCCTTGTCAAAGCAAGTACAGGATTTTTTTAAAAATGTCCTATGGTACCCGAAACCATAGGACTTTTCTGAAAATGTCCTATAGTACTCGAACTTGCAGGATATGCGGCACCCAACTTATAGGATTTCTTTAAAAACTTCCTATGGTACCCCCAGCTTATAGGATTTTTCTGAAAACTTCCTATGGTACCCTATCTTATAAGAATCGCGTGCCAGTTTCTGACGAGCTGAATGATTTCTATAAGATCCTATATGGCTTGTGGGATTTCTGGTACATTTTCTCACAGAACTTGCATCCTATAGGAATCCCATACAGTTTGGAGTGACTGGGTCAGCAGGGAAAATCAGAAATGATCTTCCAGGGAGATTTACAAAAACCCGACCCCTGCCAAAGTTCTTTGATAATATTTGGACCAATGAATTTTAGTGGAACGTTTTATCAAAAATATTAGTAATAAAGCGAGTACTTAATTAATCACTAATACTTCGGCAGTTTTGGTCGATTATTTTTGCATTTTCTATTATTAACCGTCGCGTTTCAAAGTGAAACAAATATCGTTATATCGTCCTTCGATATCGTTATCGTCATTTTTGGTGTGAACGATAACGATATTAACGATATTTCAAAAATGACCGATATGCCAATGCCTATGTACCACACAACTGGCATATAACCAAATAAAGCCAATTTACCACAGAAAGCTCGCATATTGCAAAAAACTTGTATAGTGAATAAATTTTTACGTAAACCAAAGATATGACTGAGCATACAGTATTTTTATATTTTTGAATTTATGCGAGCATAACCAAAATTAATACATTTTAAATGGGATATAAAAAAGATGTTTAAACTTGCATTTACCAAAGTGTATGCATGTACTTATTTCGCATACCAACATGCACGAATCCATACTATCTATAATGCATTGTATGTGACCTTTTTTACCTACGGTATATTCAAAAGCGTAAAATATTTCATGTTTGTAAATTATGGACCCAGATGTCACTTTGGACTAAGATTCACTAATATCAAAATATATATACATAGTATCAAACTGGACTTACCAAAACCTGTACATTCTTCTTGATTTTTTATAAACATTTAAATTACTTATAGTAATTATAACAATTTTAAAAATTACAACACTAAATGAACAGGCAATTAATTGCAGAATTGTGCAAGTAAAATACAAACTGTCACATGATTAAACGGAGGTAGCGATTGAAACAATTAACCATACTTTGTAAGAGAACAATGCACATAAGGTCTACAGTGTGTACAGGGACAATCCTCGTGATTATTACTGTATATACTCTACAGCTATTAAAGCCTAATGGCTTTTTGGGACATCTTGTTTTTAGTGCCTAAATGTGAACTTGTTGCAGTTTACAATAAAATCGGTAAGTAGTGAATTATTATAACTTTTTTACGGCAAGTACTTACTGCAATTGCATGTGTTACAATTTCTGTCGAGCTTAACTTGTACTTGCAAGCATTTAAATCATTTCGAATTGCAGGTATTAAGTGAACAGAAATAATTGAACTTGCACCAAAAATCTAACAGTAATTACTTGGGCTTTAAATTTAGTGTAATAAGTATTTACTAAATTTAAAACTAAAGTGATGGCTCGCTCGACTCTATGCTGGTTGCAATAGGTATTATATTGAGTGTCACATATGTACATATACGTAGATACGTCGATATATGAAATCAATACGCGGATATGTACATATTATTTAACCCTTCGAACCCTAATTTAAAGGTTCTTGATTTGAGCCAAAACAATGAAGTAAGTGGTGACAGTTGCGGCAACCTGAAATATTAATTAAGCATTCTAAATTAAAAGTTGCTCATAAGCTCATTGCAATCAAAGTATAAACTTACAGATGTTATAAACCCTCTATTCAAGGTATAGAACCCTGCAGGCGAAATCCTGGGGGGTGATGCCGAAATTTTTGTGATCAGTAGTTGGAGCTGAAGATCACAACATGCACGCAATTTAATACATCGAAATTAATAATGAATATTATGGAATTTTGTTAACTAACATTTTGTGCCACCCGTTCAGGCTGTTTGTTCAAAGCTTCTATTTCCGCTATATCCAACAGATTCAAAGCCTGAATATCGTACAAAAATACAGAACTTCACCGTGCATGTTCGATTTAAAACAGAAATACTCAACTGAAAGGCTGTCAATAATATAAGAAATTTACTAAATTTAAAATAAATAATTTTACCTCTTCTTCCATACTACTACACACATTGCATATGGAATGTAATAGGTATATACAGATCAATAATGTTAGGAACTGATGTGGAACAATAGAATAGGAAATACTTGGTGCGGATGTATTCTGATTTCTAGACTGAACTATCACGAATATGAAAAAATAAATTGTAGCCAGAATGGAATACATAAATGTCGGAATTTGGGAAAAAAGTCGAAACCCGAAGGTGGAATTTGCTTCTTTGACTAGTTTTAAACACTTATCATAATTTGAAAAAAACTTTGTAAAGTCGTCATCACCGGTTGTATGCTCAGAACGTTTCATGAGAAGCTCGGCCAAGATCTGGTTTAATTCATGCAGAAACTTTTGAATGATTTGAAAACATATTGTAGCTAGTAAAGCCTGAAAGAGGTACATTGCGAAGGCAAAATTCCAAATGTAATTGAGAGTAACATTTGCTACAGATATATCGCCATCTCCAGGGTGTTTCGTCGTAAGAGTTCGCAGTAATGCACCCACCATCAGCACAAGAAAAGTAGTAAATACGATCATTATTATTTTGCTCTTCGATTGCATTTGACTTTTAAAGGTCAAGCGTTGATTTTCATTACAATATATGTCCTGGTAAAGTGCTTCTAGATTTGTCCAAAACCTTCGAAAGGATTCTCGAGAGTAAAATAAATTGATGGTGACAACAATATTGTTAATTAGAAATACGACACCTTGACTTGTGATAACCAAAATATCCAGAGTTACTTCAGTTATGCTAGAGACCCAGTTTTGGTTGGAATTGAAAAACCAAAAAAATCTTAAAACTATAAACAAGTTAAAGAAAACAGTGTACCAGGCAGCAAAACTCCTCAGAGTAAAGACCAGCTCGGAACAATTTTCCCTAGTATTAACAACAGAAAATGGAAACTGTCCACAAATTTTGAGAATAGAAAACGCAGGATTCATTACTCTAAACATGTACTTTGTTTCCTCAGAAGCTATTGATACTTCTGGGCTTTTAAAACTATTACTCATTTTCCAGGCGGCAATTTCCTGAACATGTGTAAAGGTTGGTTTTGATACAGTTGAAAATGCTTTGGGCTTCATGTCTACTCTATTCAGCAGTCTAAAAGCGGTTGTATATGAGCTAGTGGGGAAAGAATTATTCAGACAGAGTAGTAACAACAGACACTTGTCTATGAGCAGTTCCTCCTGGTAATATTGAACTATGATTATTAGGAAGTGCATGAACTTAGCTGATGGATAAATTTGAATACCATTATGTGCCAGTGAGTGTTTAACGTATAAATATTGCAACTTAAGTTGATCAATATGTTCTAAGCATGAGTCAATAATACATGCTCTAAGAAATTAGTTTCATCACAATGATTTATTCCGACAAAATTCTCTTATTTTTGGCCGATTTTCTACGATTCAAATTTGTAGACACAAATAGAAGAAAAACTGGGCATGAATTGGAAACAATAAAACATTCAAGGTAATGTACTGTAACAGTTCTACTCCATAGGTTCACGCTTCTACGTATGTATACTTATTGCTCTGAGAAATTAGTTTCACGACGATGACGAAACAGCAAATCAAGTAAACAATTAAGTAAAAGTTTAAAACATAATTCTGATTGAACCCCTGTGATGTTCAGACTCTACGTTTGACTTTGTCGGGCTTTTCATCCATGAATCTTCGAGATTATTTTCATCAACTTCTGTGTGCTCTGCATTCATAAACGTATAATTACATGTACGCACCCGGGTAATTGTACTCCCAATTTTGATGCAGGTGTATACATTTCTTCGAAAATAATAAAATTATTGTTTTTTAAATACTTGTTGTACAAAAAACAACCTTCAGAATTATTCACGTTTGAACTGAGCCAAAACTATGAAGTACGTTGTTTCAGTGGCTGCAACCTAAAATATTAGAATGATCTTTTGACAACATCTTATAAATTATGAAATTCCAATAAATTAGAAAATCCACTGCTTCTCACAATGCTAGAATATACACGGCGAATAAATACATGCTGAAAATGACATTATTTATTAATTGATGTAATCACTTACGGATGTGATGAATCGTCTATTCAAAGTATAAAACCCTCGGGGTGATATCCCCAGACGGGATTTTGAAATCTTGCCAATCAACATTTGGAGCTGAAGGATATATTTTGTAAAAATTTTGCTTGCAATTTTGTAGGAATTGTATAATGGAAGCAATTGCTTAAAATAAGATATACACTAAAGTATGGGTATACGCGCATTCCTGTGTATCTCGCTCCTTTTTCTAACTCAATTGGGGTATTTTTATTATGGGGATGGGGGACACCTAATGCGTTAGAAATATGTGGGCTTTATAGTTTTGTCAGGGACACAGGCGAATTTGTGTATTAGGAGTAATGTCAAATTTATACGTGAAGGATAGGGAGAACTATGCGTTAGGGTTAAGGGAACTTTATGGGTTATGGATAAGGGGAGCTTTACGCATTAGAATTTTTAGCTTTAGAAATGTTCTCGTTTTAAGTTACATGGGAGCCTTTTTAGTTGCTAATCGTGGGTGACTTTTTGATTTACATACGTATAGCTGGTGCTGTTTAGGTTACGGATATTCGCATGAATTTTACAGGTAGAGTATTCTTATCTTTGATGTTCATCATTGGAGCCCACCCGTTCTTCGAATGGCAGGAACAGTAGAACAAAATTATCACACGCTTGATTTTCGTTAATCTCACTCAGTGCTCGGACTGGGTACGGGTAATACTCGGGTAAATGAGTACGGGTACAGGTATGGGCAGGGTTGCACAAATGAAAATGCCCTCGATTTTATGCCTGCCCTCCTGAAAATGCCCTGAAAATGCCCAAAACGCCGAAAATGCCCTGAAAATGCTTTACTCTGAAAATGCCCGGCATTTTGGGCATTTTCGGCAGGCATTTTGGGCATATTGGGCATTTTTACAGAAACTTATACACTAGGGAGTTTTTCATAGTATAATCAAACCCATCCAGTTTTAGAAAATGTTATACTTGGTTTAAAAGAAAGAATTTAATTCGTCTAATTCCCTAATGGCTATTTCAATAAGCCCCAACGGAGTTGCAAACTTTCAACGCTGTACATTAAAAAAACTTTTGGATTTGGAAAAAACAATTTGCACAGTGCCAGCATAAATTCCGTATTTTGATAATGGCTTGTAAAGTATAGAAAATTTCACACACTTTCATTAGATACATAAAATGCGACGGTTATAATAAATGTCAAAACTTGGAGCTTCCGTGGCAAATTTTGTGTCGACTTTGAAAACTGCATTTACTCAGCCGTAGTAAACCAGTGTAATAATTCTAGGACTTCAAAATGTAACAATAAATACATTTAGATGACGAGTTTTGAAGCTCCAAAACAATGATATTGTTAATCTTTTAACAACTATTTTATTATTTTGTGTTGCAGCTTTGCCCGAATATGTTTGTTCTTGAAATCTAAATAATAATTACAGACACGGTGTACAAGCGAATTTTTGCAACAAAATAAGGAAAATAGAATTATTATTATTTTTCCATAAATATGTCTATATCAACTGGCTCCAGGTTTCAACCTTTTTGGAAACAGTTTGTTTCTATAATTTTATCATGTAATCCAGTTGAATATTAAAATTATTTGCAACATACTGTTTTGACACTTATTTTGCAAAATTAGCAGGTAGCTAAAGTCATATATTTAAAAAATTGGAGTGAATATGCCGAAAATGCCTGCCCTAGGCTGAATATGCCCAAAATGCCCAAAGTGCCATAGATGCCCAAAATGCCATGAAATGAAAATGCCCAAAATGCCCTGGCATTTTGGGCAGGCATAATGCCGAAAATGCCATGGCATTTTCAATTGTGCAACCCTGGGTATGGGTACTACCCGGGTACAGAAGTTGCGTACTCGCAAGTACGCGGGTACTACCCGGGTACTCTTGATTTTAGGAAATAAAGTGGGTACAGGTACGGGTACGGGTATGGGTACTCACTCAGTGGCAATCGGGTAGTACCCAATGGGTACGGGTATCACTATGTAAAATACCTGTACCCGTGGGTGCTGTACCCGAGTATTTTTGGGTACTTTAAGGATTCCTGATGAGATGGATTACTATGGTTAACAATAAGACCTACCAACCGTGGAGTTGCTTATTTCGTAGTATACAGATACTTGTGTTAGTGACAGAGCCAAGTGGCTTCGTCTCATCTATGATTACGTGGTAGTTGCAATCTAACGCTTCTAATAATTCTTCCAAGGAATCTAATAAAGAAATAGAGCGTAGAGTCAGTGAAATCATCTATTTAACGACTTAAGTAGTGAAGCTCATCAACAAAGAATTTCAAGGGGGAGGTTCTTGGGATTCAATTTAATTAGCTTCATTGGGAGCGTAACATTACAATTATTTGAAGACGTATTACGAGATAAGATCGCAATAAATATACATTTATTAGCAGATCCATTTCTTAACGTTACAAGTACCCAGGGTTGCCCATTTGAAAACGCCAAGGCATTTTATGCAGGCAATTTGAGCATTTTCAATTCTGGGTATTTATGACACTTTGAGTATTTATGGAGGTAATATTTTTAACATTTTAGAATGAAAAATATCATTCCTTGCACGCAATATTTATAATTCAGTCTTTTTGATTAATCTTGATAATTTTGATGTTAAAAGAACTTGACAGACATCTGAACTTGGCGTTCAAAACTTCCATGGGGTTGCATTTTAGTCCTATTTTGCCTGCATTTTTCGAAAATCTCCGTCTCGGGCTTCATAAATGTGAGAGACAGTTTACGAATGTTTGTTTTATAAAGCTGTAATATAAAATGAATATTCAATATTGCCTCCCACATTTATTTCCTAAAACCGCAATATTTGACATGGAAAAATTATGATCAACTCAATTTTTCCGTATAACATTTTCTATACACAGTGTTCAATTAGCCGTAAACGATTAGCCAAAAAAAAATTGTTTCTTGTTCTCCAAGTTGAAAAGCAAGTTATGGAGAGCTTAGTATTAAAGAATCCGTCCCAATTCCAATTAGCGAGAATGTTTCATTTCATTCAGCAGGTTATTATTTTGGGGCAGTAGGATTTGAATTTCTTCAGTGTTTATTAAAAAAATCAGAATGCCTTAAATAATTTTTTCAAAAAATTCAAATAGGATGTCTTTAACACCTAGGGAAAATTCCCAAAATCCCGGACACTTTTAATGGAGGTCAAAAAATTGACAAATTAAAATTTTTTAGCTGGGCAAGCTAATGTCGTCGGGGATTTTAAATCGGCTTAACTTCCAGTACCCGGGTAATACCCGGGTACACACAATAGATACTCGGGTACTGGTACAGGTTTTGGGTAAATTACGGGTACGGGTAAATTGTGGGTACAGGTACTACATTGTATTTTCAGGTACGGGTACGGGTACTGAAATAATTTACCCGGGTACTCGGGAATGGGGTACGGGTATAGGTACAGCATTTTGTAGTACCCGATATTCGGGTACTGGTATGGGTACGGGTACACGGTTTCTGTACCCAGTCCGAGCACTGATCTCACTAAACGTGAGACACAATTTATTGATAGATGGGGATCTATCGTTAATATTTAAAAACTGCTAACTCACGTCACAGTTAGTAACATCGTTCATTTTCAGCTACAAATGGTTTTTCAGAAAAAAATTATTTGAACTCATTTGATGAAATGCCACACTAAAACATAACTTAGACCTGGAAAAAATCCAACAACTTGAAAAGTTATATTTTTACCAGGTCTTGTAATTGCAAAATTATCATGTGTAAATCCATCTAATTTTTTTTCGCATATCACGAATTCTTTAACTGAAATTCGACCAAGTGATTATAAAAGTAACACCCCAACCAAAGAGCCCATACTTTTTCGCACAAATTTCAAATTTAACTTTCATAGATTCAACTTTCAAGATCGGACCATATTCCAACACATCGTGAGAAACGTTTCTACTTTTACCCCATATTGAAGAAATTCTGGTCCTATGGAACTGTATTCACAATACGGAAGAGCTGGATCTATAATATTTTGCAAGAAGTTACCTTCTAACATGAAATTTCATGAAATAAGCTCACACAAATCTATTTGGAGTACCCTTTGTAAGCTAAAAGAAAAACGTTTTTTTCGGCTCTAGTGACAAGAGTGCATTGTAACGAGGTAAATCATAATAAACAATAATGTTCATTTGGCCTGCTGTTACGTCCGTTCGCGAACAGACGGGCTCTACTGGTTACTTCATTACATTCTAATTAAATAAATTTACAAGTCCTTACAATAATTATAGTTGGTTTGGGCAGACTGCTTAAATATTCAACATTTAATATATCGGAAGTCTTCAAAGCCTGAAATCGAATAACAATTCCTAATTCTTTTCAAACATTAGCGCAGTGCTTTATCCGTCATGAATTTAACGGTATTATGATAGCAGATTTAAAATATTACAAATTATATAATGCATCAGATACGAAACTAAGCATTTGCTTACCTCATACATGATGGCGTCACAAATATTGCACAATGAAAAGAGCAAGTAAATGGATAAAATTCCAAGTGGAAGGTGAGCTCGAGAAATTTTGTTAAAGTTGTCCAAACTTGGCTTAGTTTCAGGGAGGAAAGAAAATAGGAAAAAATAAATCACAGCTAGGAGAGAATATATTAAAAACCCAACTTGAAGGAGAAGCCGAAACCCAAAGGCAGCATTCGCATCCTTTACTAGAAGGAGGCATTTTTCATATTTTGAAGCCAATTTAATGTATTCTTCACGTTCAGCGAACTGATTGTCACAGGAACCAACCAAATGAAAATCTGAACGTACTTTCGTCGAGCTCCGATTCAATAGCTCGCTCAATTCTTCGTTGAGTCGATGTAAAAACTTATGAATGACGTGTAGACATATTGTGACAAATAGTGTCTGGAATATGTAAAACATACTCACCAGATTCCACACGTAATCCAGCACAGGCATTAAAGTGTTTGCCATTTTAAATAAAAATAACTCCCACATCATTCCCAAATTCGAAATACAAGCTAACCCTACTATCGTAATCATTTTTATACTTGTGTATCGTATTTTGCGTTTGAGATGGAGTCGCTTGTCCTCACTACAAAAACATTGCTCATAAGCCAGTTCTAAATTGAGCCAGAAATCCAGAAAACGCTGTCGGGAGTAGAATATGTCAATTGTTACGAGGATGTTAATAATTACAAACGTAAAACCTTGTCCCAAGAAAATAGCTAAGTCTAAGCTCAACGTAAATGTATGTACCATAGTCCTACGGTTAGGAAGGAAAATCATTTTTAAGAGCATCAAAGAATTAAATGCTATGCTGTACCAAGCAAGGAACCCTTTTAGTGAGAAAACAAGCGTTGCCTTTCCTTCTATAGTTCCAACTAAAAATGGAAACTGGCCGAGGATTTTCAAAATAATTAAAAATTGGTGCAGAATTGTAAATACGTTTTTGGTCCCTTTAGTTGAAGATTCAGTTTTTTCTGTATTACTAGTATTGCAATGAATTATTTTGCAAACTGAAGATTTACAATCTTGGATGTGGGGTGGTAGTGACATTTTCAAAATTCTTTTGGAGTTCTTTAAGCTTCGTGTTCAGGAAATAAATTAGAGCTCGAACATGAAGCCTTACTAATTAGAGGAATAATTAGAGTAATGGAGTGTTTGGAAGAATATTTGCTATTTCACCGCTAATTTGACTTATGAATGCTCGTGCTCACGAAGAGAAGGGAGTGAAATATTTGCTTGTACAAACATTAATGCAGGCGCATAGCCAGGAACTGGCCAAGGGGTGGCCAACATAATTAGAACGTACATAATATGACATATTCAATGGGAAATCCAATTAACGAATGTAAAACGCATCAAATTTTGCAAACTGAATTTCAGATTTTTGTATAGTTCACGTTTTACGATTCCATCATATTTGAATGCTTCGTTTGCTAATCTTTTGACCAGTCGGTCAGTCAGCCCAAACCCTCCGCCGCAAACCAAAGAACCAATCTTTCTAACGTGCCCTTTAACAATGTTATCTTGCGGTGCAGTACCTGCCTGGTACAATGAATTTATAACACTGTACAACCTACTACAAATTCCACAACATGTACAGGGTATTTTGCCTGGTGCGTCCCAGTGGAAATTTTATATAATATACCAGATCTAATGTACAAAATCGGGAAATTTTGAACAAAATAAAACTCAAGTTTTTGAAAATATTTTTTGATATGTTGTTAATCAGAGAGAAGGAAAATTTACAAAGAATACAATGTGACTAGGGGAATTGACTAGACGGATTTGACTAGACTTGACTAGGTAGGCTGGCGGGCGAGGAAAATAGAAATCGTTTGATTTCGCAATGCATTCAATTCACCCGCTAACAAGTAACCCTCGCCCCATACCCACTCGGGATCGGAATGAAATTTTGTGGGAGCTTGGGTACCTGGCCCAATGTCCCAGCAAGACCAAAAGTTTGGGCCATCTCGCCCTGGTTTGCGCGGGAAATCGCACAGAAGTTTTAAATTTTAATTCATGAGCATGGGGTCCCCCATGTCCAACTTAAATTTTCCAATGTTAAATCCCATAAGGAAACTTCATTTTCAAATTTCACAAAAAAAATAAAGTTGCTAAAAATGCATAAAAGCTCATTAATATCCCTTGTAACACAACATTAGCATGTTTGCAAACTTGGTTTGGGCCATCTCGTCCTCGTTTCCGGTGGAAACCGGATTTACGTTAGAAATTTTTAAAAAAGATAAGGTTCCCTCCCCCCTGTACAACTTACATTTTCCAACGTTAAATCCCTTAAGAAAACTCCATTTTCAAATTTCGTGAAAAAAATAAAAATGCATAAAAGTTCATTAATATGCCATACAACATTGTATTAGCACATGCTAGCCAACTACACCAATAGGACTATTAGTACAAACGTCTTTACTGATTTTAATTTTATACTGTGTGTTATGTTACAATAGTAATTACATTGGAAGCTGCAAGTATTAACGGTAAAGTATGTTTCAAATTCAATTCAGATTACTGCCACAAATGCTCTTCTATGGTAATTATTATTTGTAGTCATTATAAAGAGCACCTTTGTTTTGTTCACTTTTTTGACTTCCATTATCACGAATAAAAGAGTACCATAAAATTGAAATACAATTATTATTTTGCCACACAAATATTCGTTCAACATCGCAACAACGCATTTTTAGCAACTTTATTTTTTTTTGTGAAATTTGAAAATGAAGTTTCCTTATGGGATTTAACATTGGAAAATTTAAGTTGGACCCTATGCTCATGAATTAAAATTTAAAACTTCTGCGCGATTTCCCGCGCAAACCAGGGCGAGATGGCCCAAACTTTTGGTCTTGCTGGGACATTGGGCCAGGTACCTAAGCTCCCACAAAATTTCATTCCGATCCCGAGTGGGCATGGGGCGAGGGTTACTTGTAAGCAAGGACGCCCACAATAAAAATATATGCTGTTTATACTCACAAGCAAAGTCAAAACGATAAATTTTTACAAAAGCTCTTCGCTTTAATAATGTAATTACATTAACACGTACATACGCGCTAAAGCACGTGCAGCGCTGATTGTACATACACTTATGTATAGTGACATGTCTTAACAATGGTTTGGATTTTATTCGAGTTGCGAAAATGGATTTTTCTTATGGGATTTAACATGCAAAAATTCAAGCGAGGAAGGGTCAACTTTCAAAAAAAATCAAACTTTCAGATGTCCTACTGCCCGAACCCAGAGGAGGTGGCACGAACTTTGTGGTTTGTGTCAACACTATTAGTAGTGTCTACAATTCCACCAATTTTCATTTAGTTCTGCAGTTTACATCGGAAGACTTTGCTTGTCAGATATTTACATGGGTTACTGCATATGTTGAGTTTCGCAGTGATTTTACTGTTTACAAATATAAAAAAAGTATTTTATTTCGAAGGGGGGTTCCAAATTTCCCCCATTGCCCTCATTGACTACGCGCCTGCATCAATGCATTGTATTGTTTACACTTTCCTTCATCGGTTTCATTTCATTGCACTTACAGTATTTGCTTGTAATAAATATTTATTCGTCGTTTATTCAATTTGTGGACTTCATCGAGAACAAATAATGAGCAAAATTAAGTTATTTATAATTTGTCCATGAATGCAGCAATATCTTGATTGCGGCGGAACGAAATTTATGCACTCACCTTTTTAGTTTTCAGTGTTTAAATTTTGGCTGTATAATAAATTGTAAATTTGTAAATACAATAATCTCAACAATCTAAGCCTTAGGGACAACTTCAGGAAATTTAAGCTTTATTTTTCTATAAAATTATAAAAATCATATTATTTAGTATACGGAATTACTACAGTCCACATGTAATAGGATAATAAAATAATGTATAATAAATTTCAATTTTGTTATTTGATACAACTGAAGTCAAACATCCGATGAATATCACCGAACTACACCTTCCGAAATATATTTCGGAAGTATTATTTTGCCGGTTCTTTATTTCCTCGCTTTTCTTTCCTCGCTGAGACCTCGTTTACAGCAATGAACTTAAATGAAATGAAAATGAATAACAGTACGCCTGCTTTTCAATAATTATTACACTACAGTATTGAACTGCAAGTCAGCAATCAACATTTGTCGAACAATGTGCAAATATTCAAGAAAGGCTTCATCGTATCTCCCCAGGGAGCTCAAATAAGCATACAACTGGAAAGTATGTAGCCATATTTACATTTATTTTATTCAACTTCTGTTATTTGGTAACTCGCTTATGGAGACTTCATTTACAGCAACGTACTTCCCTTTGCTGCAGAAAGCTCGCTACAACAAGCTCTATTTGTATTGCAGAGCTTCGGCGGCAATATCAATATTTATCCTTTTCTAATACACTTCTGTGTTCAACTGCGAGTCAACAATCACGGTTTGTCAAACAATGTGCATTATTCAAGTTAGACTTCGTAGTATCTCCCCAGGGAGCTCAATTGAACATGCCACTGGAAAGTACGCAGCCATATTTACAATTATTTTGTTCAACTTCTGCTATTTGGTAACTCGATCAATCCAGGAAGAAATTTACAACGAGACTTCAACATTAGTATAGACACCGTTTTGAAAAGCACGTTAATTTGTCAATAATAGGGCCTGGTTTATGATTGTACTATCTGCTACAAAAGTTGGGATGACAGCCGGAATGATGCTGGTAATTACGCAAGTATCAGTTGGAGGACTTCTTTTAACTGAGCTGCAAAACAGCGTGTTCAAGAGTATTCTGAGGAACCTCGAGTATTTTTCAGGGGTAGGGGAGAAAATCCGGAGTCACAGAAAATTCCTCAACTTTGTGTATTTAGGGGAAGAAAGTGAGGGGGCTTTTCAACTATTCCTGAAAAGGAATATAGACGAATCATGGGAATTGATTAAAAATCTAAAACTTGCATACGCTTCCTTTTCAAAGGTTGTGAGGTGATACTGTCTAGAAATTATGGTCATAATAGTAGTCAATATACCCATCGTTCTAAGCATGTTCTTGGAGGATCCAAGACAATTCCATAATCTGATCATTTCTCCGTTGCTAATGAGTATCATTAGCTTATGTGCACAGTCCTGGGGGAATTCACGCAAAATATTGTGAGAATAACAAAGATGAAAGAGTTGTATAACATTATCAGATTGTGAGATATCCTTGGATTAATTATTAATATTAACATGGCAGATCATGAAGAACCAAGCGGAATTGGGCAGCCAAGTCAATATATTACAACACCTGTGGAAGTTATGACCATTTTTAAGTTGATAAATATATTTTTGAATAATTTGGATCGTTTTGAAAACCTTTGGCTATACAATTTTAAGGGTAATTCGTTAAAATTAGTGAAGCATTGTATCCTAAAGAGTTTTCATAACAATTTAACAAACTATAACTTCCAGAACTAGAAATATTAAATATTGGTAATTAATTAATCGTTTATTTCCAGTACTCATAGAGTTGGACGATTTGCTGTGTATCACTTATGGAATGAAAATGGAAGCTTTCCGCGAGATACTTGTTTTTTCTAAACTATGAATCTATAACAGGGGTAAAATATAATTCAATTTGTACTTGAAGTTGAAGTGAGAATATTCAAGCGTGCATGTTAACACTCCACTGTATTATTTCAGATTTTGGGAACTATTATTAACGGTACCATTTTTGTTTTTCAAATGATGGTGGCTGAAACATCATGCAGAAATTAGTGAACAAACAATCGTATTAATGAACGCTATGCAAACCCATATTTGAATATCTATCGTATTATGAAAGCAAAGTCAAAGTTTTTCATTTTGCAGACAATTGTACTTGTCGTGTCGTTAAATTAAAGAGTAAAGTAACACTGACATATGTACACCCCATTTTTGTCCCTGGAGAAAGCGTTTTTACTGGGTGGTACTTTATAGATTGAGAACATACTGTGTATACACTCTACAGTACTATAACTGTATACTTAAAATCTTTCTTGAAAACTTGTCATTGAAAAGTAACACGTAATTGTGAATCTAAAAACAACTTCAATAAAATTTATTCGACAGCAAACATTGACAAAAACCTCATTAAAATGATGAGTAAGGAATTAAAATTGGTGAAATACTGTTACTCAATAATTCTCCTTTCAAAGTAAGACTTCTTCAAGTTCTGTTCGAATGCTACAAGATATGCTAGCATATTCATAGTTTGCTTCGCTGACAGAAAATATGCTCTGATTACTCATTCGCAGGCAAATACCTTTTGTCCGTTAAGTGAATGCTGAACTTCGATTTAACTGAAGGTGACTCATTTATTACTAATTTTGCTCAGACCCACACAAGTTTGATAAAAGAAGCACACCACCCAGTAAATTGCTACAATATAGAAATAGCACCTATAAAATACATACACTAAGTTGTCACATCCGCTCTAGAGACTTAAGAGACTCGGGAGAAGACCACAATGATTAGACAACTTGATCAATTTCCAATTAAATGCCATTTCTTAAACAAGGTTCTCTCAACGACAATTTCAGATCGTTAACTGTCATCCCAATAAGATAGCTCAGAATATTGAGGTGGCTTACAAGCAGAGCTAGTGCAATTAGTGCTGTATTTATTTCAATTATAAATACTGGTTGTATTATTTCCGCACATTTTACATGAAATATTCCCAGGCATACATACAAAATTGAATGTAATTTTCACATCACCCGCTCTCATATTTTGAAACGAAGCCTTTGACATGGGAGGATTTTTTTTCCGAATTTTTGCTGTGATCGGCGCCCTCCAGGGAATATTTCCAGTTACAAATCCATGGGCGAGACCCGAGCGTCTTAAATTCAAATATTATCACCCGATATTTCTATTTAGTATTTCCCTGCCCACTCTTTATTTAGTTCTCGGATGGGACATAATCCGGAACAATCCTCCAAAATATCTAAATATACAAGGATCAACATATTCAAGTATCATGTACTACTCCGTATTAGTTTCCTCACTAGCTAATGCATTTTTGTACCAACTCAATGGTCAAAGAATGTGCAAGCCACCCAGTCTGAAAAACTCAAGCGCCCAAATATCACGTTTAGGGCGCCCGTCATTTCAGTGTTCGCCGTAGCCCATGGGTAAGCTACTACATTACAGACGATGTCAAAGCGTCCATTATGGGCAAACATAAATATTGGTCGCCTGTTGGCGTCAAATTGACGTCAAAATGCTTCGGATTTTCTTACGTCGCCCCAATGCTCGCATATTGCTTCCAAAATCATACCGCCCCGTGATACGGAAGGGCTACCACAAACGCGCACAATAAAATGATATCTAGGCGACATAAGCCAAGTATGCAGCTTTTAACGCTCACTTTTAATTAGACAGTATTGGTCTGGTGAACGTAAGTCTAACAACATGTCCAGTATTTCTAAAAGCACTGGAAATAAAACTTTTTGCAGTAGTTATATTTGGTGGCAGTGACGAGGCATCAATTGTGCCTGTCCGTTGGTTGACTCATGATCATTTACAGTGTTATTGGCAAGATTTTGTTGGATCCAAATTGCAAAAGGCAGTCGTGAATCCCAATTTAGCTCCGCATAAAAGCTGGGAACTGCACAACGTTCAAGTTCGCGGGAAATATAGTAAGTTGTTTAAACAAACTACACGCCACATTTAACTCATATTATATATATAATACATTAAAATCATAATTTTAAACTTCGCTTGATTTTTGCAGAGACTTTAAAGTCTTCTCGACAAGCTGAGGAGAAGTCCCTGTACACTTCTGCTGTTGAGAGTGATTCGAGTGAAACGGAAAGTGCGGATGTATCTCCTTCAACGAAATCAAGGGCCAGAACCAGAAGTCATCGTCGGCACAACCTGCGAGTCGATTCGGAAGAACGGGAATACGGAGAGGAACGGGATAATCTTATTAACCAACCTCTTGTAATCCCTGATCTAGAGTTATTTCAAAGTAAGTATTTACTTGTGAAGACTATGTAAAGCAGTACAAAAATTTACGTTAAGATTTGATTTGAATCCAATCATTCTCAGGTAATTTTTCAGGAAATTCGAGTGGTGCTAAGGAACAAGCTGAAGCTTCTACAAGCACAAACGAGGTTCCAGGCTCAGCGCCAGTATTTTTGACAAGAGATTTGCAAAGTGACCAGATCTTGTTTCAAATACTCTTTCAAAATGATTGTGTGAATTCATCAGAGGAGAAAATTGATGCATGTACTCAGACTACTTGGAAGGATTATCATGAAAGTAAGCCCACAAATTGTAAATAAACAAAACAGTTGTAGTACTCATTATGAAGCTTGTATTTATGTAAGTAGTTTTACATGAGAAATAATTATTAGAGGGCTAATTTTTTTCAGAGTTCCAGGAGTTGGTACAGAAAAAACTAGCAGATATTCAATTGACACAGGAAAGGATTCTGGTAGTTGTTGGCCAAAACAAGACAGTTAATCTTGAAGATTTTGAATCACTGCCGATCCCATGTGACTCAAAAGAAGATTTTGATGCTTTGGAGCAATTTGTGGAACGTAAAGAAGAAAAAAGCAAATTTGTTAGTTGTTATTACTTTCGTAAGAGCCTCATACTATTATTGCGCCAAAGTTCGTTAATATATATTTATTGGAATCAATGGAATCTGGAAATTGTTTTGGAATATTTTTAGGAGAGGTATCTTTCGTTGCTGGGTGGAGCTACTCTTAAGAAAACAGTGAATAGCATTATAAAACGGATTCTGACGGATAAGTTTGCCATCAGTGTGAGTTTTTCGGGAAGAGGAAACGCTGAGATGGCATTTGAACATTTTGTAAATGTTCATCAAACGGTGATAAGTATGTTAAAATTTTAATAGTTTTGAACGAGATTGTTTTTACTATCACTGGAATTGTTATTAGAGCAGTGGCCGAAGGTTATTCATGCCCGATACCTTCTAAATAATTTGACCATAATATATTATTTATGTTTATGCTATCATAGGAGCAACCCGGAAGCATGATTGTTACCAGAGCGCAACGTTGGAACAGATTAATAGCAATATAGCTGAGTGGTTGCGTTTGGCAAAAGATGGATCAACAGGAAGATCACACAAGAAGAAAGGAGAATAACTTTGAGTGGTTATTAATTGACATGTAGTTATAATTATTAGTGATTAAAAATTGTCTTAGATGGCAGGATGTTCTAGAAGCGTTAAGTACAGAAAGGTATCTGCATTATATCAGTCAATGTTAAGCGAATTAGGTTCTAATCCAAAAAGCAAACTCCTATGCATAGTTGCAGAAAAGAAACCTGATTTAGTCTGTAGCACAAAGGCAAGTGAAATCGAAGATTTTGTTGACCATTCGAATTTTCATGCTGTAGATCTAGAATCTGACACTGCTTCTGTAACGGATTCGAATGAAAAAATATTGGAGGTTGAATCCAGTAGCAACGATGTCAACGCATCGAGCAGTGACAGCGATATTGCACACCACCAGTGCGATTTAAGAGACGATCTGCGCATTTGGCCAGTTCACGGAAATATTCCTTGTGACCACGTTAACAACCTTCTCGGTGTTTTAATAAAACATTTTCCTGATCGAAATCTCCCTAAATCAGCTGCAACACTGCTTAAAACCCAGGTAAAATATAATATACAAGAAGTGGCTGGCGGGCAATACTACCATTTTGGTCTAAAAAGCAGTCTCCAATCGGTTGAAAAATGTTTTCAAAATTATACAGTCAACCAAATTAATTTGATTGTGGGTATTGATGGTCTTCCACTGAGTCATAGCAGTCCCAAGTGTTTTTGGCCAACACTTGGTTGTGTTAAAAGTTTAAACGTTTGCCATACCTTCGTTATTGGTATTTATTATGGAGAGTCGAAACCAAATAGTGTGGACGATTTCTTGTATCAGTTTTGCTTAGAATTCAAAGACACTTAAACACAGGGAATCTTGTTGAATGGGGAAAAGTACAACATTATATTTGATTGTGTAATTGCTGACGCACCTGCCAGATCGTTTCTAAAATGTTGCGCTGCTTACAATGGGTACTTTGGTTATGAGAGATGTGTGGTAAAAGGCAAATTTTGCGGAAGAGTAATTTTTTCTGATAATAAGTGCCGCAAACGAACGGGCTCTTCTTTTAAATTGCTACTAGATTCGGGTCATCATAATGGAGAATCTCCACTTGCTCGTCTCAATATTGATTTAGTTTCCCAAGTTCCTCTTGACTACATACATATGATTTGCTTAGGAGTTATACGCAAATTGCTACGAGGGTGGGTAAAATTGTCAAAACCAATTAGCTTAAACCGTAGAAGTATTCAAATTTTAAACGGAGGTTTGCAACGTATTAAACCTTTTATTCCTAGAGAATTTTACAGGAAGCCAAGAACTGTTTTTGAAGTAGATAGGTACAAGGCTACAGAACTCAGTTCTTTTTTACTTTATTACGGCCCAGTGGTTTTACAACAAGTTTTGTGCGCAGAAAAGTATTAAGATTTTATGATGTTGAGCGTTGGAACCTATATACTTCTGAGTGAAAAAGCGCAGGATAAAGTATGGAATGATCCAGCTAAAACCCTCTTGGTCAAATTTGTTTCCAGAATTAGTAGACTTTACTCAAAAGAGTGACTCGTGTACAACGTGCATAGTTTAATACATCTAGCAGATGACGATTTAAAATTTGGGCCACTGGACAATATTAGTGCTTTTAATTTTGAAAACTTTTTGCAAGGGTTAAAACGGATGATTAGAGGGCGGCATAGCCATTTAGCACAGTGTATACGCCGGATATCTGAACTAGGTATACAGTCTTGCCAGATTACATCGTGTCAACCAGAAATGTCAAATCGTCAGGGAGACGATACATTTTTAGACCATAATGGTGATGTGGTTCAAATTAAAGAAAGTTATGTGACCAATACGAACAACACTAAACTTGTGAAAGGGGTCAAATTTTTAAATGTAAATGATTTGTTCATTATTCCTGTACCCAGCTCTCTGCTCTCCATTTATCTAGTAAACCATACTAAAGTTACATCCTTGTCAATATTAAATACCGTTAATCTGGTAAGAAAATGTGTTTTTGTACCGCTAGAAGATCCGCATCATTTTGTTTGTATTCCTATGGTTGCTAATTGTTTAAATAAACGCGTTGTAAAGTAAAATAACCATTATTTTCTGCAATTTCTTATTAGCCTCGCCTAGGCATACAAGTGCATATATAAATATGAATCGCCCACAAATTACATTTTCTGCGCCGGCATTACAAAAATTAAGCGCCTTCTGTACTAATAATAAACACCCAGGCTACAGATATTTTTCAGCGACGTTACAATAGCCCCGTTCTGGTAGCGACGGTTAAATGATCTCGTTCTGATCCCGGGGCGACTATCTGCTGGGCATATGCAATCCTGACCCGCAGGCAGTCCCACGGCTAGCATTGAAATAATGTCACGAAGCGAACATCAAATTGCTGTCGCCCACCCATTTTCTTCTGACTGGGCAAGCATCCAAATGTGTCGGATACTTGTATTTATTCAAGAAAAGCTCCGCTACGGATCCCCAAAAGAATGGTTCAAACCCTTTAGAGTGAAATATTTATTATTATGTTCCGTGTCAGGAATTTACTTTGCTTTTGTACTGGCGCATGTGATAAAGGACGGACTTGACGGCCATCTTAATTCGTTTAACCATCTTCCGCTGAGAAGCAGTGTTTTTGGGAGCAACCATACCAGTTTGCTGAACTTTGTTATCTGTGCTACTAAAGTACTTTTTAGAACCACTACTATGACAGTATTTTCATTATTGATCATTGGCGGAATCTGGGTCACTGAATGCCAACAGCTTGTTTATGAGTCCATCCTTAGCAAAATGGAATATTTTTCATCGACACAGGACACATCCCTATGCTGTGCCTGCATACCCCGTAACCAATTCATCATTGTGACAGGAGGCAGTGGAGTAAAGATGAGGGGAGGAGTTCAGGGATGGGAGTCAATGAGTAGTGAAGAATGCTGGGAATTAATTCAGAATTTGAAAGCTGTTTATGTTTTGTATTCCGATGTGGCAGGTTCGTACTTTTTAGTGGTAATCACTAGTGGAATTCTTTCCTTCACAGTGGGTCTGAGCATTTTCTTGGAAGAACCAGGGGATATGAGTGGTCTGAATTTCATGCTCACTGCAGGAATTTTTATGGGCGCATCTATAATTTTGGGGGAATTTATGCAAAATAGTGTAAGTTTATACACACCGCCATCAGTGTGGTATATTCTGTCAGTAAAAATAAATATAGATATTATGATCATTCTTAATTTTTACTAGATCAATCAAAATCAGCAGAGCTTGAAGAATAGAATCGACTTTTTGTCTATGGAAGGGAAGGTATTTTAAATTATTATAAGTATATGAGAATTTCGTATAATAATTACACATATCCTTGTATTTAAATTTGAAAAATCTGTAGTGAGCTAATAAGTTGTAATTAATCTGATTTTAAAATTCAGTGCCCCAAAAGTTGGAAGATTAATTGCTGTTCTACTTTTACAGAATGGAAATGGAAGTCAACGGCCGGAAATGTTTTTAACATGGATCTGAAGCTAGTAGCTGGGGTAATATACAACTTCGAAAGGTACATTTATTAACCCAAGACCAATAGTTTAGAGGATTTACTAGAATGTATTATGATTATAGGCCTCGGGCTCCATATTTACATTCACAATATTCCTCTTTCAAGTTCGAACTAACGATGGAATACACTGCCAGTAGAATATATAATAGAATATAATATTTAGTCATTATGAATGTCTTGCAATAAAATTCTTCAATCGTCTCTCAAATAATCCATTGTTTGGTACTTGCGGTTGCTATCAAATGATAATATAACTAATAGCTAATATGACCGGCTATGGTTTCTCGACACAGTTGTATTACCACACCAAGTGAAAAACTTAATCTACAACATTTATTTTTTAAATACAAAACCAGGATGAATTCCTTTTAATATGCATCATTCTTTAAGAACTTCAGACATTACAATATGCCCATTTAACAAAGGACTACCAACAATGGGATTCTGTAGCATTTTAGGGTAGCAAAAGAATTATCAGAATTGAAAAAAGCTTTTAATATATAACTAATAAACTGAAGCCTGTATCTACAACCAAAATTTCTTGGCAAGAAGTAAGCAATTCATGTAATTATTAAATGCAAAGTGGTAGGGTCAACAAATTGTTTGATCATGCCAAAATTCCATTTCAACTCAGGATCATCACACAGAAAAATTAAAATAATTCCGAACAAATCTGCACGAACTACACTTATTCAATCCTATATGATCGTACACAAAGGTGGGCAACTGGTTTTCCTCGCCTGAAACCTTACCTCTACAATGTAATCTCGATTGTCCTTCCTAATACCCTTCCTAAACCGGACTTTTGCTGATTTCCTTTTTCCTAAAAATGGGCAAATAATTGCCCTTACTATTTCCTTGTCAGATTATTAAATTGCCTAGTAGGGCCTAAAATGCCTAGTTCAGTCTGAATTGCCTTTGTTCAGCCTTAAAGTTGGTTGGGTCAAAATTGTACATTTCTTTACGAATAGCGTTGAGAAACAATATACATTAACATAAGAGGGTAAATATGATAATTGTCATCATTTAAAATGTATATTGTTAGACGAACACATGATAAGTTCCAAGTTTGGATTGATTTTCTGTAAGATATATTTTAAGGTAAGCAGCATTCAGAATATTAATGTACTAAAAATAAACCCTGTTCACAGCACACCATGAAATCTACGGAAACACCGATTCTAGACGTCTAACTATTAGTGGGGTCCATATGGGTGGAATTTCTTCACAGTTTGTTTTTGTCTTTTATTCAAAGTTATGCGGTCCAATACAAATAACTAGGAGAAATCATACAAACCGGTTTCATCTCTTGCCGCTGGTTGGCATCAAATATGTCTTCCCGGTAGTCCTTCCAGGATCCTTCCAATTCCCTCACCCTTCCTATGAACTTGCCTATTATTTTACATATTCTCAGCCTTCCTATTCTATTTCCTAGTTTTGACATAAATTCTACAACCTTCCTAGTTCCTTTCCTAAAAACCTATCCGTTTTGCTTTCCTTCCTTCCTAGTTGCCTATTTACAAGGCCTAGTTTCAGGCGAGGTGCCCACCTTTGATCGTACATAATGGAATTCACTACGGGTGTGCATCCTAAGTACACTAAATTTTCCCTTCAAAATCAAGGGTTGAATCGTTCCTTTAGGACTAGTTAAAATATATCATTACGAAGTACTTGAAAAAATTCTACATCTAACAGTAATTACTTCGGCATTAAATTTAGTGTAATAAGTATTTACTAAATGTAAAACTAACTTCCAAATGATGGCTCGCTCGACTCTATGGTGGTTGCAATGATATTATATTTAATGCCACATACATACATACATACATATGTGTAGATATATGAAATCAATACGCAGATATGTACATAATATTTAACCCTTCCAACCCCAAACTTAAAGGTTCTTCATTTGAGCCAAAACAATGAAGTAGGTGGTGACAGTTGCGGCAACCTGAAATATTAATTAAGCATTATAAACAAAAATTGCTCATGTGCTCAATACAATTCAAAATATAAACATAAACTTACAGATCCCAGGTAACACATCATCCTATAATATACGTTTTTTAAACGTTGCTAGCAAGGTTTAAAATTAGTTTAATAAACGTTGATAACTGGTTCAATTGTAGTTTAAATTTAGGAGAAATGTCCGGCTTAGAATACGTTTAAAAAACGTTTATACACATCCCAATTTTCGATGTAATTTGAACGTTAGCAATTTTCTTTTTCTTTCAAAAATATTAAAATTTATTTTGTCACCAGACTAGATGATTCCTTTTAATTTTATATTTATGAATAAAGAACCGAATATTGGTTATATGGCAAACACCATTTATGCAAATTATTTATTCAAAATTGCACACTAAACGATAAATTTCATTAAAAATGAGACAAACAGAAATAATGACCACTAATTACAGATTGATTGCTAAATTTTTATACAATCACATACATGCAATTATAAACTACAAACACAAAAAACAATTGTAGGGCTATGGGAATTCGAAAGTAAATTTTAACAATCACAATTTTCGGTTGTCTCCTGCTGCTGTTCAGAAATTAATCCGCCGCCACTAAAAAAAATAAGTAGTATCAAATAATTAATATAAGCAAAATAAAAGCCTTGTAAAAGTGATGTTATAGGAATACATCAATAACAGTGACTATAAATCAGAAGAAAACCATTACTTTTTTCGGTAAGGAGCTTGCTTAAGCCAATCTTTGATTGCTTTCTCAATGTTGGTTAAGCTCTGCTTTCGTTTGTAAAACTCAAAAACCGACCCTGTATAACAAAATCACGAATAACGTAAAATATTAGTTGTTATTAGGTTAACTTGATTTATCAAAATGTGTTTTATTTGTATATTGTGTATTTGTATGTATTTTGTATTTCAGCGTCGATTCAATTTGACCTGTTTTACTAAAATTCTCGACCTTTGTCAATTTAGCAAATTAGGAAAAATCTGAAATGGAATTGTATTTTAAAATGGGGAAGCTTATTTTTTGCATAATACCCATCGTCTATTGCATTTATTGTTGTGAATGTACAACGTATATAAATATTTTACTGGAAAGAGTTTGACAAATCCGAAAATCCGAAAATCCCCGTTTTTCTATGCCTCCTTGCTTGTTTCCCCGTCCTTTCCAGTTAAGGTTTGCAGCCACATTGTTTGACACAAGTTTGGCTAGGCAATTACGCGTCGTATCCCCCACACTATTTCCTCCAATTCCAAAAAGCAAACAATACTGCAACATGACATATTATACTAATTAAATATTGAATTTTAACATTTTCCAACGCAAATAGTTGACGGAGAATCACCAGTTCGGCCTCAATGTCATCATTTGTCATGGCTCTTTCAAGTTCGTCCAATTCAGTCATAGTTCTCAGTGGCAGTTTGATCGCCTGAGTACGTTTTTCAGGTAAACCCTGTGGCATGTGGTCAAGTTTTGAACTTAAAAACTCCAGCAAGTCACCATAATGCTTTTGACGAACTTTGATAAGCTCCACAGATTGAACTAATGTTTGAAGAGTTTCTGCAAAACATTTATGAATATTTTAAAGTTAACTACACATTTTCTAAATATAACATCAATAAGTAATTTTCGTGCGAATCATACCGAATGAAATTGAAACAAAATTTTGTGAAGTTTGGGGTCTTTCAGTTGAGCAAGAAGCGACCGGTGAATGAAGACGCTGCGCAGACGTACGTCCGGGTACGGGAACAGTATCGATCGCATCATCCAACTCTACTGATGTTTCTCGTGACCTACCACCCGAACTTCGGATCAAATTTGGACCTCGTGGATTGTTAAAAATACCTCCGAAATTGGTCTCAATACCGGTCGGGCTTTTCAGAGTTGGAATTTGAAGTCCGGCCCCCACAGTATTATTATTAGTGTCAGACTCGGATGATGAGAGATTATCTTTGAGTTGCTTGCGTTTTCGTATTTTCTTCGGAGAAGATGCTGGTAGATTCGTAGTTCTTTTTCGTTTGCCGCGACCTCTTTCACCAGAACTAGATATGTCCGTGACTTTTTCCGAACGATTGGCCTTCTGCCTGGCAAGTAAATAACTTTCTGGAATTTCCGAAAGACATCGTTAAAATGTTGAAAAGAGTGAATTTGTAATGAAACTACAACTCTGTAATTAATAATAAGAGTTACATAAGTTAATTACCATACGGTCCCCAAAATTTGCAGACGCCATATTTTGGCCATTTGTCTTTATCTGGAATTTTCATGGATTTAATTGCTACTGTTATTTGGCTTATTGTCAGTTTTTCCGGTGGAGGCCAATAACAATTTTTGTTGCTATCAGTTAACCATGATTCTGGAACTGCTTCAACCTCACGAACACCCTTTCGGGATGAAAATTCGACAACTACGAACATTCTAATTCTAAAGAAAAATAATAAGTTAAAATAATTTCATTAGGTATGTAGTAATGGCATAATTACAAAATACATAGAGCTAAAAGGCAACGCTATGCATTTTTTGGAAACATCACTAATTTTCCTCAGGACAACACGGTAACTACGAATTTTAATTTTATAAGTACATAGCACTGTTGAATTGCATGGCACGTTGTAAAGTTTTTGCCTATTATCATAAAGGTTACAAACTATGTACATGTCTTCTATTTCGTCGCCGGCAATATTTATTATTGACACAATTTCCCCCGAGGTAAGATAGCAGTAGCTGTCTTTGTTATTGCATTTTAAACAGTAGTTCTTCAAATTGACCTTTTTGAATTGCATTTTAAACTGACGATTTAATGTTGGTCCGGTGTGATGCAATCCCTCATACGTTATTTGTGAGTAACACTTGTAAGTTTTAATATTATTTAATTCTTGTAGCCGTCGTGCAACTTGTTGCAGCGGTTTATGTTGTGACCTTACAAGCTTCTTTACTTGTTGAAGATGGTTTTCGAAAGGGAACCCACTGAAATTTTCCAGTACACCAAATCGTTTACATTCTGCGGGAAGATGAAGAAGCCCGTGTACGTTAAAGCTGAGATTTTCTTTTCCGTAAAAGAAATCGAATTTGCTGACAAAGTATTGAAGCAACTCTCCTGCAAATTCTACATAGTTATCAATAAGAGTTTGATTGGATAGTATCGTAGCAGCTACATGAAGCGAAAGAAAATGTTGATAGTATTCTGGATCCAAACTCTTTAACACAAGCGGTCCGTAGTACAGCAAAAACGCCCGTAGCTCTGTGGCTTTCCAGCGATCTAATTCCTTCAAACTTCTGGGCTTTCGCGAAAATTCACTACACACATATTTGCTGAAATTCAGGAGAGCTGCAGATATCTGTTTCCGCTGTGTCATTGAAAGTCTGCATTTTGCGAAGTTTCCTCTTGTCCACATTATCAGTAATTTTCGCGTAACACCAAGATAGAGTAAATGCATTGGATCATGTGGTAATTGGGACACCATTCCGACTTTCAAATTTAATAAGGCGGACACTCCATTATGGTGAGATTTTTGCTGCTGTATTTTGAATGAATGATTCGTTCTCAATGTGCTCATTGAACTTGATTAAACTACTCGTCCTTTATAGTAGCAACCTTTTTGGATACATTTGCCGCATCCATAGTAGGCGTTATGTCCCTTAACATTTGCTATGAATGCCCGTGCGGGAGTGTCGCAAATAATTTTAGAAATGCTAACTGGAATTTTGCAGTTTTTACTTGTTTCGAAGCCTTGTCGTTGTAGATTCCGAACATCGGCAATGAAATCTTTCAAATATTCATTAGGACAATTTGGCTTCTTATTTCCATGGTAAATTCCAACCAAAAATGGTTTAGCGTTTGGAAGGTTTGCGATTCGACATTGAATGGGCCAGAGTTGGCTACTGCTGCTTCTACTAATAGGAAGACCGTCTACATTTACATCCAAAAATATGTGCTGCAAATCCTGCATGTCTTCAATAATTTTTTCCAAACTGCACGTTAATGGGAAATGGCAGTAAACCCCAGGGCAAACTTCTCGCTCTTGAATATTACGAGGTGTCTTTAAGAGGCAGCGAGCATCGTTTGGCAATCCAGTTGAGCTTAGCGAAGAATTTAAAACTTTAAGTAGATCCGATACTGCACAATGGGTAACATTATGAGTTAGAGCCCAGCTTCGTAAATTCGCCACTAAATTATTAGTTTTGGAACCACCGAACGCCTGATCTTCTTCATCATCAAAACTGTCACTACGATCATTCTGTGCTGAAGGACTTCGGTTAGGAATTTCAGTCGCGTTATCTTCAAAATCGGTGCCCCACCTATTATTCGGTATTGCATCACTGGGTAATACTGCCTGATCATCTGGTCTTTGAAATGACCCACCAGTTATTATTTGGAAGCTCCTTAAAGTCTGAGCTACAATGCGCCGGTGGTGCCTTGACTTTTTGCGAAGCATGTTCAACAATATACATATGTAAACTACAATGAATGTATTTGGAGCCCTGAAAAACTTACAATGATCGAATTCTTCTCCGGTTTTCTCCACTCCAGCTCTCCACAATTTAAATATTAAAACTTAGGTCTGTTTAAAGTATAAAAGTTAAGTTCACAATAAAATCAGTCGAGTTGCTTCAATCACAGTTTTCAGATTCCTGAAGATGGATGCTCTACGATAGGATCCTGTCCGCCTACCTTATATGAAGACTTTGAACTATCTGCAGTACGCTTGTTGAAAACAATGCCATTGTCCGTTGTTCTTCCATCATACGCGCCAAAGAAATCCCTCGCAAAATTTGATCACTAGAGAATTCAAAGCTCAGTCTTGTCAGTTTCAATGCACGCATTTTGCTCTCGCTATTAAGACTTTGTCATACATATTCATGAAATACCTTATTTATAGGGTCATCATAATTGAAATTATCCATACATGTGCTGTTACACTGAGAATACACTGCATGTTTAAAATGTGTTAGTTTCCATAGATGTAGTTACCTATGTACGTTTGGAGAGTAAAATCGAGTCCTTGCTATAATAATTTCTTTTAATATATAGGAATGCTTTGATTTTACGTGAATCTCTCACTACATACAATGAAAAATATTTTTTTCAATAGCCTGAAGACAATAACCCGAAAAGAAATGCACAGAATTTTATTCAATCAATCTACTAGTAAAAGTAGTAAATAAAAATATGCAATGGTATATATTTCACAGATACTAAACAAGTTTAAGAAAATCGCTTAATTAACGTTTATACTATACGTTCAAATTGGGGACTTATTTGGACGTGTTTTTAGCGTTATTATTTGGGTGATTCACAAACGTTTTCAACTTCACCGGTTCTGAAACGTTTAAAATCAGTAGATGTGTTACCTGGGATGTTACAAACCCTCTATTCAGGGTATAGAACCCTGCAGGCGAAATCCTGGGGGGTGATGACGAAATTTTTGTGATCAGTAGTTGGAGCTGAAGTTCACAACATACACGCAATTTAATACATCGAAATTAATAATAAATATTATGGAATTTTGTTAACTAACATTTTGTGCCACCCGTTCAGGCTGTTTGTTCAAAGCTTCTATTTCCGCTATATCCAACAGATTCAAAGCCTGAATATCGTACAAAAATACAGAACTTCACCGCTCAACAAAAAATACTCAACTGAAAGGTCAGGGCTGTCAGTAATATAAGAAATTTACTAAATTTAAAATAAATAATTTTACCTCTTCTTCCATAGTACTACACACATTGCATATGGAAAGCAACAGGTACATACAGAGTAGTAGTGTTAGGAACTGATGTGGAATAATAGAATAGGTAATACTGGGTACGAATGTATTCTGATTTCTAGATTGAACTATCACGAATATGAAAAAATAAATTGTAGCCAGAATGGAATACATAAATGTCGGAATTTGGGAAAAAAGTCGAAACCCGAAGGTGGAATTTGCTTCTTTGACTAGTTTTAAACACTTATCATAATTTGAAAAAAACTTTGTAAAGTCGTCATCACCGGTTGTATTCTCAGAACGTTTCATGAGGAGCTCGGCCAAGATATGATTTAATTCATGCAGAAACTTTTGAATGATTTGAAAACATATGGTAGCTAGTAATGTCTGAAAGAGGTACAAGGAGAAGGCAAAATTCCAAATGTAATTGAGAATAACATTTGTTACAGATATATCCACATCTCCACGGTGTTTAGTCATAAGAGTTTGCAGTAATGCAACCACCTCCAGGACAAGAAAAGTAGTAAATACGATCATTATTATTTTGCTCTTCGATTGCATTTGACTTTTAAAGGTCAAGCCTTGATTTTCATTACAAAATATGTCCTGGTAAAGTGCTTCTAGATTTGTCCAAAACCTTCGAAAGGATTCTCGAGAGTAGAATAAATTGATGGTGACAACAATATTGTTAATTAGAAATACGGCACCTTGACTTGTGATAACCAAAATATCCAGAGTTACTTCAGTTATGCTAGAGACCCAGTTTTGGTTGGAATTGAAAAACCAAAAAAATCTTAAAACTATAAACAAGTTAAAGAAAACAGTGTACCAGGCGGTAAAACTCCTCAGAGTAAAGACCAGCTCGGAACAATTTTCCCTAGTATTAACAACAGAAAATGGAAACTGTCCACAAATTTTGAGAATAGAAAACGCAGGATTCATTACTCTAAACACGTACTTTGTTTCCTCAGAAGCTACATATATTTCTGGGCTTTTAAAGCTATTATTCATTTTCCATGTGAGAATTTCCTGAACATGTGTAACGGTTGATGCTTTGGGGTCCATGTCTACTCTATTCAGCAGTCTAAAAGCGGTTGTATATGAGTTAGTGGAGAAAGTATTATTCAGACAGAGTAGTAACAACAGACACTTGTCTAGGAGCAGTTCCTACTGGTAATATTGAACTATGATTATTAGAAAGTGCTGAACTTAGTTGATTCCTAAATTTGAATACCTTTATGTGCATGTGAATGTTTAACGTATAAATGTAGCAACTTTTGTTTAATCAGTACGTTCTAATCATGAGTCAATAATACATGCTCTAAAAAATTAATTTCATCACGATGATTTATTCCGATAACATTTTTGGCCGAAACTGCTAATTAAGCAAACAATTAAAACATTTAAAAACAAGTACAAAAGACTATACTGATTTAGCTCCTGTGCATCCTCTATACTTTACTTATTTGTCTCCTTCATCCATGAATCTTCTAGATTGGTCTCATGAACTTTTATGCGCACTGCATTCATAAACTTGACGAAAAACTGGGCGTGACAGGGAAACAGTAAAACATTCAAGGGAACAGTTCTGCTTCATATATTTAAGCTTGTACGCACTCATTATGCATTGGACGATTGGACAGCATGGATGTTGGTTGAGTGTGAGTATAGAGAGTTGAGGGAAATGGAGGTATGTATGCGACCTGTCAAAGGTTAGGCGGAGGCTCTAAAGTACTACAGATAAAAGGGAAAGCAGGTGGATAAGGCTTTGGGTAGTGAAAGATCTGCGTGAGATCTGACTTCAGAGCAGGAGGAATTCTGGTTTTTGTTTCAAGAGATCACTGCAGAGCTGTCACTGTTGTAAAAATGTTTTTGCATTTTTAAATCTTAATTAAAAACAGTTCTGTTTCTAAATTAGTTTGGAAGAGTTTCCCTGAACTGAGCAGCAGTAGTACAGGTTATTTTGTATTAATCGCTCAAGTGTCACAGAAACTGGAAAGAAGGGAAAGGAAAGCAGCATCACTTAACATTTTGGGACACCTGGCTCACGTGTCTCTTCTAACGACGACATACTATAGGAATCTTCCTGATTTGGGGAAGAGGACAGTATTTAATATATAGACCGGGCGAGTTTCACTTTAAAGGTTCGGGATTTACAGTGAATCATTGATTAGACTTTTGCAAGCTTGCGATTTCTGAGAAAAATACTAAAAATGTGTGGAAATTGTCCCAGAATTTTAGTATTTTTGTAAACGTTTTGAAATAATAAATGAACATGCCTCACACTTTTGAGTCCCACAGTCGCAATTTTAAACTTGGACTGTTCGTATTAGACGCAAATGAATCCCCATCAAAATCGTTACAAGATATTATGTTCTAACAAATTCATCTGCTCAATACATTCTAAATACATGAATCGATAATACATGCTCTGAAAAATTAGTTTCATTACGATGATTTATTACGATGAAACAGCAAATCAAGTAAACAATTAAGTAAAAGTTTAAAGCACAATTCTGATTGAACCCTTGTGATGTTCAGCTTCTACGTTTTACTTTGTCGGCTTTTTTCATCCATGAATCTTGGAGATTAGCTTCATCAACTTCTGTGTGCTCTGCATTCATAAACATATAGATGTACGCAGCTGGGTAATTGTTTTCCCAGTTTTGATGCAGGTGAATAGCATTCTTCGAAAATAATAATATTATTGTTTTTTTAATACTTGGTGTACAAAAAACAAACATCATAATTATTCACGTTTGAACTGAGCCAAAACTATGAAGTACGTTGTTACAGTGGCTGCAACCTAAAATATTAGAATGATTTCTAGGTAACATCTTGTAAATTATGAAATTCTAATAAATTAGGAAATCCACTGCTTCTCGCAATGCTAGAATATACACGGCGAATAAATACAAGCTGAAAATGACATTATTTATTTAATTGATGTAATCACTTACAGATGTGATGAATCGTCGATTCAAAGTATAAAACCCTCGGGGCGATATCTTCAGACGGGATTTTGAAATCTTGCCAATCAACAGTTGGAGCTGAAGGACATGCATATTTTGTAAAATGTTGTTGGCATTTTTGTAGGAATTGTATAATGGAAACAAATTGCAGAATTGCTTAAAATAAGATACATATTCTAATTATACTAAAGTTTCAAGAGGGTATGTGCGTTTGTGTGCATCTCGTTTCTTTTTCTAACTCAATTGGAGGTATTTTTATGTTGGGGATGGGGGACACCTAATGTGTTAGAAATTGGGCTCTTTATAGTTTTGTCAGGGATACGGGTGAATTTATGTATTAGGAGTAAGGGCAAATTTATACATGGATAGGGAGGATTTTATGCAGTAGGGCGAGTAGGGTTAAGGGAACTTTACGGGTTATGAATAAGGGGAGCTTCATACTTTAGACTTTGTAGACATTCTCTGGTTTTAAGTTCCGGGTAGTGAGAGCCTATTTGTACTTACTAATCGGGGGTGATTTTTGATTTATGTATAGCGGGAGCTGTTTAGGTTACGGATAATGGCATGAATTTTACAGGTGGAGTATTCTTATCTTTGATGTTCCTCAGTGGAGCCAACCCGTTATAGGAACGGCAGGAACAGTAGAACACAATTATCATAAACTTCATTTTCGTTAATCTTACTAAAAGTGAGACCGAATTTATTGACAGATGGTGATCTACTGTATCATTAACTTTTAAAAACTGCTAGCTCATACCCCAATTACTAAATTCGTTCATTTTCAGCACAAACGGTTTGTCAGAATAAATTTATTTGAACTCATATGATGAAATGCCACACTAAAACTTAACTTACCCTGGAAAAAATCCAACAACTTGAAATGTTAGATTTTTACAAGGTCATGAAATTGCAAAATTATCATGTCTAAATCCATCTAATTTTTTTTCGCATATCACGAATTCTTTAACCGAAATTTGACTAAGTGATTATAAAAGTAACACCCCAGCCAAGAACCCATACTTTTTCGCACAAAATTCAAATTAAACTTTCATAGCAGTTTTATTCAAGACTCAAGATCGGACCATATTCAACATATCGTGAGAGATCTCTACTTTTACCTCATGTTGAAGAAATTCTGGTCCTATGGAACTGTATTCACAATACGGAAGAGCTGGAGCTACAATATTTTGCAAGAAGTTACCTTCTGACATGAAATTTCATGAAATAAGCTCACACAAATCTATTTCGAGTATCCTTTTTAAGCTAAAAGAAAAATCGCTTTTTTCGACTCTAGTGACAAGAGTGCATTGTAGCAAGGTAAATCATAATAAACAATAATTTTCATTTGGTCTACTGTTACCCCCGTTCGTGAACAGATGGACTCTACTGGTTACTTAATTACATTCTAATTAAATCAATTTCTAAGTCCTTACAATTTTTATAGTTGGTTTGGGCTGACTGCATAAATATTCAACATTTAATATATCGGAAGGCTTCAAAGCCTGAAATCGAATAATAATTCCTAATAATTTTCAAACATTAGCGCAGTGCTACATCCGTCACGAATATTATGGTAGTACATGTATAATATTACAAACTATATAATGCATCAGATACGAAACTAAGCATTTGTTTACCTCATTCATGATGGCGTCACAAATATTGCACAATGAAAAGAGCAAGTAAATGCATAAAATTCCAAGTGGAAGCTGAGCTCGAGAAATTTTGTTAAAGTTGTCCAAACTTTGCTTACTTTCAGAGAGGAAAGAAAATAGGAAAAAATAAATCACAGCTAGGAGAGAATATATTAAAAACCCAACTTGAAGGAGAAGCCTGAACCCAAAGACAGCATTCGCATCCTTTACTAGAAGGAGACATTTTTCATACTTTGAAGCCAATTTAATGTACTCTTCCTGTTCAGCCGACTGATTGTGATAGGAGCCAACCAAATGAAAATGTGTACATCCTTTCGTCGAGCTCCGATTCAATAGCTCGCCCAATTCTTCGTTGAGTCGACGTAAAAACTTATGAATGACGTGTAGACAGATTGTGACAAATAATGTCTGGAATATGTAAAACATACTCACCAGATTCCACACGTAATCCAGCACAGGCATTAAAGTGTTTGCACTTTGAAATAAAAATAACTCCCACATCATTCCCAAATTCAAAAAACAAGCTGACGCTACTATCGTGATCATTTTTATACTTGTGTATCGTAATTTGAGTTTGAAAGCAAGTCGCTGGTCCTCAGTGCAAAAGCATTGCTCATAAACCAGTTCTAAATTGAGCCAGAAATCCAGAAACCGCTGTCGAGAGTAGAATATGTCAATGGTTACGAGGATGTTAATAATTACAAACGTAAGACCTTGTCCCAAGAAAATTGCTAAGTCTAAGTTCAACGTAAAAGTATGTCCGAAAGTCCCACGGTTTGGAAGGAAAATCATTTTTAAGAACATCAAAGAATTAAATGCTATGCTGTACCAAGCAAGGAACCCTCTTAGTGAGAAAACAAGCGTTGCCTTTCCTTCTATAGTTCCAACTGAAAAAGGAAACTGGCCACAGATTTTCAAAATAATTAAAAAAGGGCGCAGAGTTGTAAATACGTTTTTGGTGCCTTTACAGATAGTTGAAGATTCAGTTTTTTCTGTATTACTGGTATTGGAATGAATTATTTTGCAAACTGAAGATTTACAATCTTGGATGTGGGGTGGTAATGACATTTTCAAAATTCTTTTGGAGTTCTTTAAGCTTTCGTGTTCAGGAAACAAATTAGAGCTCGACACATGAAGCTTTACTAGTTAGAGGAATTTTATAAGTCGGGACAATGGGGTATTTGGAAGAATATTTGCTATTTCACCGCTAATTTGACTCTTATGAATGCTCGTGCTCAGGAAGAGAAGGGAGTGAAATGTTTGCTTGTACACACATTAATGCATGCATTATTTGCACTTTCCTTCATCGGTTTCATTTCATAACGAGCATTTGCTTGGAATAAATATTTATTCATCGTTGATTGAAATTGTGGACTTCATCGGTAACAAATAATAAGCAAATATAAGCTATGTATTTATAATTTGTCCATGAATGCAGCATGATCGCAAAAACATTGAATTTTAATATCACTAGCTTAAATTTTCATCGGCTTCGCCAGGGGAATATACATAACATACTTTATGTGGCATACATATGTATACCACATAAAGACTACAATGCTAGACTTTGTGGTACATGGTACTTGCAAACCAGTAGGAGTGCGCCAGGAAGAGAGCAAAATTTAATAGTGCCATCAGCGTCAGATTAATTTATTTTGATGTATTTCCATTGTGGAGTAGTAGTAGTACATATTAGTAGTATATTACTATAGTGAAGACTGCCATTAATACAATCTAAACAGGATTCTAAGCTGAATAAGGCTCTAAGGGGCGAAGCATCACAATTTCATGTAACATCACAAGCTAGTAAACTAGTTTCTGTAATACCTTAAAATGTTTATGCATATAGTGAGCGCTAACTATTCTACAGTAACGTTCATACATACGGGTGGCCTTTGTAAGTATAGCTTGGAGTAACTCACAAAATTTTTAATAGAACATTTGAATGAACTGAATGATCGTGATTGTAATGGATGATTTAATTAATGATTGAATAAACTGAATATCAGAACATTAACCCGAAGGATGTAACTACTTCACACGTCATTCACACTTACTAAAGTTCAGATGATGGGTTTCAACACACTATGGAGGGTGTGAAACATTTGATTCATAGTTTCTGCTCTAATCTTACAGCTGGAAAATAATGAGTCATTCACAGTAATTTTCAGTTTATTCTCGGAATTGATCCGTCAAATCCTAATAAACTATTTACTCAAAATTATTTAACAACAAAATTTTGTAACGATGTAATTAAACCTAATTGTATAACATATTAAAAGGTTGATTATATTCAGCGCGTATTGTCTCATTCTGTATGCATACATACAATAAATTTTAAAAGACATGTTCATGAAACAGAATATATATAATTGGAAATGAATAACAAACATAGGGTGGTATTCAGGTTGCTACTCTCCCACTCAAATCCGCACTCAACTCACAAATGTTTGAGTGCGAGTGACGTTTTGGTATTCTGGTTGAGCTTTCTCAACCTGCGCTCATTGTCAGTGGGTGCACTCCCGTTATTGAGTGACACATTAAGTCACCAATTTGGTCACTAGATTCTCCACTCGCCTGTAGTTACATACATGCGTAAATTGATACTTATTTAAAATGAAGATGCAGCAACGAAACATAACCTATAAGTTACTTGAACGCCTCCAAAAGTTTAAAAATCTGTTTAAACTGAACTTAAGGCATTTAAAAGATTTATCAAATCCCTTTGAACTTTTCAGTGACAATTTATTTCGGGAGAAATTTCGATTTTAACCTGTAATTTATTGCATTTCTCAGCAATCTGTTCACGGAATCATAATCAAAGTATGCACAATTTTTGGCTTCGTTGCAATCTCGATTTATGAAATTTTCAAACTAAAGCAACGTTCAATCAGTGAGAAATTTTTTTAGGTTTATGGAAGTTTTATGGAATCGCAAACTTTCGGGGTGATATAAAAAATTCCTAAACATACATGCATTATACACAGCATTTATTTTGCCTGGTTTCTTCTAATATTTAGTTTTTTTGGTAGTTAATACTTTTATGTAGGTACTTAAAAGATTTATCAAAACCTTTGGAACTTTTTAGTAACAATTCATTTCGGGAGAAATTTCGATTTAAGAATACTTTTGTTTCTGCGTTCCTGTTACCGATTGTCACAACTCAGTTACTATCTTGTAAAGGTGGACATGTTCCAATTATTTTTCAGATATTTTGCATTAAGATTTTTGGCCACTGGGTCATTCCAATCAGTAATTGCGGACACAGGTTTCATTTCTCAACCATCAGTTCCCCGAATCATATTGAAAATATTTACAATTGTAAGTTGAAGGGTGAGAGTTGACTTCTATTGGCAATTTTTTCCATACATTTTCTTAGAGATCGTTGAAAACTATTGGTTTTTTTTTCAATAACGTTTTCATGGGATTTCACAATGGAAATTAAAAATCCTCGTTTGGATGTATGTACCTAAAGGAGGAGACTAGCTTGTCTAGAATTTGATGTTTTTAGGAAGAATTATTGCAGGGAGTTTGTGTCATTTTGTGTGCGAAAATGAAAATAATAAATTGTATTCTTCTTAGAATGGAATTCGTTTGTTTAAATGAATTTTTCTGTAATGCCGGTAACTACTTATACATAATTACTTCGCATGTTTCCAACAGTTAGGGGTCTCTCACGGGAGTGCTGGTTTTATTTTTGAGTGGTGGAAACTTGTATTCCATTGCCACTAGTACTCACACTAGTTCTCTGACTCACACTCAAGCTAGTTCTAGTGTTAGTGTGAGTATTTAAATGTAACTTGAATACCACCGATAGGATCGACACGGCAAACACTTTTTCTGGACGTTGCATGTAGAGGTAAATGTAAGCTAGAGTTTCTGTAATGACAGAAAAGTAATTATATGGTTCAGATAAATTGAAATGTTATGTAAAGTAATTATGTAACTATTTCGCACTCACAAATAAATACACAACTTGAATATGTAATAAACTACAGTTTCAAGTTCCAGCGCAAGAGCATAATAGATGCAATTCGAAGAACTGTCATATCGGGTAAAGGTTCCTTGATTCTCCTAGAGGTTATCATTTAAAACCATATGTTTTTAAGCCGTTATTGGCTTTAGGAATGATTATAAGCCATACTGTACTATATAATAACATTGCTGTACATATATGTCCGGTAAAAGTACAATAACCCCTGTAAAATACATTAGGTACCTTTATTTGTTACATTTTCATTGGTTAAAATAATGTCTAGAATATTCCAGGAGGTGGGCACTTACATGCTCACCTCCGTATATAAACCCCAGCCTCGTCATTCTCGGTGGCGAGAGAATCCCGAGCAACAGGCTGAGAAAGGCTAGGAACGCGTGTAAGAACAAGACGAAGTATATAACCTTTGTACGCACAATATACAATAAATCTACATTTTCCTCTTCATTTTTTTTCTCTCTCCTTACTCTCTTTCTATTTTTATTCCATCTCCACAGCTTCCGATTCCTAAATCCTATTCATAAATAACAATGTATATGTGTACGTAGATACTTATAATAATTACATAAACGATTTTTACGATATAAGCTTTAGCTATCTACTAATTTTGCACACTAAATTGCAAAGCAGTATGGTCAAATATACAATTTTGTGCAAAAGAAATTATTCTTTATTTTATTTAATATATAAGGCATGCATAAAGATGTATAATATAAGACTTTATCAGGATGTTTGGGCAAATCGTTCGTTCTAGCTTGCTTCCTTTAGTCTTCGCCTTACACTACGGTCACCAATATTGACTCCAGCACCGCTTCTTACGATGTTAGCGATCAGGTTTAATGGACACTTCCCATTTTCTACGGCTGACTTTATTATGTAGCGACCAACGCTCTTGCCGGTAATCATAGGTCGGCCAGTCTGAGGTTTTGTAGATTGTTCCGAACCTCGTCCACCTTAAAATCATTCTGAACAGCTGGATACGGAACATGTAGCAATTTGGGGTCTTTTAATAGAAACGCCGTCTGTATACCACCGGATAATTAACGCCTTAGGATCCTGGTTTAAAGCTTTTCCCCGGACCGTAACTGCATAATTAATTGGATTATGACACTATTCTCCAAGCCGGAGTTTTTTTTGTGAATTCTGCGCAGAGGGGGAATTGAGTACACATGCATAATGCAAATTTTTTTTCCGTGAAAATTTTCTTTGTAAATTCAATAAACTTTAAATGTTATAGTTATAATACTCTCAGTCACTACTCTTTGCAAATGTATGATTTACAAGTCTTTGGTTTGATTTAGAGGATATCTATTATCTGAAAGTTTTTACATGATTTGTATTTTGCATTTTTGCACAGTGTCATGATTCGGTGTGATTGAAATATACATGTAATAATACACATAAAATGTTAAAACATGAAATAAGTTGTCCGTCTATAATATATGTGATAACACATCCCTACAGCTTTGCCCTAATTTGAATAGTACTAAACAGTTAATATTGACAGGCTAAATGAAATACTACCAGTACGGAATGGTTTAAATAAAATTGCAGATGAATATTGAAAGGTCGAATATTTTATAATTTTATTACATATGTAGGTCCACTGCATGGTATCCACACTGGCTACACCGCCACCAATGGGATATTTAACACACTGTGTACCACACTATAACGTATAATGGTTACTGGATAATCCACTGATGTCGGCAAGTTTTTATTTTCATCAATAAGGTAGTTGGTAATTTGAAAAGAAACCCAAGAAAATCATTACATTGAATTCAGCTGCTGATAAGTAAAGCAACAATGCTTTCAATTTCATCGTCACTGTTTAACCCTAATTTCAAAATAGTTTGGTTTTTCGCGTTAATCAGCTAGTTTATATGGGTAACACGGGACGACAGTATCTGAAATTTAATTCAGTTTAAAGTTTTGGTTCAAGACACTACCAATAAGAAATCTAGTAGAATGATACATTTCTGGAAGGAGTAGTGCTTACATTGTTTGATCACACAAATTAAATAGAAGCCTTCGTATAAATAAATGTCAAACAAAAAGTATATTACAAAAGAGTTGTAGGGGGTACGAATAGCTGTTGCAATTTACGGTATATTTAGGTATAAAGGCAAATGAAACTAGAAGGGTTTCATGTCCACATTGATTACAGCAAGTGAACTTTCTTATTTTCTTCATCAGAAATAATTAATTCCGAATTATTAATGCAAGTGCAAGACTCACCCAATGAATTACTTGATTCTCAAGAAACAATTAATTCCTTCATTAGTTCGTACTTGAAATAGAAATATTGTAAATGTGAATACGGAACCAACTACCTGTAAAATACAAACGACTAAGAATTAATACAAGCAATAACGATAATCCTTCTTGAACAAGCAATGCTAATGTTCTACATGAAATTAGTTTCAACCTTACTGGATAAATAAAAATAATTAAAAAATGTATCTGACGGAACGAGAACAAAGAGGTTGTCGAGTCGGACGAATCAGATTTAGATTTCCGTAAGAATCTATGTAGAGAATTCGCATTTAGATCATCGATTTGGATTACGTTTCAAATTCAGAATTCTCCAATTTCTAAAATCCTCACAATCCGCAAATCCACTGCACATATAAAGTTCAGAATTCAATACTGAATTGGATTGCGAATTAGATTAAGAATTTAGGCTGTACTTGTAGAGTTTGAGATTTCATATTCGAATGAATTTAGATTGCCAATTCGGTCTTTAGAATTTTGATTTACATTTTTTGTGTTGAGACTTCGTATGAGAATTGCGCTCAATGGATTTACTCACCCAAATCATTACATAAAACCTAGAAGCAAATGATTTAAAATGGCGAATCGCTTCATGATATCTTACGCGCCATAAGTTTAGGGATTTTCCGGCGGCAAGGATATTGAGTTGTTTTGGAAATCCGAAAGTACAGGGTGCTCAATAACCTTTGTGCATCTAGGTTTTCCAAGATCTAATTATGCTACACAATTGTATAACACAAATTCTTGTAAATAATTTTATTGCAGATCCATTATTAGTTTTTAGCAATCGGTTTATGAATACAGAAGTTACGAACGATTTTCTAAAATAAGTCAGAAATAAGCGGAATTGGTAAAAGGAGCAAATTTGTCACCTAATCTCTGACATTCGGAAGCTCAGAAATGCAGTCCAAGCTTTTCTCTACTTTTTGGTGAAACAATTATTCTGGATAAACCCGTTGCAACATTGGGAAACATCGGGAAACAACATTGGGTTGTGTATAATTTTCGTAACGCTATCTTGGGGCAACATGTGATTCAATTCCTGAAGAAAGGCAATACAATCATTGACTTCATCACAGTTCCCCCTGCATGAAAGCAAAAACGACCTAGAAACTCCTGCTAGACAACAGAATTGTCTTGTTCGGGAATTCGAAAAAAAGCATGATTTAAATCCGTTTGAGCTCGTATGAGTCTTATTGAAATTCAACGCCGTGGATCTTTTAATGCAGAAATAACGAGTGACTTGAACGAAACGATAATTCATATGCTGGAAGAAACTGGCGTTTTTTAGAAACTGCTACTGTCAATTTCACCAAGACTGGACGAATTTCGGAATGCTTGAAAGTCTTACATACATCATTGAATTTTGAAAGTTTATTTTATTTTCTGGTTATAAGTTTTGTAATAATTGTTGACGAATCACAAGAATTATTTTCTTTCCTGTCCAGAATAAAATTCTGTACAAGAATTCGCCTTAACAATTGTGTAGCACAAATAGATTTTGGAGAACCTAGATGCACAAAAGTTATTGCGCACCCTGTAAAAACGAAAAGCTACCAACATAGAATCTCATTCTCAGAACATTCTCAGTTCTAACATTCATTTAGAGCTCGTGGCCTAAGGTCTGAGGCTTTAAATGGCAATTCGAAGAGAAATCTAAATCGAATTCTCGTGTTTTCTTTTATAATTTTAAGATTTCACGAAAGATCGTTCGAATTCCATTTCTTAAATCCACATTTGATTCGCTTGACTCTAAAACCAGCACAAAAACCAATAATTAATTTCAATGCAACATTACCCGAGTTATTAGACTGTGATTCACGCTGAAGATGTTTCTGGCTGTTAAAGTCCATTTCCACTCTGTAAATTCTGAACAGCACGTCTCCCAACTATTTGGACACTGTACGTAAAGATTTTCAATCTTAATAGATTTGCACAGCATAAATGTTAAACCGAATGAATTCCAAGCAATGGTGTATCAATTCTTCAACATGTAACTCTACTACAATAAATAGTGTAATTTTGTCAATTGTTAACGTATGTAAATAATTCTACATTTGTATTCTGCACTGTGTGAGTTGCTCACCTTTCCTTGCAGACATAAAAAATTCACCCTACTCCTCAAGCATTCTTGGTTCCTTTTGATCTAAAAGCCATTAACACAATATAAAATTTCAGTTTACATAAAAATAATTTTTCAACAACAACATCTGGACACTGCTTATTTTAATGCTCCGTTTTATCGATAACAATAAACAACTACAATACTTACACTATTCTGCATAAACTCTCCCAAAAATATCGACATTCCGGTCACGAATCCAGTAGTAACTACTACAAAAAAACTTTGGGTATTCGTAGGATCTTCCAAAAACAAGCTTAGACAGGCTGTGAGTAAAAAAATTCCTCCAGTTATTACAACTAGAAAGTACGATCCTGCTATTTTGGAGTAGGAACCATAAGCTGCTCTCAAGTGCTGGATTAATACCCAATACTCTTTAACATCCAATGTATTCGATTCAATGATTGATGCCTTATTCTCACAGAGGTTTTCTTTACCAATAATGATGATCTGGTTGCAGTTTATACTGGATGAATAGCGTTCTCGAACTGATGCAAAATATTCGGTTTTGTTTAGAATGGATTTATATACTTGTTGTTGACAATCCGTTATCCAGATGCCAACAGTAATCACTAGGGTAAAAACAGTAGCAGTAGTGGTCCTGAAATTCAGTTTAATCAGGAAAACAAATATGATGACCACAATCCTACTATTGCTTACAAAAATAGTAGTTCTGAGAGGGGCAATGTCATTGTTCAAGAGACTAATATGGCCGGCTATGGTTTCTTGACAAAGTTGTATTACCATACCAAGTAAAAATATCCCCCACGTGGTAAATATCAGTGTATATTTTATTCTAGAGAACTCGAATGAGTTATTTTTGGAGTGTTGTCGGAGTTTTTCTTGAAGTAATACAATTTTTCTGCATGTCTGGATCCAGAGTCTGCATCTAAATAAGCTGATTTGATGATAGAGAAAGGTGCTGACCAGGGATGATAGTAAAAGGGTGTAATAAATAATGGAAGAATAGGCTGGAGTCCCATTGTACAGATTTTCGGGAGGGTTGTTAAGCATTAAGACCCAAATTGGATATGCATATAAAACTGGGAGGGCAAGACTGAAGAAAAATATGGGGTGACAGTATTTGAATTTAAGATGATCGGGTCTAGCCCATGGATTCGTAGCTGGGAATATGCCCTGAAAAGAGGCAACTACTAAGAAAATTCTGAACCAAATTGTCCCCATTCCAAATATTCAGGTATAATTTTATAAAGTCAGACGAGTTCTTAATGGAGTATGAACTTCCTCGACATTTAATTCGCAATGTTCGGATAGGACATTAATAAGCAACACACTGGTACTTCTCAATCAAAAGTATTTTTGAATACAATCCTTGATTACAACCATCCCGTACTTTGTAAACTTAATCTACAACATTTATTTTTTAAATGCAAACGTGGATGAATTCCTTTTAATGTGCATCATTCTTTAAGAACTTCGTTCAATTAACAAAGGACTACCAATAAAGGATACGCAATTCTGTAACATTTTAGGGTAGCAAAAGAATTATTATCTGAATTGAAAAAAGCTTTTAGCTCTTAATCTGTAACTAATAAAATGAAGCCTGAATCTACAACCTTGTTTTGTAGCTAATGACCTTGATCGAGTTTACAAATGCTCCAGTGTAATTACACAAACTAAGATACTAAAATTTCTTGGCACGAAGTAGTCAATTCATGTACCAAATGCAAAGTGGTAGTGTCAACAAATTGTTTGATCATGTCAAAATTCCATTTCAACTCAGGATTTTGCCCTAGGTTTTTTCGATGGTAGGAGAATGATTCTAAAATTCATGATAGAAGGAGAATATTGCAATGTAGTGCTTAATGAAGCATTCAAAAGATCCGTTCCACCATTGGCTGAGAATTTAGAAGGTAGATTAGGACCAGTGCTGCGATCGGGTCAAGTAATTTAAAAACTTGACCATGAACTTGACTTGACCATGAAACTTCAAGTAATTTTCAAGACACAACCTGAACTTGATAACTCGCGTTCCTGTGATTACTTAACTTGTCAAGTTCAAGTAATCAAGTAAATTTTCGAAGACCCGAACTTGATCAAGTAGTTACAGTTCCAAACTTGACTTGAACTTGACTTGACCATGACTTGAACGTGACTTGAACTTGATAATTCAAGTTAAGTATCACAAGAAATAAAATATGCCCACATAATTTTTTACCATACATCTGCAAATTATTTTCGTCGGACTGAAAACCAAAACTCATTCAGAAAACACTTTTAATACTATTTTTTATTTAAAACCATTCGAGGACATCCTTTAGCGTATACTGAATACAGTAAAAGTTAGTTATAAAGGATGGTACAATTTTTAAAGGAATTTCCCTTACAAGAAACGTGTAACTGTGTAAATGAAAGTTGAGGTCAAACAAATTCATCCCGCATATCAATACATTCCTTATAAGCTGATCTCTTATAATGGACCTTCACTGTATATCTGACGAGTATTGTATGGTGTCAAGTTTTATTTAATGTTCATATATGTATGTTTACATATACATACCTATTTGAGCATTCCTAGTATTCTTAACTTAATATTGAAGAAAGTAAAACTAGTATTTACTTGTTTATTAAATGATTTTTGTAATGGGCAATCCAAGCTCCTTTTATATTGAAAATTATTTACCCAAGTTGAAACTAATAATTCTAAGTAATAATACGAATTATTAAGATAATTCTTTCATTTCATGGAGAGGTTACTGCAACAACTAACAACGTCAGTTAAACAAAACCTTCATAAAACGGACTCTGGGTTTGATTTTTGTTCTTTGATTTATAACATACGCAAACAAAATACCCTGAACATGACAAGAAATTGGATTGTGATTTTGAAATTGCTTCCGCCCTTTATGGCATGCGCAATCTAAAATTACTTGAACTTGACCATGAAATCTCAAGTTCATGTTCAAGTTTTTTCTTTCCATTACTTGACCATGAACTTGACTTGGGGTTCAAGTAAATTTGTCTTACTTGCACTTGAACCTGACTTGTCTTAGAATGTCATGGTCAAGCCGGTTACGTACTTGAACTTGACCCGAATGATTCAAGTAAAAAACTTGGCCTACTTGAAATTGACTTGAAAACTCAAGTATTACTTGAACTTGTCCGCAGCACTGATTAGGACGTGAATGTGCTGACGACACTGTGACTGTCACAGGGAGTTGTATGTCTACAACTGATTATTTTAAGCAGAGCGTTATTTGAAAACCTTTTTTCAGTGAAAAACAGAAAAGGGTACCGCATAGGCATGAACCACACAATGTACAACTATAACACAGTTCTGCAGTTCTACCAGTAAAATTTGTAGACATTAATGTTGTCTCAATGTTGGCACACGAAAGCAGGAGAAAATCCTCGGTATTGTCACGGTTATAAAATGCTGGTACGTGTGTGCATCCGTCACACCATATTTGTCTTCTCATATGGAGACACCATTTAGCTTATGGATAGTGGAACATTTTAGTGTTGTACAGTATAGATAGGGGTAGCTGTTTCCGCTACCCAAGATACATAGATGATGCTTTTACATTACGGATAGCGAAGCATTTTTGGGTGCGAGTAAGGGAGTTAAGTTTTTCTGAATGTTACGGTCAGAGAGAGCTTTTTAGGATATGGAATGTGACAAGATTTTAATAGCTATTACATGTATTTAAGTATGTATATGTTTTCAGATTGATGTCTGATATCTCCACGCTATTGTATGCCAGTGGAGTTCATCTTTTCTACGATGGACTATGGACCATAACAGCACCATAAAATGTAATCACAGGCTTGTTTTTTATTTATGTCGGTACAGCGGAAAGATTTCACTAACTAAGGCTTCCATCCGACCGGATAAATCGAATATCCGATCCGAATCCGATCCGAACCGAAATTTCCGGATAAATTTTCTTATTATCCGATCCGACTGTTACGGATCGGATCAAAATTTTATTCATCCGTATCCGGTCCGACCCGCAGATATCCGAAATTATCCGAATTGATACCATTGGATGATGAAAAAAGTATTACGAATTTTCACAGCAAAAATGCATTTGCTTTTTACTACATCACAATATAAATCATTTTTGCATACATTAAGTACAAACTGAAGAAAAACTTTACAAACAACGTTGTAAATTTGAAGCACAGAATTAATAAGAAAACACGTAAAAAGCGGCACAGTTACTCCTTGGACAAATTTTTGTTACACACTTCGTTCTTATTGGTCCCTCGAACGCGCTAAAAATTTGATTTTCGGATATCCGTCGGATTATCCGATATTTATCATTTGTGATCCGAACCGATCGGATAAAGTCGTTTCCAAATCCGTTCCGATCCGAATCCGATGACCGGATAAGGGGTACGTATCCGATCTGATCGGATTGTGTTCGGATCGGATAAGTAGTGTATCCGATCCGAAATTTCGGATGATCCGATCGGATGGAAGCCTTATCACTAACCATAGGTGGTGAACTAATTTTTCAGACATTGGAAGGGCACTAACTACCAAGTTAGTGAATTCTCTCTATTGTATCTATTGTACCGACGCAAATAAAAATCGAAGCTATTGATACTTGTGGGTTTTTATTACTGTTAAACATTTTCCAGCAGGCAATTGTGTATAGTGGGGGGGGGGTAAGTTTATAGGTTGGTTCGGTACAGGCCTGGCCTCAAGTTCGGTTCAACTCATGATTCGCACTTGAACTTGACCCGAACTTGATTATATCACCATAATTAAGATCCGAACTTGAACTTGATTTTTTAAAAGTATGTACGAACCGGAGTAATCAAGTTCACATAATCAAGTTAATTTCGGCGAACTTGACCATGAATGGAACTTGACCATGAAGTTCAGAAAAACCTTGACCATGAACTTGACCATGAATGGAACTTGACCATGAACTTGACCATGAACTTGACCATGAACTTGACCATGAACTTGAATTTCTAGTTATAGTATTGTATGTATACTTATAATTAGAAAGGCTAACAAATTACATGAGATTTAATTTCCATTTATTTTTTAAAATTGAATATCAAAATTCAGAAGTAATGATTGATAAAACTTATAATAAGAGAATATAAAAATAACTAGGTTTCCCGTAGAATTTTTTGAATGATGCACGGATCTCATCAAAATTGGTTTGAGATTTGAATTTCAACCGTCCCTTCAAGCACAGACAAACACAAATGATGTCTTCTAACATTCTTTTAGGAGTTAGTAGGTCTGTGCCAGGACTGTTTGCAGCTGTATATTTTTGTAGAATCGCAAAATGTGAAATGCTTGTGGACCTTAGGTCATTTTTTCCGGCTACTTGATGCAGTTAGACTTCCATGATCAGCATCTTCTTCGCACTGTTGAGACTTTTCAGATGTGCTCATTTTCCAGTTGTTTTTAAAATAATATGATTATTAAAAAATTTAAATCAAGTTAAAATTAAAAAGATGTTGTGAAGAAGAAAATACAACAGGATTTAGCTTGTAATATTTGAGCCCGGAGTACGTTGAAAACGCAGAAATACCGGTCTAGCATTTGCACGCGAAAACGCTGTGACTTAAATTAGCGTTTACAGGTTCAGCAAGGACATCTGCATAAGAACGATTATCTATAGCGTATTATATGAGTATAAGAACTTGACCATTAAAAGTCAAGTTCATGTTCATGGTTTTGGGGTTATGTGATCCGAACTTGATCATGGTATTGATGTCAAGTCTATAATGAAGACCTGACCATGAACTTGATTCGAGCCTTAAAATCAAGTTCAAATTTCATGTTGACCCGAACTTGAGATTTCAGTGTCAAGTTCAAATTAACTTGTAACCCGAACTTGACTTGAACTTGACCTTGACCCGAACTTGTCAAGTTTTACTTGAACTTGAATGCCAGGCCTGGTTCGGTACAATTAGAAAAGCTGCGGAATTCATTTCTACTTTTTTCAGAATATAGTGTAAAAGTGATTTTATTTGATCTGGTGGTAAAAATATTCAGACAAAATAATAATAGCGGCAACTTGACTAATAAGTGTATCCTTGCAAAATGGAACTATGATAATTAGAAAGTCCTTTGAATTTAGCTAATTGCTGAGATGAATATTCTTGCGTACACACATGAGTTTAAATATGGTAACTTACTATCTGAGAATTTTTGGCATGAATCAATAATACAGTCTCTGAAAAATTTGCTTCGTCAGAATAATTTATTAACATTAATTTTTCTTACTCACCATGGCTAAAACAGCAAATTCAGCAATCAATTATGTACAAGTTTAAAACAATTCGGAATTAACTCAGTGTACAAATACAAACTACCCAATTATTCACTTTTGAACTGCGCCAAAACAATGAAGTACGTTGTCACTGTGGCTGCAATCTATAAAATAGAATGATTTGTAGCCAACATCTTGTATATTGTGTATCGGTACACAGTAAATTAGAAAACCTACTGCTTCTCACATTGCTAGAGTATTCACGGAGAATAAATACAAGCTGAAAATTACACGATTTATTAATTGATGTAAACACTTACAGATGTGATGAACCGTCGATTCAAAGTATAAAACCCTCCGGGTGATATCTCCGGACGTGATTTGGAGATCTTTCTAATGAATAACTGGAGCTGAAACGCATTTTTCGTATACTTTTGTTAGCAACTTTTCAACGAATTGTATAAAAGAAGCAAATTGCAGAATTGCTTAAAATAAGATACACACTAAAGTATCAAGAGTGTACGTGCGTTCGTGTGCATCTCACTCGTTTTTCTACTTTGGTTAAAATTGGGACTACAACTTTAAAGTGTTTTATTTTTAAACGTTGAATAATCGTCAACTTAGCAAAAGCACATTTAATTAAGTTTTTGGAATGCAGCAACTGTGCAATCACTTGCTGTTTTGGACCTGTCGATGACTGATTGGAAGTTCGCAAATAAAAATAAAAAGTGTTAAATTATTTTCCAAGTATTCTAAAGATGCATACGTATGTACATACATATTCCTATGAAGTACCTTCTTCCTTCTGTAAACTGTAGATATTTTTGCGTTAGGGATAGATGACACGGGGGCACGTAATACGTTAGGTATAGAGGGATTTTATATTTATGTCAGCGATCAGGGCGCATTTATGCGTTAGGGATAGGGAAACTTTACGGGTCACGAATGGGGGAGCTTTATATTTTTTTATATAATTATTAAAGGTTATGGATTTGAGGTATTTTAAGTTACGGATAGTGGGAGCTTTCTCGTTGTCATTTAACTGTAATTTGCTGATAGGGATGATTTTTAGCTTATGTATGGCGTGAGGTAATTAGGGTACAGATAATGTCAGGATTTTTAAGGTCGGAGTATATTCATTTGTTTATCTTGATGTTTCATTTGCCTATTTATTTAATACCCTACCGTTCTACGAAGAGCAGTAACATTAGTAGACCAAAAGTATCATAAGCTGGATTGTCGTTGATCTTGCTACAAAGAAATTTATTATTAAGGGTGATTTATCGTTAATATTTAAAAGTTTCTAGCTCACACCCGAATTAGTAAATTCTCTCACACTTAGCACTGGAACCAAAAACACATTTTCTTCGTTCTTTTTTCAACAAAAAATAGGATATTCGTAATTTATGAATTTATGTTTTTGAACTTATTTCATTAAGTGCATGTTCAAATTTAGTTAGACCTGGAAAATATCAAACTGTTTGGAAAATTTAGATTCTTACCAATGCATGTAACTGTAAAAGCATGATGTTAAAATCTATTATATATTTTTCGGAATATCCCACATTCTTTAATTCTGACAACGTGATTCTAAAAGTAGCATTCCTGCAAAAAAGCTCATACTTTTTCGTACAAGCCTTACAATTCACTTACACCAGTATTATCAAAATCTAACCGCAATCCACAATATGGTGAGAGATGTCTCTCCATTTAACCTGATGCTGAAGGAATTCTCGTCCACTATTCTGCAAATGTACATATTTTCAGGGTTGTAAAAATGAAAGTGCCAAGACGTGAAGCCTAAAAACTGTTCATAGATTAAGTTTGTGCTTACATAATTTACTACAAATTACCGGACATACTTTTTTTTATAAATTCTTATTTCGGAAATGGAAAATTGGAATCGACGTTTACTCTAAAAAATCCAAATATGGGTGTACTTATTTGTTGACCAACGTTAATTGTTAATTGGGTTATTGGGTCCATGGGGTGGTTATTCACGACATTAAGGAACGGGTATTTGATTTGTGTTCCCTTGATGAGCACTGTTGTAGTGAGATAAACGAAAGAGATGCTTCTGGTAATTTTGGCCTACTGTTACGCCCGTTCGTTGAACAGAGAGGGGGAGGGGGCTCCACGGGTCACTTAATTATATTTATTTGCAGTTATATCAATTTACAAATGCTTACAATCTTTAGAGCTGGTTTGGGCTGATTGCTTAAATATTCAACAGTTAATATATCGCAAGTCTTCGAAGCCTGAAATCAAATAATTAAGTTTAGAATAATTCGCCGTAATAATAATATAATAAATCGTAATAAATTTTATGGTATCATGATAGCAGATGTATAGTATTAGAAACTATATAATGCATCAGACACAAAACTAAGCATTTGTTTACCTCATTCACGATGGCGTCACAAATATTGCACAATGAAAAGAGTAAGTAAATGCATAAAATTCCAAGTGGAAGCTGAGCTCGAGAAATTTTGTTTCCAAAGTTATCCAAGTTTTCCAAACTGGGCTTATTTTCAGGGAGGAAAGAAAATAGGAAAAAATAAATCACAGCTAGGAGAGAATATATTAAAAACCCAACTTGAAGGAGAAGCCGGAACCCAAAGGCAGCATTCGCATCCTTTACTAGAAGGAGGCATTTTTCATATTTTGAAGCCCATTTAATGTGCTCTTCATGACCAGTCGGCTGATTGTGATAGGAGCCAACCAAATGAAAATGTGTGCGTACTTTCGTCGAGCTCCGATTCAATAGCTCGCTCAATTCTTCGTTGAGTCGATATAAAAACTTATGAATGACGTGTAGACAGATTGTGACAAATAATGTCTGGAATATGTAAAACATAATCACCAGATTCCACGCGTAATCCAGCACAGACATTAAAGTGTTTCTGCTTTGAAAGAAAAATAACTCCCACATCATTCCCAAATCCAAAAAACAAGCTAACGCTACTATCGTAATCATTGTGATGCTTGTGCACCGTAATTTGCGTTTGAAAAGGAGTCGCTGGTCCTCACTGCAAAAACATTGCTCATAAATCAGTTCTAAATTGAGCCAGAAATCCAGAAAGCGCTGTCGAGAGTAGAATATGTCAATGGTTACGAGGATGTTAATAATTACAAACGTAAGACCTTGTCCCAAGAAAATAACTAAGTCTAAACTCAACGTAGAAGTATGTACCCAATTCCCACGGTTTGGAAGGAAAACCATTCTTAAGAACATCAAAGAATTAAATGCTATGCTGTACCAAGCAAGGAACCCTTTTAGTGAGAAAACAAGCGTTGCCTTTCCTTCTATAGTTCCAACTGAAAAAGGAAACTGGCCACAGATTTTCAAAATAATTAAAAAAGGGTGCAGAGTTGTAAACACGCTCTTGGTCACTTTAGTTGAAGATTCAGTTCTTTTTGTATTACTAGTATCAAGAAGAATTTTTTTGCAAACGGAAGGTTTACAATCTTGGATGTGGAGTGGTAATGACATTTTCACAATTCTTTTGGAGTTCTTTAAGCTTTCGTGTTCAGAAAATAAATTAGAGCTGGAAGTGAAATTTTATAAATTGAATGTCTGGAAGTATATTTGCTATTTCACCACTAATTTGGTAATATGAATTGTCATGCTCAGGAAGAGATGAGAGGAAAATATTCACTTGTACACAAAATAACACATTGCATTTCAATTTTCTTTCATGGCTTTGAGCTCATTTGTGAAAAATCATTTGCTTACAATAAATATTGATTCATTTAGATTAATTGTGTTGCTTTTACAGTATGACTGGATTTTACTAACAAGTAACCATCGCCCCATGCCCACTCGGGATCGGAATGATATTTTGTGGGTGCTTAGGTACCTGGCCCAATGTCCCAGCGAGACCAAAAGTTTGGGTCATCACACCCTGGTTTGCGCGGGAAATCGCGAAGAAGTTTTAAATTTTATTTCGTGAGCAAAGGGCCCTGTCCCTGTCCAACATAAATTTTCCCCATAAGAAATTTTCATTTTGCTATTTTATATTAATGGCACATTTATGACATGCATTCATCATACATGGTTCTAGTACTTTCTTGACCTTAGATTGACCAATATTAGTCACAATTTAGTTTTTTGGCCTCGTATTGGTCAATATTGGTCGCAGTTAGTTTTTTGACCAATTTCATTTAATTACTTGATTTCCCTAAAACCAAATCATTTTCAAATTTTTGCAGCCGTGGGCGTCATGCAAATCAAGCAAAGTTGGAATAGTTTGTGGTTTTTGAATTTAGCAGTTAGTTAATTCAGCAAACATCTCTTATTACTTAAACGTCTTTTATTCCTAGCAATATTTTTACCAAAACTCCGATTGTTGCAAATTTGAAGACGTTTTATTATTTTATTTTCTTCCTGTGTCGTGGCCAGTGGTCGTCACGGGAACGGGTAAAACCCGGGTACATGGGAACGGGAACGAGTACAGGAACGGGTACGGGAACAAATATTTTGTTCCCAGCCAGTTTGGGTACGGGAACAGGAACATACTCAGGTGGACCCGATCAGTGGGAACAGGAACAGAGATTTTCAATTTGTTCCCGTTCCCATCGGGAACGGGTACGGTCTACGCATGATCCCGTTCCCATACCTGTTGTTTCCGGGATCGCGTGGGTACTTTTACCATCTTCTAGGAACACACTCAATATTGATCTTGGAAGGCTTAATAGTATTTATGTATGTAAACAATTCTATTTGCATATTCCATTGTAATCTTTTTTTCCTGAAATTTCTACATACATATCCTTGCCTTAAAGATAATAATGTTAGAGCTCGTTTTTCAGTACAATTGAGGTATTTCCTAGAATAATTCTGCAAATTTAATGTAATAAATGTTAAAATCATTATTATTAGTTCATTATTTTGTTGCAAGTTGTACTCTTGAGAAACTGATTGCTCGAATTAATGTTTTTTTCAAATAGGACTAACAAAGGGAAACTAATCCATATATTTTTCATATATTTTGTGTGTGCAGAAAATTATCGATGGGCCAGCTTTGATCTTAAATATTACGTACCATTTTGAAACCCTCATCAACGTTCAAATTTATTATTGGAAAAACAACATCACTGCTCCATTCATTATTGCATCCTTCCCAGTATAGCATTATAGTGTTGTTATTCGTTTTCTCGGTACATAATCTCTGAAGAATTAAATAATTAGTTATTACGCTGTTACGTTTGCTACAGGGGTACGTTTAGCCGCCCTGCACAATGTTTTATATCTGCAAAACGAAGGGTTTGGTATATACAGAAATTTTGATAATAATTTTTACCACACCTATGTACAACATGACCTGGACCCGGGAACGGGAGCACCAGCTGGGGGAACGGGTACTGGTACAGAACATTTTCAATTTCTGGGTACGGGAACAGGAACAGGTCCGGGTACGAATTTTTAGTAAATTCATGGGAACGTGGGAACGGGTATCTACTTAAAATACTGTTCCCACACTTACGGGAACGGGTCCGGGTACGGGAACACTTAAGCGGAGTACCCATTGAGTGGGAAGAGGAACGGGAACGGGAACAAACGTTTTGTACCCATGACGACCACTGGTCGTGGGAAAATCCGAATTTCCTACCTTTGTGCATCTTTCTGGCTTTTTCTTATGGAACTCTTAATTTGGCAATCTTGCTCTCTGTTTTCATCCTCAACAGCCCCCCTCATGCCCTGGTGAGCATCTCCCAGGATAGCCCGTAAAAGTTGTTACAAATGACCGTTACATTGGTCAATCTGAGGCCAAAAAACTGACTGCGACCCACAGTTTACAGGAAGCACCGAAGTAACTAATGCAGAATTTCATTTATGTATATGGAGCTGAAGGATCAGCCCATGTGAAAGATTAAAAGGCGTTCGTATTACTATCATCATCGTAATATCTTCAAGATATGAATTTCCGACACTTACACATATTTTTAGCTGTTTCTCGCAAGGAAATATTTTGTGAGACGTCGTCGTCTAAGTAACAAATAACTAAAAATGAATATCCTCTCATTACGTTCTTTTGTATTTTTAATTTTGTGCACAATACTCATTGCTTCGTTTACGTCTGGTCAAGAACTCACGCGGGCTGAAAAGATATAACGAGATGCGCGGGGTACTCGAGGAGCCGAAGTTGTAGGAGAGATCCCAATTGTGAATGGTCAAGAAGAACCGCACTCTGTTCTTATAATTTTATAGCCATCTGTGGAAAAAAATGAACTGAATTTAAACGTACAACTCCATGGGAAAATTTCCTGTGAGTATTGGACTATTTCTTAAACATTTGTTACCAGTTTGCTTTCCCCTACACAATTCTGTTACTATCTCATCTATGAAGAAGCACAATGAACTATAGACACATTTGGATTGTAGGCAAAATGATCTGGATTGAGGTACACTATATTGTTAGGTATGTATATAGAAATTACATAAATTAGTTAAGTCTCACATGAATAATTCATTAAGTTGTGAAACACACAACCTTAGGTTAAGTTAGTTCAAAGTTACTTAAACACTTATTGTAAAGGTGCAATGTAAGCACTTCCCATCGGCTAAAAGCCGACGAGTGTCAACGTCCCGTTACATCCGTTATGATGTAACGTCTAGACTTAAGATTGTAAAAATAGGCTCAAGTAGCCACTTGTTAAGTTTAAGATTCTTCCAGACTCTTCAGTGAATAACTGAGAGTCATTCCAGTAACACCTATTTTTAGTTGTTAATCTTCATTTCCTTTTCCTTTTGATTTCAATTATAAATAAAAGTAATTAGTCTTCGGATTAATGTAAAATCACACTCCATCGTTTATTCTTAATCATTCCTTTCATCAGCACGATTTCCAATTATTTACAAATTCTTGACAATTACATAAGTAAATAATCCATGAGTTAGGATTTCATGGTATAACCATAACCTACTCTTACATGGTGGCCTTTGTAAAACATTGCCAAAATATTATTTCCCTGGCGATGCTCCCGAATTACTCTCAATTATCACTCCCCTTGGGAAACAATCGATTTACCTTAAGAATTGATTTCATTACCAGGCAAGTTTGAATAATGTGTCATATTTCGTGAGAATTTTTGAGATTTACAGTTTTGGCCACGCAGAGGTTACATTCCTGCATTTTTGACGTTGCAACACGCACAGCTCATTCGGGACTACCCCAGCGGAGTCAACCTTTATTGACTGTGACCGGTCGAAGAACCCCTCGTAAGTTTTTATTGATAAACGGGGTTATTATTTCTTGTCCACGGAAGGCAGACGGATTTACCTGCGCTTCACCGACCGATGCCCTGAGGATTTGGGTATACTCAACGGACAGCCACGGAGCTCAGTACCGTTCCCACCTCATCCAGGAGGAATTTTATATAGTAAATGCACAGTGTTAAGTTTCATATCCATGAACCACCGTCACGGTACGTACATACTTACGTTATAATTTATGTCCGATAAAAAGAAGCCCTCAGCATCCAAACCTGACCCTAAGCCTTCTACAAGTCGCGTCACTCGTAAAAACTCTGACCCTGATTTAAAAGACGCTTCTGAATTAGCCAAGGTTTTACAACAAGCAAAAGCCAAAGCAAAAGCTACCTCTAGCAGTAGTAAAAAGTCACCACTATTACCTCCGCCATTACCTATAAACACACCACCTCCACCGCCAGTTCCTCCGGTAGTTCCTCCCGCACAAGCTTCTCCTCCGAGAACTCCCAGTCCACAATATTCTACTCCACCAGGCACTCCACCGCCAATCTCTTTACCTCCACCACTTCCTCCACCGTTACCTGCTCTTCCATTAGTTACTCCAGTTACACGAACCGTTCCCTCTTTTAAGCGACAAATATTAAAAGCACGTAAAATCCAACATTTTTCACGTCACGGACCCTCTACCAAAACTCGCAAAGTCAAACCATTCAAAATGGCCGCAGCAGCAGCAGCAGCAACTCCAGTCAATGTCACGGTAAATACCGCTCCCATTCATTCCATTGTTGACTTCCAAAAGATTAAACAATTCATTCCCGCCACTCATGACGTTCATGATTTCATAATTGACGTTCAACGTGTCGTGGCCCAATACCAATGGGATTGGCCCACTCTCCAAGGTCACACTCCCAACTTACTAGCTCGTGACCCCTTTCAATGGCTGCAAACCCAACTCACCATAGCGCCACCCACTATTGTTAGTATTGATACATTCTTCACGGCTCTCCGTGAACGCTATGCTAAGCCTCGACAGGTTTATCTCAATCAGTTAATTTCCCGTAAGCAAAAAGACAATGAATCGAGCGCCAAATTTTTGTATGATGTTGATAGTATTTGCACTCGCTATGACCCAACCATGACTCAACCTGACCGTGTTGCTTGGGGAATGGAAGGCCTCCTTCCCAAGTACAAATCTGCAGCGGCAGGTTTTCCATTTACGAGCATAGCTGCTCTCGTTCGTTTTTGCGAACAACGAGAATTTGCAGATACAACTGCTGGACCCTCAGATATGGCTGCAAAAGTTAAGTCTTTGGAAGAGACCATCCAAAAACTTACCTTGTCTGATGCGCCTAATGCCCAAGCTAATTTTGCTTTTGTCCCTGGCCGCGGACGAGGTCGTGGCAATGGCCGCGGCAACTCACATAATAATAATAATCACCGCGGTAATCAAGGTAACATTCATCAACCAGTTCCCCACCAGCCCCGAGGCAACAATAATAATAATAATAATAATAACAACAATAACAACAGAGGACAAAATCAAAATCCCCACAAAGGCATGCAATGTTATAATTGTAATAAGTTCGGTCACATTAGTCGTGACTGCCGTTCGGGAAACCAACAGAGGGGGCCCAACCAGCGTGGTCAGGGTCCCCGCCCGAACTTTCGGAACAACAATTTCCGCGGAAACAACAATGGCTTCCGCAACAACCAACAAAACCACGGCAACAATCGCCGGAACGACCAAAATGCCCACAGATTGGAAATTTCATTCAATCCCAATCCGCCCCAAAACAATCAAGCTCCCCAGAATCACTTTGCGAATCTTCAATATCCCTCCATAACTTACCCACAATAAATCTGTCACCTGCTTCATCCATGTGCCCATATATCATGTGTTATTTTGATGATGTCTCCATTGATGCATTAATTGACACAGGAGCTTCTCATAATTTAATTCAAAAGAATCACATCCCCTCCAGTGCAGTCATCACTCCTTGCCCACAAAGATTTGTTATCACCGCAGATAAAGCTCGCATTCCTACGTCCCATATAGCCTCCTTAACGTTCCAACTTGATAACTACTTTTACACAACAGAAGCCCATGTCCTTGAAACGCTCACTCCTCCACTCATTCTTGGCTGTAAGTTTATTACACAGTTTGACTTTCATATACATCTGAACTCCAACTCCCTATACAACTCTCACGTATGTCATTACTTTCGTAAGCATGCATACTCAGCCACTTGCTCGTCTGAATGCGGCTGTTCCTCTCCCGTCAAAACATTATTTACTATACAACTTCCCCCTCGACACCAAATGTATGTACCTACTACTCCACTACACACGTCTCACACGACATTTTTCAACCCTCATCCACTTATCGAAAAACAATACAAAGTAATCTTTCCTCCCGTCATCAACCCAGCGAAAAATGTTTTGCTAGCCACAAACATTTCCACATCTACCCAGATTATTCCCGCTGATACTCTTTTAGGTCATGCTCAACGCTATGATTTTACCCAAAGCTTAAATACAGCTCCGGTAATTCCTCAAAATCCAACCCCTTTTACTCCGGAACAACTTCAATCCTTAAATATTAATCCTAAATTAAGGCCAGCTGAACGCGCCTCGATCATTAATCTCCTTAATAAGTATTCATATTTATTTGCATGGACACTTATGGATCTTCAAGTTTGTACCCTTCCTCCCATGCGAATTACGTTAAATTCTGACACTCCCGTTCAGGCTAAACCCTACCGCTTGAGCACCACGGAGCGTGAGATTTTAAAGCAAGAATTAGATAAATTAATTCAAGCAGGTATAATTGTTCCCTGTGAAAACTCCAATTATTCCACCCCTGTATTTTTAGTCCGCCAAAAATTAGGTAAATGGCGACTCGTCTGTGATTTTCAAAAACTAAATAAAATCACGGTAGACGAAATATTCCCTCTCCCAAGGATTGATGACTTGCTTTTTCAGTTACGAAGCGCTGCGTATTTTTCCCCCTTAGATTTATTTAGCGGTTATTACCAAGCCCTCATCCACCCGGATGATCAGCATTTAACTGCTATTGTCACTGAATTCGGACTATATATGTACCTACGTGTATGTTTTGGTCTGAAAAATGCCCCTGCCTACTTTCAAAGGCTAGCTGCTCGTACTCTCGGTACTTTAAGATACACACACGCTGTATCTTATATTGATGACATTATTCCCTACAGTAAAGACTTTCCCTCTCACCTGGTCGCCATAGAACTTGTATTTCAGCGCTTAGCTAAAGTTAATTTTCGCATGAATCCCAAAAAGTGTTTCTTTGGTATGCAAGAACATGTGGTGTTTGGATTCTTTTTGTCCCAAAAAGGTCTATCTACTGAATCAGCAAAAGTAGCTGCAATCATGGAACAGCCCAAACCTAATAATTTAGAAACTCTACGAAAATTTCTAGGCACTATAGGTTATTATCGCAGATTTATTTGGAACTTTGCTCAAATAGCTGCTCCTCTCCAAGGATTATTGAAGAAACATTCTCTTTATCATTGGAGCCCAGACTGTGATAAGGCATTTTTGACTCTCAAAAATGCGCTATGCACAGCTCCGGTCCTCAGACACTATGATCCCACACTCCCATGTATTTTATATACGGATGCAAGTAATTTAGCCATAGCTGGCATTTTACATCAACAATTTGAGGATGGCGAACACCCAATTTATTTTATTTCCCGAGCTTTGACTCCAGCTGAGAAAAATTGGGGTGCTACGGAAAAAGAATGTTTAGCTGTAGTATTTGCTACACGAAAGCTTCGAGAATTTTTATATCTCAAACCTTTCATAATTGTTACCGACCATCATGCTTTATGTTATTTAAAATGCCAACGTAATCCCACCGCCCGACTTACTCGTATGGCTGTAATTTTAGAACAATTTCGCTATGTAATTAGGTATAAGAAAGGTACTCTACATAGGAACGTAGATGGTGTCTCTCGTTGCCCCTACGCTCTTTCCACTACAAAAGACACGGAAGATGATCTTAACATACCAGGTCTTACAGCCCAATCTCCCACATCCAGCCCCAAGCCACTCCCAGCAATACCTCTCATAAATCCTGCTGATTTAAAGCATGCTCAAGCTATTGATCATACCTTAAATAAATTATTGCAGAAAAAGCGCTCCAAATTAATTCCCAATGATGATGGTATTTATTTTATTCAATTTAATCCCCGCAATCCTAAACTTTTAGTCATCCCTAAAGCTATGATTCCCATCGTGTTACAAAATGCTCACAATCATCCCCTTGGTGGTCATTTGAATTTTCAGAGGACTTTGGCACGTCTCCGTCCATTTTATTGGTGGAGATCAATTACATCAGACACATTTAAGCACTGTACTCATTGCCCAGAGTGCCAAAGTCGCCAGCACCTCACCAAATTACGTATGGACAGTTTGAAAAACATTCCCATAAAAATTCCAGCGAGCACATATGCTATGGATCTATTAGGCCCCTTTCGTGAAACTCCGAGAGGCAATAAATATGTACTCGTCCTCACCGACTTATTTACCAAATGGGTACATACTTCCCTCCTTCCCAACAGAGAAGCTGCCCATATAGCCATGCATTTGGAATCTTTTATTTTAACATTTCCAGGCATGTCTATATTAATTTCTGACGGAGCTGCGGAGTTTAAATCTGCAACTCTACAAGAATTATTAAAACGGTTTAATATTACACATCATGTAAGTATGCCCTTTCACCCCCGTTCCCACGGAATTGTAGAGAGATTAAATCAAACTCTCGCAATTATGCTCAGCAAATTTGTTTCGGACAATCAGTTAGATTGGGACATATTTGTTCCGTATGTAATTACTGCATATAATACTTCCGAGCATTCAGTTACAAAAATTTCCCCTTTTCAAGCTTTCTTCGGTAGAGCTCCTCCAGCCCCTCTACTCAACTCCATTCCCAATACACTTTTACAAATGACTCAGCTCAGCGCTTCTCAGGTCAAAATTATGCATCAAAGAATATCCCAGTTAATTAAAAAGGCTCAATTACAAGCCAAAGAACGATTTGATGCTATGTATCAACCCTTAGAGTTTAAAGTTGGTTCCCACGTTCGATTTTATCTCCCTCAGCGAAAAATTGGTTTGTCTGACAAACTTCTTTGTCGTTGGGTTGGACCTTATACCATAACTTATATTGATAAGAACAATAATGCTGACTTAGTTTTAACCTTTCCCTCTACTAAGCTTCGACCTAGTATTAAGTGTCACCTCTCCCAACTCAAGCTCATAAAAATTGATTTGGGGGATGGCATTATTCATCCCGAGTATGTATATACTACGGAAGACCAGCACGAATTTGACGCTTGGTTGACACAATTTCCCTCCGACACCCCAAACTCCGATTCCTCTCTCCCTTCTCCCATCCGTAAACATTCCACACGTCCTTCACGCAAAATGAAACTACAACCGTCCACTTCTTCTGAAGACCGTCCAGTTAAGCGTTTAACTTCTCCTCCTCCAAACTTCTCGCCTCAAACTTTTGGTTATCACTCCACAAAGTTAAAATCAATTCTCAAATCTCCCCAACACGTTGATAGCAATCATACAGTGCGACGTTCCACACGTTTACGAAATAAAACAAAGAAAGTTACATTTTCCCATGTCTGACCACAATGACCAGCAACAATCCCCAGTCCCCGCCTGTGTACCCTTATGTGCCAGGCATTGTCCAGTACCCGACAACTCTGGGCATCAATCCTGCCATTCGACTCTCCGACAACCCCTGGACGGAATTAATCAAAGTTTATCTCCCCGGAACCCCGGACACGCTAATCTGCTGCCCAGTATCCATTTGCACAGTTCAAATATTTCCCTATCAATTTGCCGACGCGTCTGGGAACGAACTCAGTTGTTACGACTCCTCAATTCCTATTCTGAAGAGGACCTTCCGCCATGTTGCTGTGGGAATTGTATTGCCGGACCAAATTCCCTCTCTTCTGGACCAGTTGAGCGCAACTTACTTCCAGGCAACAGTGAAACAATCCCAAATGTGGAACGAATTTCTCCTTCAACTACGCGACGCCCCACCGAATTACGTCTCAGCGACGCCCGTTATTTCAATCGATCCGCAAATTCGGTTCGAACAAATATCTCGGGCATGTTTGGAATCAGCCAACATTTGTGCAATCCAAACCCGTCGATCCAATTGGATCAAGAAGCACGGGCCACGTCAAGGCCCTACTCTGACATTGCCTCAACAACTCCTGTCCACAGCTCCACCGGACCCCATACAAAACCCTCTCGCTCAACCGCCTCAACAAGGCCCTGTACATATACCTTCACTTCCGAAAGTGACTTCACCGGAAGTGATGACGACAGTTTGCCAAACTCGCCCTCTCCCAACTCTGACGCCCGGCCCCCCGCCAACGACTCATATGATGACTGGTACGACGCCTGTCAAGCCGCCGCCGCAATGGACTCAGACGACTGGGACGGTGATCGACCTCAGACCCCAAACGATAATGGAAACCATACAACTCACTCCTCTCCATCAACCTCACCGAATCTACCCGGAACTCGTTCTCAACGAACAAGGGGAATTTGTGGAAGCCCCGTCAACTTTTCAACCTTAATAATTATGATTTTTCTTTTTATTTTTGCCTGTGAAAGTGCTCCACTTGGTATTTGGGGAAGCCTCCCCAACCTCTCCAAGCTGACAGGTGCCGGAACAAAACTAAACATGGCCCGGACCAATTCAATGCACAAAATGGTACCCCTTCAACGGTCAGTCAGTATCCAATCACTACCCTCCATGGCTCAGAACGGTAACAAAAATTTTAATCTTCCCATGCAGGCTGCCCCTTCCAAGAAAAATAATGCGGTCAAAGTTCTGGCTGCTGGAGCTGCTCTTATGGTAGCCCCACCAATTATAAGTAAAATCTTGGATTTTATTCCCTCTCGCTCCAACACCTTCCCCGAAATTCCAAAACCTAACCTGGAAACTCCTCCTCCTCCTCCGCTCACTCCTTCCCCACTCGAACAACGACTCTTGATAAACTCACCAATTACGATTGACGATTATAAAGACGATACTTATAAGCCCTTCAAAGATGTTAATAATTATGATGCCAACATAACTCGAATGTTAGAGGAATGGAAATCTATTCATAATTCTTTTCTCACCTTACAGAATAAGCAGGATGAGCCCGGCCAGACAGTTACTCTCACTACTACCCTCTCTCCGCCTGTCCATGCTAAGCAAACAGCATCAGAGCCCATTCTTCCCGCTCTTCCGGTTCCAAAAATGGAAATTGGCGTTGGCGAGGGAGATTCCCAAGTTCTTCTCCGTATTTTCACTTTGTCAAGTACGGCCCTTTCAACCATTATTGGCTTTGGTTTAATTGTATATGGTTTATATTGTTATTACCGGTATCGTCAGCGAAACCGCCAGAACTCCCGAATCTCCCATGCCCTACCCAGCGCCTACTTCATCAATAATCCCCGCCCACACAACAATGACCCATACCCACCCATCGTGGCCCTCAACAATTTATCCAACCAGCTGTCTGCCCGGACTCCAGCATAGTTTTAAGCTCACCTTGATTCTCTAACGATAAGATGTACTAATACAATATTGATTTTACACCTGTTCTCACCTTCACCTTAAATGATTACAGTATGTGTACTAGCTAGTAAAGAAAAACACAAAAACAATTTTTTTTTTTTGCCCTATCTCTTCTTTACTCTCCCTATCTTTGTTCAAACATACATACCAATTGTACTAACACAATTTGAATTTTTAATGCAAATTATTAAATTTTGGGGACAAAATTTTCCCCGACCGCGCGGGATGTTAGGTATGTATATAGAAATTACATAAATTAGTTAAGTCTCACATGAATAATTCATTAAGTTGTGAAACACACAACCTTAGGTTAAGTTAGTTCAAAGTTACTTAAACACTTATTGTAAAGGTGCAATGTAAGCACTTCCCATCGGCTAAAAGCCGACGAGTGTCAACGTCCCGTTACATCCGTTATGATGTAACGTCTAGACTTAAGATTGTAAAAATAGGCTCAAGTAGCCACTTGTTAAGTTTAAGATTCTTCCAGACTCTTCAGTGAATAACTGAGAGTCATTCCAGTAACACCTATTTTTAGTTGTTAATCTTCATTTCCTTTTCCTTTTGATTTCAATTATAAATAAAAGTAATTAGTCTTCGGATTAATGTAAAATCACACTCCATCGTTTATTCTTAATCATTCCTTTCATCAGCACGATTTCCAATTATTTACAAATTCTTGACAATTACATAAGTAAATAATCCATGAGTTAGGATTTCATGGTATAACCATAACCTACTCTTACAATATAATCTACATACATCATAGTTGTTTATTTGCAACCAGTTCATTTTGACTCTTCACAGACGTACATGCTCAAAGGAGTTTTAACTATTGATGATTTGTGTTTTTAATGCAGGAATCAAGCCAGGACGTGAAAGGCTCTTCAGTAGATGTCCATCTTAATATATAACGTATAAATAATGAAGCTATCAGCATCAAGATCTTGGCTTCAGAATTTCCCATACAACCTTAATAAATTTTGAGACAATCAAATAACTATGTCATAAATACTTTGTACCTATACTTATGCCGTTTACTATTTGAATTATTTCTTGTCAATTGTCATTGTACATTCATTATTTCTGCTCTCTGGTTTGAGCCTAATCATTCCTCTAATTTAGAGACATTTATTCAGAGCGCATACACTGTTAGTAAGGAGCACCTTTAGGTATGCATGCATGTTTTCATATTTTTGTAGGACCAACCATAATTTGTCATTTGAGTTTCATTCCATTAATTTGGCTTGGGGGATTTCCCCGTGGTTTGTACCACTTTGTACCCAGTTATTAAAGTAATCGCTAAACCCAATTTTCCTGCCCGTACCAATTTAGCATGTACAAAGATGAAATTACTTTCCTCCCAATATCTGTCATCATTTTTGAGAAGTTGCTTTTAAAGGCTACGTGCCCAGGTCTATGTACATGCCCAAGTCTGTCCAGAATCCCTAAAAAAGCAACCTCTATGCTTTCACCCATACCTCAAAAAGTGTCCTTTCCTGATATCTCCTGACCAACTTGATGTAATTCCACTATCAAAAGTCAATGGGAGATCATTGCGAACCTCCATGAATATTTATGTTCGCGTAACCCTTAAATTTTAGGAGCCCTTCGCAAAAATAAACAAAAATTGGAGGCAAATGACGAATTTAAGTTCCATGGTGACCGTTCATTTAACATTGGAAAATATTTGAAGGTGTTCCACTAATCAGAAATGCATGAAATTGTATCGTAAGACGCTTTTCATAACTAGGATGTTGCTATAAAATTTTGGTGCTGTGATCTTTAAGGGATCACCCCTTAAATATTAGTTGAATCCTTAAGTTGGATTACCGGTCACTTATGTACATGACATGTTGAGCATACCAGTTCTTTTTTTCTTTCATTCGTGCAAAAAAAAATGCGTCGATTTTTATTTTTAAGAATAATATTCTTAAAAATTTGTAATTAAATTTTTTAAGGTTTAAATTTTGCACGAATGCAAGAAAACAATGAATCGCTATTCTTTTTTGTTTACTTGGGCAGGTTTAAATTATAGTAACCAAGTGTTAACACAACTTAGTCCTGTCCAAGTCAACGAAAAATAATGCCGTTTTAGAGTACAAAAAAAGAAAAAACAGAAAGGAAATACCGCAATGCTAAACAAGTTATCAAATGGTTAATTCGAATAAATTAACATTTTTTGCCTACGCCTTTGAATATTTAGTACAGTGTGCTAATACAATCAGTGATCTTTTAACCACCATGATTAAATTCTAACTTTGGGTAAGAGAGTAAGTAAAGTATAAGATTAACTTTGGGGTCCATTAACACATGTCCGATATTAATTAAAATGATGTAGCTATCATACATTAAAGCGCTCTGGATGGTTTAAAAGGTTTTAGCCCTTTCGTGGTTAAAAATCAAGTAAATAATCAATTTTTGTAAGCCAAGTTTGAATGTTCCGCGTAAACAAAAATTAGCCAACAATTACGTGCATGTACTTCACTGGCAAAAATCATTATTGTCTGAAATCTTTCTACTAGGCTAGGCAATAGTTTTACAAGTCCAAAAGGTCGAAATAAACTAATAGCTAAAAAAGCTTAAAAATAGAAGTTGCTTTTGCGCCCTCAAAAGCTGAAAACAAGTTTTCTGGTAGATGCTCTCAGAATAAATCCCACTAGTTTATTGAAAGTGATGAAAAATCTTGAAATGACGAAAAGCAACGCCACGACATTATTGTCACTAATGCAGAAATAGCTGTGAAAAAGTTGGTTTGCAATGAATACTGAATTTATCAATTTTGAGATGTAAGTTGGAAATTGTTAATTATTAATACTATCGAAAGAGTACTCAAGGAGAAATTATCCATCGTGGCGTTGCTTTTCGTCATTTCAAGATTTTTCATCACTTTCAATAAACTAGTGGGATTTATTCTGAGAGCATCTACCAGAAAACTTGTTTTCAGCTTTTGAGGGCGCAAAAGCAACTTCTATTTTTAAGCTTTTTTAGCTATTAGTTCTTTAAAAGAGCAGTACATGGTTGGAATTTTTGACTCTTGATAAAGCTATTAATTATCTATTTCTAATTTCAGGGTTAAGAAGGGATGACAAGTCAAAATACTTTATGTTGTACGCATAAAAAAATCGCATACTTACAGAACGTTGATATTACATGCATTGAATAGTTATAAATGATTCTAATTGTAAGTAAAATTGATACCATGCGGGAGCAAAAAATTAATATGAAATTAGTACGATAAATAACTAAGGGTTATTCTTTTTGCTGGGAACTTTGGACACTGATAACAATTGAGTTTCGTAAGTTCTACTTAATGCTATATACTATGCAAAACAGTACAATCAGTATTAAGTCTAATTACTGTACATGTATAAAATATGGATTTAGTTCCAAGAATCTACCTCCATGGTTTCTGTTAATTATGACCTGTGAAATTTAGCAGTGTAGAATTTAGAAGTATAGTTGGAAGTTGTAAAAGAAATAGTATCTTCCCATTGAGTATGCACATACTATTAGAGGATAACACTATTCCTACTTAATTTATGTAATAGGTAACGATAATCATTCACTTCCCCCTCTAGACCAGATAACGGTTAATTCATAGGATATTTGCTTCCCCTAGTTTGTAAACAATTTTCTTCCAGATTTACTAAAATTTACTCCATTCAATGGGGGTCAGAAACAGAAGTAGGCATTCTTGAAATCGTTGAGGACATCCCTGCAGGAAAATTCAAAAATGATCTTCCAGGGAGATTTATAAAAATCGGATTGCTTCAACAACAAAATTTGTAATCACAAATTTAAGAATAATTATCATTTATTCGTTATAATAATTTGTATTTTTTATCAAGTGCCAACTTACTAAAGATCTTACTAATCCTATGTTGAGGAATTAACTACGTAAGAATTCGACATTAGAGAATTTTATGACGGAATGTTCTCCAACAAGTCATAACTACATTGTTTCTACTCATGATTTTTGTGGGTCGTAGCTTCAGTAATCGGGTGGTACCAGTATTACAAAGGTTGACAATGAAATGAAAAATTGCAGCAACTTGACTAAAGGGGATAGTGTTTGGTACACAATGCCTTTAAAGATGGTTTAAAGATGGACATGAGTCCTTAGTTGTAAGAAATAACGCTGTTTTGTACATGGATAACACTACGGTTCACCAGTCGTATATTATCGAGCCATTGGGACATTTTCGTCATGTACTGATAAAGACCTGTAACTTATTTGATCAAATCCTAGTGCACACTGCGAGCTTTACACTGGAGCACACTGAAAGTCAGTAGCGTATAGTAATACATGGCAGTAGAGCTTCCTTCGGGTTTCCGAAATCCCGAAGTTCCGTGTTCGGAAACGGAACGGAACAATTTCGGAACATTCGTTTTGGTTCCGTCATTGAATCGGGACAAAACCGGAACATGAGCACTTGTACCGATGATATTGGAACCGGGACGGTTCAGAGCATCGGTACGAAAAATGTTCCATATAATTTGTCATCGGAAAGCGGAATTGTTCTGTTCCGTTCCGAACCGATCCCGGTACAATTTCTGAAGTGTCGCGCCATCATTCAACTAGAATGGAAACACATTTCTTATTGCTCTAGCTTGTAAGTTGTAAGCAGTTTTTGCCAAAATAACGAAATTGGATGAACACAGATTTAATTTACGCAAATGCTGATATGTACAGTGCACTCTCGCTATAAGAGGCCTCCGTATAAGAGCATTAATGATAGTCAAACGGGACTCAGCTCTTTTGAACTGAGCCAAAACATAGGGAGTGGAGTGGGATTGGAGTGAGAGTGGGACTGATATGTATGAAAACGGTTGAGACTGAGACTGAGTGGGACTGACGGATTGGACTGATTCAAGTGCAAGGACTGAGCGGGACTGATGCGCGTACAATATTAGGCAGTTTTTAAATTTTCGCGCCATATATTACAGCCCAAGGATGAAAATGAGCGCCATTTTGTATCCTTGGGGACTGAGTGGGAGTTTGACCAAAGAGTTTCATTGGGACTGAGACTGAGTTGGACTCACACTGTAGATAGCATAGGAGTGAGTGGAGTGAGTGTATCACAGCGCTTCTGGGACTGATCGGGAGTGGGACTGACGAACTTGAGACTTTACTAACATTAAAGAGCATGTTGAGTATGAGAGCACTCCCAGGTCCCCCCTATAGGATTGTTGGGCTGTAAATGTAAATGTTCCCTATAAGAGCACCGCTTATAAGAGCATTTTCGATGTAAGAGCTGGTATTTTACATCCTCATGGTAAACAAGATCCATTATAAGAGCATATGAGCAGACATCGAAACGTTTATGAAACGTTTGCAGGAAAATCTCACGAACGTGAATGCGCACAATGTACTGAAGTTGGTGACGAGGGAGCAGACACCCATCACATTATAGATACAACGAGCAGCATAGCCACCGCCTGCGTCGGTGGAAGCATGCTATGTAATGAAATGGGAGAGGACGCGGAGCGGCAATTGTTGCTAAAGCCAAAGTGTGCTGCTGTTGCGTGCCGTGTGCTTGTACATTGCATTACTTATAGCAAAAGCGCTTCATGGCATTGTGTACTCGCAAGCCTAAAAAGCGCGTTGAGGAGGGAGCGAAGATTTAAAAATGTCCCCTCTTCCACTGTCATCATCTTCAAATTATAGTATTTAGATTTATCCTGGCTAATTTGCAAGGATGCATATGAACCTGAATTACTGGATTCTCTGGATACAGTTGAAAATATTGTAGACAAATCCCTTGCAATGAATTTTCGGCAGGCTCACATTACTGACTATTTCATTCTAAGCAAACACTAATTCAATAATTGATGATATTTGTAAATAACATTTTATTTTATCCTATAATCTAATGTACTCTGTAATGGCGTTGTCTTATTTAGCCGACTTCTTAATAATGTAGATCTATGTAATGTATTATCACTATTTTAATGTATTTAGATATATGTTCTCTATAGGAGCATACCGTTATAAGAGCGCTTTTGGCGTGCTTTTATTGGTGCTCTTATAGCGAGAGTGCCCTGTAATTCGAGTATCGTTTTCCATGAAAATATCCAGTATAACTAATTTGTTTTATAAACATGGGCGATTTTTTTCGAAATGAAAATTCTGAAATCGAAATTATTAGCAGCAATGAAGTAAGCTTGCAGGAAAATAACATTGTTAGGCCATTGAAGTCCATACGCTACAAATATTTATTGCTAAAAAATAATTATATAATACTGCACAGTAGTTCTTTTTATATGGCCTAATTATTATTAAATATTATTTTATATAATTAAATAATAGCATTCCCTAGCATCCAATCTATTAAAAGTATATCATGTATATTATGTTGCCAGTAATTTGTACACGCATTTCACGTATGTGTTGTGAAAAATTCCGGGATATTTCGGAACGGAACGGGTTCGGAACGGAAAAACTAGCATAATACGGAACGGAACACAACCTGTAACGGAAAAAATACTTTACTCCTTTTTTCCGAACGGTGTCAGTTCAAATGTTCCGATGTCCCGACAGCCGGAACGGAACCGGGAACAATATTATTTGTAGGTTTCGGAACGGAACGGAATTTCCTACGGAACAAAAATGTTGAACACATTGGAAGCTCTACATGGCAGAGCGAGAAATCGCCTAAGTTCCCAGCCACTAAGTCAGGATTTACGTCCTAGTGCACGAGAGAATGCTTTCTGACACGAAGCGGAAGAGAGGAACGAGTCTTGCTCCTATTAATTTTTATTTTCATTATTTTATGAAATCTTAAAAAACCACTTGCATATCCAACCATCCATCTTTTACGTAATTAATACTAGTTATCGTAAAGGGAAAGGGTAGTTATATAACAAAAATTATCGTCAGGAGAAATGGATGCCAGATGAAGCAAGGAGAAAGACGATCTAAAACTAAATGTGGAAGTAAAATGTTAGTCATAGTGAAGATATGGAGGTGATTGTAGGAATGGAATGAAGTAGCAGGGAATAAAATTGCTGCCGTAGCAAAGATATGGACGGAGAAGATGGAGCTGTGGTCCAATTTCTTGTGGCAATCTAACTTATAATTAGTTTCTAGCAAGCAGGCGTTCCAGGAGGATTGCAGAATATCTGTGGCAAAGTAGACCATGGTTAGTTACAAATAGCAGGAGCTCAAGGAATGTTTATGGGAATATTGTGCTAGATACTTTTCCTTTGGTATGTAATTATGCTTATGTATTTACAATGCAACTAAATGCATGCAAGCAACATAGCCTTGTTAATGTGTCAGGGTACATTTAGGTTGTAGGTGCCTTTCGAAATATTTACTTTATAAATCGATTTTTTTCGGGTAATTATAAAACCAAGAGACAATTAATTGGACGATCAGTGTGTCACGATCACTGTGTCACGATCAGTGTGTCACGATGGAAAGCTCAAGCTGTTCATCGTGAAAGGTCATCTGTTTGGAGCTCTTCGATATTTTTAGGGGTGGATTGAAACGAAGGTATTATTGTTAATATTAGATAAAGTTACAGTTTAAAGTTATTGTTACATAGTTATTGTACTTCGAGTTTTACAAGTTTAGCTATTATTTGCAGAGATATATTTATTAAGAACAAAGTCGTTATTAGCTACTCCTTGTAGGAGCTATTATAATGAAGATTAATTTTTGCAGGTATTTATAATATTTGAGTGAAGTATTTAACATTGGCTAATAAAACTTCGAATGTAGCATTTTAAAACGCGCGACTAAAACATAGTATTCGTTTAGTATCAGTGCATCTAGTACAAATAAATATTTTAGTGCTAGGATTTACTCGTATGTACATAATTACATGTATCTACATATTCGAAGGTTAGCTGGTTTCACATCTCGACAAATCACACGTAAAATAATTCCCTAGATTCCTTCTTCCGACATCTTTATCGTTGTCTCAACGTTTTTTCTAGGATACGTAATCTTAATCTGTGTCGTAGATAGTATTTATAATGTGTCGCTCATTGCATCCATTTCCATTCAATAAATACGAAAACATTAAGATAGGATAGGATTTAAAATAGGTCTGCTAGCACATAAAATAATTTAGTCTATATATGTATATCTACTATAAAGTTTCATTGAATGATTTAATACAACAAAGGTCTACATCATTGTCATCGCAATTTGAAACATATCAAATCTGTTACCAAAACGTTGTAACTGACTTGCACAATCTTTGCAGAGCAAGCTATAAATAAGATGTAAACATAACTGAACTCAACGGAATGGTTTTGTCCATGTTGATTACAATAACTGAACTTTCTTATTTTCTTGAACAGAAATAAATGAATTCCGAATAATTTGTACGGATTGTATTTTTAGAAAAATTAGTGTAAGACTCACCGAATGTACTCCTTAATCCTTAGGAGTTTTGATGAATTCCTTCATTAGTTCGTACTTGAAATAGAAATATTGTGAATGTGAACACGGAACCAACAACCTGTACAATACAATAATCATGTACATTACGAATACATGGAAATTAACACAAAAGTAATGACGATAACCCTTCTTGAACAAGGATGCTCTCGTTTTATTCCAGCAATGCTTCTACTTTTGTTCTACATGAAAATAAGTATTTCAAACTAACCGGATCAATACAGATCTTTTTTTAAATTGAAAGACTTGTAAAAATACTATTTCCTTATTTGCAATAGCTTGATATATACAATTATTCAACCCCAAGGTCATTGTCAACTTCAATGTGTTCATAGATGCTATATTCACATAATTATGGCTGTAAGTTTACAGAAATCTTTCCTTTCTCCAGCTTGTATCAGTATATTGTTAACGAGAACAAATGAACAATCCAATCATTAATTTAAATGTGTAACATTACCCGAGTTATGAGATTGTGATTCACGCTGAAGATGTTTCTGGCTGTTAACGTCCATTTCCATTTTGTAAATTCGGAACAGCACGTCTCCCAACTTTTCGGACACTATGTATAAAGATCCACAAGCATGAGAGATACATTCCATAAATGTTATACAAAAGAGGGAATTGCAAACAACGTGTGTAACAATAATCCTTCAAAAAATGTTACTCTACGAACATAAATATCTGTAATCTGTGGAGGCATGATCGAGTATCTCACCTTTCCTTGCATAGATAAAAATGACAGCTTACTCTTCAAGTATTCTTGGTTCCTTTTGATCTAAAAACAAGGAGTAATGCGATACAAAATGTATAAGGATGATTATCTTTAAAAGCTACAAACAATCGGGACACTGGTTACTTGGTTGCTATCGCAAGTTCGTTGAATCGATATTAAAAATTCCAGTACTTACACTATTTTGCATAAATTCCCCCAAAATTGTGGAAAATCCAATAATACATCCGGCACTAATTACCAAAAGTAAACTTTGGGTGTTCGTAGGATCTTCCAAGAACAGGCTTATACACACTGTGAGTGTAAGAACTCCTCCAGTTATCAACACTAGCAAGTGTGATCCTGCTATTTCGGAGTAGGAATTATAAGCTTCTTTCAGGTGCTGAATTAATTTCCAATATTCTTCAACAGACAAAGTATTGGATTTCAGGAATGGTGCCTTGTTCTCATCGAGGTTTTCCTCATAGACAATGACGACCTTGTTCCAGCTTACACTGGATGAAGACCCCTCTCGAACTGATTTAATTCCGAAATATTCAGTTTTGTTCAGAAGGGATTTGTAGACTAGCTCTTGGCAGTCCGTTATCCAGGTGCCACCAATAGCCATTAGAGAAAATACGGTAGAAGCAGTGGTCCTGAAATTCAGTTTCACCAGGAAATTAAATATCGTGATCAAAGTCTTGCAATTTCGTCCGAAAATAGTAGTTCTGGCGTAGGTAGTGCTAAGGAGACTAGTACGGCCTTCGAAGGTTTCTTTACACAGTTGTGTTATAATGCCGAGGGAAAAAATCCCCCAGGCGGTAAGTATCATGGTATATTTTATTCTAGAGGTCTGAAATGAGATATTCCTGTTAGAATGTTCACGGAGTCTTGCTTGAATCATTGCGATTTTTCTGCATGTTTTCATCAAGAGTTTGCATCTATATAAGGTAATTTGATGATAGAAAAATGCGCTGGCCACAGATGTTAGTAACACGCTGTAGTAAATAATGGAGAAATATGTTGGTGTAAGACGGTAGAGATTTTCTGGTGGTGTGCAAAAAAGTAATTCCCAAATTGGAAATGTGTATAAAACTGGAAGGGCAAGACTGAAGAAAAATATGGGGTGACAGTATTTGAATTTAAGATGATCGGGTCTAGCCCATGGATTTGAAGCTGGGAATAAACCCTGGAGGGAAGCAATTACAAAAAAGATTCTGAATAAAATTTCTCCCATTGCAAATACTATGTTAATTATAATATTATATATCATTTTATGAAATCAGGCAACTTCGCAGAGTTCTTAATGGAATGTGAACTTTCTTAAAATTCCGTGAGCGATGTTAGTATAGAACGTAAAGAAGAAGCATGCTAACGAATATTTTAATGTGTATGCTTGATTACGTTCTAGGCTTTTATAAACTTAACTAAAACATTCACTTTTTTAAACATGGTGTACCCAGTTTCAATATTTGTCTTTGCCAGCTTTGTGAATTACAAAGCACCCATTTATAAAAAAGGACTGGACACAAGGGATATAATTCTTGATCATTTTAGGATACAATAGTAATTACTTAAATTAAAAAACAAACTTTTAATTCTCAATGTGCCCCAAATGAAGCACATCTCTAACTGTATAACATTTTTAGCATTTATATCACATCTGTAATAATGTATAAATATTGGCCTTGACGGAGTTTACAAATGCCCTAAAAGTTTCCTTGTGCGAAATCAACAATTCAAACATTGATTATGGTCTTAATAGAAAAATTTCGTAACTTAAAGACAAGTAAGATTTATAATTCTGTAAATAATTTGCATGGTAAAATATTAATATTTTAGTGCAATATTTCAATATCATATGTATTAACTCCAATGACCTTATTTTTTACAACTTGTTTTGAAGAAAGTTGAAATCACATTAATATAATATACATAAAGTAGCGATTAATATATTAACAGTCAAACAATGTTACAGTACATATGATTGTTTGTAATGAAATCTAGTACAATATTTTTTCTCCTATTGATTTCGTACAGTAGTCCCGTTTGAACTTCCGGAGGTTCTGACTTGAAATAAGAATATTGTGAATGTAAAGACGGCTGAAAATACCTGCGGGAAAAGTACCCATGCATGTTACAATATTTTTTTCTGAATTTACAATTTTAATCAGAATTTGACTCTAACCCCCGTGAATAACTTGTGATCCACGCGAAAGACATTTCGTGCTGTCAGTTTCCATTTCCATTTGATAAAAGCTGAGCAGCAAGTTTTCCATTCCAGAGGGCACTAGTAAGAATAGGAAATACCTTAACTGAAAACATTGTTTGATTGGGAGTCCATTAAAAATATGTGATTTCAAAAAACTTACTTTTCCTTGTACTCCAAGAATCTTGACTCCGTGCTGTACAACGTCTTGATTCCTCTTGAACTAGTTTCACATATCGGAACAAAAAAAATTTGAATGATCCCACAAAGTTTTGACTAGGATTTTGAATTTTATTCTTGATTTTATTTTGGAAAAACATTAAATAGTAGGTTTTTGTTAAAATATTTGTTACAACTTTGAGATTAAAAGTTTTAAAAGCTGTCTAACTAAATCAAAATTGGATTAGGGGTCAGAAGGACAACGGTTTCAATAAGGTATTAATCACGGTTCAATGTGCAATGCTTTGGTATTTAAATGCATTTTTCCTTTTTTGTATTAGAAATTGCATAAAATAGTAGAGGAAATAACATACTTTATTCTGCATAAATTCCCCCAAAGCAATCGACGCTGCAGTAGGAGCCAAACCAAAAACTATCAAGTTTAAGTTCATAAGTTGAGGTGGATTCTCTAAAAACAAGCTTAGTCCAACTGTTGTGATAACTACAGATGTGGTAATGATCCCCAGAAAGTAAGACCCTGCCAGCTTTGTGTAAAATTCATATGCCATTTTAAGGTTCTTTATCAAATCCCAATATTCCTCCAAAGTCATAGAATGGAATTCCATAAATGCAATTTTGCTTTCGATCGATTGCATTTCTTTCAAAAACTGATTCTTATTACACCCACATGAAGACGTCCTCACTTCAAATCGGGACAAATAGTTGGATTTTAGATCGATAGCTTGAGCAAGTTGGTTGTGACATTCAGTTAGCCACATCCCACCTACAATTACTTGTACAAACACAGTGATTACCACGCATCTTGCAAATGATCTAGTAAGGAAAATTACAACTGTAAACAGGACCTCATTATCAGCAAACAGGGCACTCTCCAAACCTCGAAAATTCCCCATCTTAAACCCATTACCTTTTATCTCCATGATAGATGTCGTTATCATATACGTATACATCACAATGGGAATCCCAAGGAATAACGCATATTTTAGTTTCGATTTTATGGTTTTCTTTTCAAGTGGTGTATTATTCCGCAGCTTTTCTTCAATGACTGAAATGATACGACATATTTTAATCGTGGAATTGCAATAGAAAATTCCGGCACCAAGGAGAAATACTATTATTATTTGTGAAGCTATCATAGAGGAATAATAAATAATTTTTTGGTAGATCGAAACCTCTACCAGCATTTTTCCTGGAGGATTCTTGTAAATCAAATCTATCTGAACTACTACTATTAGGAAAAAAATACTAAGGCTGTAGAAAAACATGGGATGGCAGTATGAGAATTTCATATCGACAACTCTTGCCCACGGGTTTTTAGCTGGGAATATTCCAAAAACTGCACTAGTCACTAAGAAACCGCGTACAACAATTTCGTTCATAATGTCGCCGAAAAATTTGTTCGAGCGGCCCGTAATGAATTTGGAATGTATTACATCAGCAACTGTAGTGCGGTTGGGACACGCATAAATTGACAAATCGGAAAAATAAACATATGTTAAAAATGAATTGATCGCTGTTTGGACAGCAACCTTGCCCAGAAAAATAAAAGATTTGGATAACAAAGGGCTCTATTATAGAGTGCCGAGGGCTGACTAGAAGTACACAAAGGAGCGTCGATCAGAACAGTTTCATTGTAAATGAACTTTTCTTAAAATCGGACTATGCCGTTTTAAATAATTCAACACGTGGATAATCAGGGTACAGTTTGAGAAGGGTATGTAAATAATAGTTATTATTAAATATAAAATTCATTTAATATTACATATTAAATGCGCTTGTATGTACATATATTCATTTAAAATAATTGTAAGTCTCGCACAATGTTTGTTTCACTTTGTATGGTTTATTTATTTTTTACTATTATGAAATATGAATGTTGTATGTACGTACGTGCGTTTAAGTACATAGGTCACGAAGAGCAGGGGAACTCTATGCGTTATGAATAAGAGGAACTTTGTACGTGTAACCTATGGAGGAGCTGTACACGTTATGGATCTAAGCAATTATGTTACGGACAGGAGACTATTTACTTAAAAAGTGTCAACCTGACTGACTTGATCCTATCTTTCACTGCGAACTCCCCTGGGGATATTGGAAGTAGTATTGAAGGTAATTCAACTGAAAAAAATATAAATACATTTATTGCATCCTAAAAACTAACCACAAGTGGTGCAATGAGAACAGTATGTAAATGAACGTCAATAAAACTTATGACTTGATAGTTCTATTTTGTTACATCACTAACTTTTGCATAGATTTCGTACCAAATAAATAAAGGCACATGACACAACTGTCAAAGACTGAAGAATTTTATTGCAAGACATTTATAACAACTAGATTTTATATTCTGTTATACATTCTACTGGCAGTTTGTTCCTTCGTTAGTTCGAACTTGAAAGAGGAATATTGTGAATGTAAATATGGAGCCCAAGGTCTATAATCATAATACATTCTAGTAAATCCTCTAAACTATTGGTCTTGGGTTAATAAATGTACCTTTTAAAGTTGTATATTACCCCAGCTATTAGCTTCAGATCCACGCAAAAAACATTTCTGGCCGTTGACTTCCATTTCCATTCTGTAAAAGTGGAACAACAAATCTTCCAACTTTTGGGGCACTGAATTTTGAAATCAGATTAATTACAACTTATTAGCTCACTACAGATTTTTCTTTAAATACAAGGATTTGTGTAATTATTATATGAAATGCACAAATATGAAATTCTCATAATTCTCAATAATTTAAAGTACCTTTCCTTCCATAGACAAGAAGTTGATTCTATTCTTCAAGCTCTGCTGATTTTGTTTGATCTAGTAAAAATTAAGAATGAGCATAATATCTGTATTTATTTTTATAATATATGAAACTGATAACGGTGTGTATAAACTTACACTATTTTGCATGAATTCTCCCAGAATTATAGATACGCCCATAAAAATTCCTGCAGTAAGCATGAAATTCGGACCACTCATATCCCCTGGTTGTTCCAAGAAAATACTCAGACCCACTGTGAAGGTAAGAATTCCACTAGTGATTACCACTAAAAAGTACGAACCTGCCACGTCCGAGTACAAATCATAAAGAACTTTTAAATTCTGAATTAATTCCCAGTATTCTTCACTACTCATAAACTCCCACCCCTGAACTCCTCCCCTCATCTTTACTCCACTGTCTCCTTTCACAATGATGAATTGGTTACGAGATTTGCGGTCAAAGCATAAGGATGTGTCCTGTGCCGACGAAAAATATTCCATTTTGCTAAGGATGGACTCATAAACAAGCTGTTGGCATTCAGTGACCCAGATTCCGCCAATGATCAATAATGAAAATACTGTCATAGTAGTAGTTCTAAAAAGTAGTTTAGTAGCACAGATAACAAAGTTCAGCAAACTGGTATGGCTGCTCCCAAAAATACTGCTTCTCAACGGAAGGTGGCTATACGCATTAAGATGGCCGTGACGTCCGTCATTTAACACTTGCACCAGCACAAAAGCATAGTAAATTCCTGACACGGAGCATAATAATAAATATTTCACTCTAGAGGGTTTAAATGATTTTATTTTGGATCCGGTGCGGAGCTTTTCTTGAATAAATACAAGCATCCGGCACATTTGAATGGTAGGCCTGCACTTTCTAAGACCATTGAGTTGGTAGAAAAACGCATTAGCTAGTGAGGAAATTAAAACGGAATAGTAAATCATACTTGCATATGTTGATCCTTGTATATTTAGATATTTTGGAGGATTGTTCTGGATTAGGTCCCATCCTAGAGCTAAATAAAGAATGGGCAGGGAAATACTAAATAGAAATATCGGGTGATAATATTTAAATTTAAGACGCTCGGGTCTCGCCCATGGATTTGTAGCTGGAAATATTCCCTGGAGGGCGCCGATCACAACGAAAATTCGGAAAACAAATCCTCCCATGACAAAGGCTTCGTTTGAAAATATGAGAGCGGGCGATGCGATCGAGAATTAAATTCAATTGTGTGTATGGCTGCGAATATTTCATGTAAAACGTGCCCTTATAATACAACCAGCATTTATAATAGAAATAATTACAGCACCAAGTACACTAGCTCTGCTTATAAGCAAACTCAATATTCTGAGCTATCTTACTGTGATAACAGCAAACGACCTGAAATTGTCTTTAAGAGAAGCTTGTTTAAGTAATGGTATTTTATCGGAAATTTATCAAGTTGTCTAATCATTGTGGTCTTATCTCAAGTCTCTTAAGTCTCTAGAGTGGAGGTGACAACTTAATGTATTTTATTGGTGCGGTTTCTGTATTGTTGTAATTTACTGCGTTGTGTGCTCCTTTTATAAAAATTGTGTTGGTCTGAGCAAAAATAGTAATAAATGAGTCACCTTCAGTTAAAACAAAGGTAAGCGTTTGCTTAACGGGCAAAAGGTATTTGCCTAAGGATTAGTAATCAGAGCATAATTTCTGCTAGCGAAGCAAACTATATGAATACGTTAGCATATCTTGTAGCATTCGAACAGAGTTTGAAGAAGTCTTACTTTGAAAAGCAATTACTGAGTAACAGCATTTCACCAACTTTTAATTCCTTACTCATCATTTTTAATGAGTTTATTCTTAATGTTTGCTGTTTAACTATTCAATGACAAGTTTTCAAGAAAGATTTTAAACATAGTTATACTGTAAAGTGTATACACAGTACTCTATGTACTCAACCTATAAAGTACCACCCAGTAAAAGCATTTTCTCCAGGGGTAAAAATGGGGTGTAAATGTGACTCCCAATTGTCTCACGATCAGTAACACTAATGATTTTCCTTAGTCGAGCTCTATCAAGCTTACAATTAAACATTACTCCTTAATTTAACTGTACGACAAGTACAGCTGTCTGCAAAATAGCAAACTTTGACTTTGCTTTCATAATACGATAGATGTTCAAATATGGGTTTGCATAGCGTTCATTAATATGACTGTTTGTTCACTAATTTTTGCATGATGTTTCAGCCACCCTAATTTGAAATACAAAAATGGTACCGGTAAAAATAGCTCCCAAAATCTGAAATAATACAGTGGAGTGTTAACTTTCAAGCTTGAATATTCTCACTTCAACTTCAAGTACAAATTGAATTATATTTTACCCCTGTGATAGATTCATAGTTTAGAAAGAACAAGTCTCTCGCGGAAAGCTTCCATTTCCATTCCATAAGTGATACACAGCAAATCTTCCAACTCTTTGAACACTGGAAGTAAATGATTAATTACCAATATTTCATATTTTCAGTTTGTCAAATTGGTATGAAAAATCTTTAGATTGTAATGCTTCAATGATTTTAGTTAATTGTCATTAAAATTTTATAGCCAAATGTGTTTCACAACGATCTGCATTATTCAAAAATGTATCAACTTAAAAATGATCATACCTTCCCCGTGCATTGTAATATATTGACTTGGCTGCCCAATTCCGCTTGGTTCCTTATGATCTGCCATGTTAACATTAATAATTAATCCAAGGATATCTCACTATCTGATAATGTTTTACAACTCTTTCATCTTTATTTTTCTCACATTATTTTGCATGAATTCTCCGAGGACTGTGCACATAAGCATGAGGGCTATTAGTAACGCCAAAATAAACAGATAATGGAATTGTCTTGGATCCTCCAAGAACATGTTTAGAAAGATGGGTATATTGAAGACTACTACCCCCACTATTTGTAAACAGTACCACCCCGCAACCTTCGAGTAGGAAGCGTATGCAAGTTTTAGATTTTTAATTAATTCCCAGGATTCGTCTATATTCCTTTCCAGGAATAGTTGAAAAGCCTCCTCACTTTCCTCCCCTAAATACTCAAAGTTGAGGAGCTTTTTGTGACTCCGGGTTTTCTCCCCTACCCCTGAAAAATACTCGAGGTTTCTCAGAATACTTTTGAATACGCTATTTTGAAGCTCCGTTAAAAGAAGTCCTCCGACTGATACTTGTGTAATTACCAACATCAATCCTGCTGTAATTCCAACTTTTGAAGCAGATAATGCAATCATAAACCAGGACGTGTTGTTGACAAATAACGTGCTCTTCAAAACGGTGTCCATACCAATGTCGAAATCTCGTTGTAATATTGCTTCCTGGATTGCTCGAGTTACGATATAACAGAAGTTGAATAAAGTAAATGTAAATATAACTACATACTTTCCAGTTGCATGTTTAATTGAGCTCCCTGGGGAGCTACGACGAAGCCTTTCTTGAATATCGCACATTGTTCGACAAATGGTGATTGTTGACTTGCAGTTCAATACTGCAGTGTATTGAAAAAGCAGACATACTGTTATTGCCACCGAAGCTTTAGTGAAGAAGTAGAGCTTCTTGAAGAATGAACTTTCTTCAGCCAATTTGACAAGTTCGTTGGTGTAAACGAAGTCGCCATAAGCGAGGATATAAAGAACTGGCAAAATAATACTTCCCAAATATATTGGATCAGAATACTGAAGCTCAAGGTTGTTACATTTAGCCCAAGGATTTTTTACCGGAAACAGCCCAAAAATTGCACATATTGTCATGAAAATTCTCATGCTGATCTCGTGCATTTTACTAATCTGACTATTAATCCCTAACAATGCAGCTTATAATTAGTATTGTGAATTAATATTATCTACACATTTTTAAACTACGATTTAGATTGCACAAACACTTTGATGTAATTCAAAAGTAGTTCCTGCTACCTTGGTATTTGTTCCAAGGATCGACTGTTGCAGCTTGGATAAACTTGTCAGGTAAAAGTAATTTATAGATCTGTCAGACAACAAAAAACTTGTCCCAGTATCAAATTATGGATTTTCCTGAAATATGATTCATACAGTCTTACAATTACAGAAGTAGGATGAATGGTTGGACTGACAAATGATTATATCATTATTCTGTGCACAATTGACACAAATCGTAAGTAACAAGACTATAAAAATGTTTGAATGATGCTGGGTGAATTTACATAATGCATGCAGAGTTGATACAGCTTATTATAACTCAGCCGTCCATTTATAGACAACCAATAAATTCAGTACGATACGAAGAATGTTTTACACGTTCAGCGTCATATTCATGAATATCGTGATTATTAATTTTAATGTCTGATTTAAATGGATAAGAATAATTGCCCAGCATATATATACATACATACGTAGCATGGGTGAAAGTTGTGACAGCACCTTTAATTATTAACTGTTGTGATTTCAATGAACAAAATAAGTATGAAGTTCAATATGATTATTTTACGAGATTTTATCATCATAAATTCTCTACAGCTGTAATGTTAACGAATACGTTCTTGTATGTCTTGAAGTCAGTGTGGATACTGAATTGAACTTACAATTAACTTTAACAATGCAAAGGGTGGAGTGTTTCACTAGTATGTACTTGAATTAAGATTATTGTATATGTGAAAACTGACAACAACATATCGTTGGCTAAATTCGAAAAAGTACCATTTTCATTTCACAACCTATGCTTTTTAAACGGGCTCGCAAATGAAAATGGTACCTTTTAGAATTTAGCCGACGATATGCAAAGCTTGTAAGACATTTTGTCATTAGCTAGATACATATAGGCTTAAGTGGAAAATAAGATCTACTGTTAGTATCTTTTTTCTTGTAATAAAGTAATAATTTATTGCTAACCTCTGTAACGCAAATATATTCCAGCTTAAGAAGGTGGAACAAATAATCTTCGTCTTAAGTGAACTGAAATTCAGTAAATATAAAAATGTCTGAAAGTATCATATTTAATTTACAGTCTGATCTGGAATATTGTATCCCAAACGCTGTATAAATATATTGAATTGGATTAACACCTTTAGAAAAAAATACACTTTTCCCAGTAATTTGCTTTGAAATGGATAGTTTTATGTAGTTTTGCTTGTGTTATCCATTTGCCTGGATTAAAATCTTATTCTTCAGATTGTAAATTTGGCCAGAATATGTAAATGCTTTGTCGTACACAATGATAACAATCAAGAAGCTTGGTATGACAGCTCCAAATGCAGCCAAGGATTTGATGGCTGACTTGGCGTGGAGACTCAGGAAGGTGTATACAAATAAGACTGTTCCTGTAATCCCATATAATTTAAACCAGAAGATAACGAAAGCAAAGTTGGCATTGAAAAGTTGTATGGTGAGCTGAATACAGCGGTATTTTTTCAAGGCGTCTTTAATCTTCTCATGGACTGACTGGGAGTCACCAACTCTTGAACTGTAAATGCTATCGTTAGGCTTTAAATTGTAAGCTACTGCTAACAAGGTAACACAACTCATTACGAACCTGATTCGCTGTCAGTGCTCGGCACTGGTAGGAAAAATCGATACCCATACTCGTTTCCATACCCGAAGTGCGGGTATTGCAATAACCTGTGTCTATACCCGTACCCATTCCCGAATATCCGGGTAAAAAATTTTCATACCCGTACCCGCAATGTAATCTCAAGCCGGGTCGCTCGCATTGTACCCGTAACCGAAAAATAAAAACTAGGAGCGTTTTTGATTATAATTAAAATTAATTTGCATACTTGCAGATCCATCAAAAGATTGCCCATAGAAGTGCTTAAAAATCAAAAGTGGAATGGAATAGGTGAAGATCTTTAAAGCCAATGGAATGACTGCATAGTATCACGTGTTTTAGTATGCCCTACATGCTCTGAGTATTTACAAGTTGTGGAGCATTTCCGTCATCAGCATAGGAGTAGAGGTAAAATAAATATCACATTTCCCAATATTCTCCACTTGCTTCTAAAAATTTGTCATGGTATTTTGCCTAACAGAATGCTTCTAAAGGTTTAGTTCTTTATTGATTTATCATTATTATTTAAACTAGAATGCAATCCTTACTCATCAATCCCGGCTCAATGAATTCATTTTAATCCATAATCCTAATCCAATCTAATTAATCCATATCGAAATTAATCTTTTCAAATTTAAATTATTAAAGCCAGGGCAGCGTTTAGGCTCATAGGTAAATACTTATATAGCTTCTATCAGTGTTATGATGGACTTTACGATAAATACACATTTTAGTTCTTTACCTCAAAATGTTACAAAGTGATATTTTTCTCGGCTAGTTTGAAATCAGGACTAAATTCAAGCTCATCAGGTCATCAGGTGACCATACGTCAAATCAGGACAGTCCTGATCAAATCAGGACAGCTGGGCACCCTGATTGGATCCCATTATTACTGCCTTACATTATTCTACACCTATAGGCATTGTACTGAACTTGGCACTACTATCAGAGTTTGTACCTTCAAAGTTAACGTTTTCAAATACTACTCATGACGCGACGTTGTTGTTTCTAGAATTATGTATAGCAAATATAAAACCCAAGAACAAGGTAATTTAGTATTGACATACAGCAGGTAGAAGTGGAGTGAGCCAAAAAAAATAAAAATACGTCAAACTGCAGAAAAACAGTCCGGAACTCCTGATTGAATTTTTAAAACTGTAGATATGCAAAGTAGTATAGACGAAGCAGCGTGTCTGGCAAGCGAAATTGTTTTCCTTATATTGTGTTCGTAGGTTTATTTGCTTGTATTCAAGTTTTTTAATTAATATTATCATGTTGTTCTACCTCTTTTGTATGAACTCATTGCCCCATTTCGTTTGCAGTTCCCGATCGGTTCATTTTAAAACTGAAATAAATCTGGGAAGAAACGAGATTATTTGTGTCAATTACACATTCGTATAATTGCTATATTTTTCAAATTAATACAAATAGTTTTTTCGGCTGAGTTCTACTTTCCCGGCCACAAAATTGCCTTCCACCTTCCACCAGGATTTCCAACTTCCACTTGACCTTCCACTTGACATTCCACCAAAATTTTACAGATTTTTTACCTTCCAGATCTTTCACCTAAATTTGACCAGATGGATGGTCCTTCTACCAGTGTTAATTAACATATCCCTCTGTTCTGTTGGGTGAAACACAAAGTGCGAACTGGATATAGTTAATGCGTTGCCCCCTGTATGCGACTATTCAAACCATAAATTAGCGTTTTAATTTATTGGGAAAAGTAAGTTGCAACGCTAAAAAGTTTATATCTTACCACTAATCGTTAGTGGTTACGGAATTTGCTAAAACTGTTTTGAAAATTTTGCTAAAAATCAGTTCACCGGTAAGTACGGCAACTGAACTCTTTCGAATCACATGGTTTTCCAGTGGTTGATTTTTATCAGTCCTTTGAGATAATTCTACACAACACCATCGAAACTTGACTATCATAATTGTACATATAATGATTTTGTAACAGTAACCTGTTTCCTCAAAGGTACCCTGCATTTTATAGTTAATTACACGAGTTAGTTTTAACTTAAAACACTCAAGTGCTTTCACCTCCGTGTTAATTTTACCAATAAAAAATGCGAAACATAAGTTAACACACCGAAATTGATCCAAGACTGTCATTTTCAGGTGAATGGGCACAAAAGAAATGAGTTTCGGTCGTGCAGGAACTCATGTAGGGGGGCAGTATAGTATTTTTTTAGTTAGCTCTTTGTAAATATTGTCAAAGCCAGACTACAGAGTCTGTATGGTCAATGTGGGTAGTCAAGTGGAAGGTCAGGTGGAATGATGAAGGGGAAGGTGGAAGGTTAGGTGGAAAGTCTGGTGGAAGGTCAAGTGGAAGTTTGGTGGGAGGTCAAGTGGAAGTTGGGTGGGAGGTGGAAGTCTGGTGGAAGTTACTTATGTATTACAGTGTTGATATATGGGTGTGTGGATGGTGGAAGGTAATTTTGTGGCCGGGAAAGTAGAACTCAGCCCGAAATTGAACGTACTTTAGATTCAAATCGTACAAGTATTATTTCCGCAATAGGTGGGTACTCCACCCATTGGCTCTTTATTTCCTTGTTCATGGATACTTTATTTAAAGCAATGTTCTTCCCTTTGTTGCAGAAAGCTCTCTCTACAACAAGCTCTATTTGTATAGTAGATTTTTGGCGGCAATAACAGCATTTATGCGTTTCCAATGCACTTCTGTGTTCAACTGCAAGTCAACAATCACGGTTTGTCAAATAATGTGCATTATTTAAGACAGACTTCGTCGTAGCTCCCCAGGGAGCTTAATTGAACATGTCACTGGAAAGCATGCAGTCATATTTACATGTATTTTATTCAGCTTCTGTTATATGGTAATTCGTAATTAAGGAAGCAATGTTACAACGATATTTCAACATTGGTATGGACACCGTTTTGAAAACCACGTTATTTGTCAGTAATACGTCCTGGTTTATGATTGTGCTATCTGCTTCAAAAGTTGGGATGACAGCAGGTATGATGCAGGTAATTACACAAGTATCAGTTGGAGGACTTCTTTTAACGGAGCTTCAAAACAGCGTGTTCCTGTGTAGTGTTTCTGTTCGGTATCGGGAATTCCCGAGGTTCCGGTTCGGTTTCGGTTCCGGTACGGTTTCGGGTCAACGTTTTAAAGAACCGTTACATTTCGGTCCGGTTTCGGGTCATCGGTTTATGAACCGTCAAATTTCGGCCCGGTTTCGGGTACAAAAATCAAAACCGAAAGTTTTCGGGAAGGGTTTGTTAAAGCTGCTGTTTTGGATGAAAACGCGAAACCTGCATTTGGCCAGCATTTGTCAACTATTATTTGAAAAGGTGACACAATTTTGACTTCCATAAAAATGAATCATATATATTTTATGTCGGTTCGGAAAGGAACCGGAACCGGGTCGGGAACTGCTTTTATTTTCCGGATCGGTTCCGGGAAGTCAAAAATGTCCCGGACTCGAAAATATCGGTTCCGGTTTCGGGAACAGAATTGAAATTTTTTTCGGTTCGCGAAAACGAAGGTCCTGTGGGAATTCATGCAAAATAATGTGAGAAAAACAAAGATGAAAGAGTCGTAAAACATTATCAGATTGTGAGATAACCTTGGATTAATTATTAATGTTAACATGGCAGATCATAAGGAACCAAGCGGAATTGGGCAGCCAAGTCAATAGATTACAATGCCTGGGGAATGTGTGACCATTTTCAAGTCGATAAACTTTTGAAATTGCTGTTTAAAACCTTTGGCTATAAAATATAAAGGAGAATTAACTAAAATAATTATTGAAGCATTACAATCTAAAGATTTTTCGTAACAATTTGACAAAGTAATTACATAATTATGACTTCCGGAACTACAAAAATAAAATATTGATAATTAATCATTTACTTCCAGTGCTCAAAGAGTTGGAAGATTTGCTGTGTATCACTTATGTATGGAATGGAAATGGGAGCTTTCCGCGAGAGGCTTGTTTTTTCTAAACTTTGAATCTATAACAGGGGTAAACTGTTGGAGTAAGTGAAAATGAAAATATTTATGCATGCATTTTAACACTCCACTGTTTAATTTTAGATTTTGGAAGTTATTTTTATCGGAACCATATTCGTATTTCAAATGAGGGTGGCTGAAACATCATGCAAAAATTAAAGAACAAACGATCGCTGTAATAATATATCGTCGGCTAAATTTTAAAAGGTACCATTTTGATTTCTTAACACGTGCTTTTTAAATGGGATGTCCATTGAAAATGGTACTTTTTAGAATTTAGCCAACGATATGTAAGCTATGCAAGCTAAGGTTCTGCACGGATAGGATAAATTCATTATCTTATCCGTATCCTATCCTATCCGAAAATTTGACGATAATTACTGGTAGTATCCTATCCTATCCGAAATGTCGGATGAAGAAAATATTTTATCCGAAACTTATCCGACACTTTTCGGATCGGGTAGAATGGCTATCCGAAAATGTCGGATAAAAATCGTCCATTATCCGATCCTATCCGCGGATATCCGATTATCCGAAAAAACAAATAACTTTGTGTCAGGTTATGCACGGATAGGACAAATTAATTATCCTAGCTGTATACTACCGGAAAATTTGGTGATCAAATATTTAGCTTTTTAATTTCTTCAATTCTGGTTTACCGGAACATGTGCTGGTAAAATACCTCCATAGTTTCATGCAAATTTACTTTTCGGGTTTCATTTTTCCGAAAACTAATCACTTCACAAGAATTTACAATATTGTACATCAGAGGTATTTTTCGTGTCATCGTGTCAAGCATCGTGGAAATACATATGTAATCTGGTTATATGGTGCATTTTCATTGGCCCACCAATCGACTGAGTTTCAACAATACACATATATACACCAGGATCTTATTGTTAGTCAGAACCACAAGTCTTGCAAGAGCAAAATTTGGTCTTACTAATAATTTGCATCAACAGATGGCCGGCGTCGGATATCCGCGGATAACAGACGGATTATCCGAATAATTCACACTGTTTATCCTATCCGATCGGATAATCGCAATGCTGTATTCCTATCCTATCCGTCAGTTTTCCTCGGATAAAAAATTGGTATCCGATCCGTCGGATAAGTTTCGGATCGTTAAATCCTTGAATTTATCCTATCCGTATCCTATCCGATCCGTATTCGATCGGATATATCCGATCCGATGCAGAACCTTAGCTGGAAGACATGCAACTGGCGTTTTTTAGAAACTGCTACTGTCAATTTCATAAAGACGATAATTGTTGACGAATCGCATGAATTATTTTCTTTCCTGTCCAGAATAAAATTATGTTAGATGAATGATTCTTATGCAGACTTGTACATGTTGCTAGACTTGTTAAATGAATTGCAAGTTACGAAATAATGATATGTTGTGATTAAGAGCTTTGTGCTCGCTCACCTAAATGAATAAATGAATAAATAAATGTACAAGAATTCGCCTTAACAATTGTGTAGCATAAATAGATCTTGGAGAACCTAGATGCACAAAAGGTATTGTACACCCTGTAAAAACGATAACCTATCAACATAGTATTTAATTTAATTTCCAGAAAATTCTCAGTTCTAACATTCATTTAGTGCCCGTGGTCTAAGGTCTGCGGCTTTAAATGGCAATTCGAAGAGAAATCTAAATCGAATTCTCTTGTTTTATTTTATAATAAAATTTTAAGATTTCACGAAAGATCGTTCGAATTCCATTTCTTAAATCCACATGTGATTCGCTTGACTCTAAAACCAACACGAAAACAAATAATTAATTTCAATGTGCAACCTTACCCGAGTTATGAGATTGTGATTCACGCTGAAGATGTTTCTGGCTGTTAACGCCCATTTCCATTCTGTAAATTCTGAACAGCAAGTCTCCCAACTATTTGGACACTGTACGTAAAGATTTTCAAACTTAATAGATTTGCACAGATTAAATGTTAAACCGAATGAATTCCAAGCAATGGTGTAGCAATTCTTCAACATGTAATTATACTACAGTAAATAGTGTAATTTTGTCAATTGTCAACGTATGTAAATAAATGCATTCTCTACATTTGTATTCTGCACTGTGTGAGTTACTGATGCAAAATATTCGGTTTTGTTTAGAATGGATTTATATACTTGTTGTTGACAATCCGTTATCCAGATGCCAACAGTAATCACTAGGGTAAAAACAGTAGCAGTAGTGGTCCTGAAATTCAGTTTAATCAGGAAAACAAATATGATGACCACAATCCTACTATTGCTTACAAAAATAGTAGTTCTGAGAGGGGCAATGTCATTGTTCAAGAGACTAATATGGCCGGCTATGGTTTCTTGACAAAGTTGTATTACCATACCAAGTAAAAATATCCCCCACGTGGTAAATATCAGTGTATATTTTATTCTAGAGAGCTCGAATGAGTTATTTTTGGAGTGTTGTCGGAGTTTATCTTGAAGTAATACAATTTTGTCTGGATCCAGAGTCTGCATCTAAATAAGCTGATTTGATGATAGAGAAAGGTGCTGACCAGGGATGATAGTAAAAGGGTGTAATAAATAATGGAAGAATAGGCTGGCGTCCCATTGTACAGATTTTCTGGTGGGTTGTTAAGCATTAAGACCCAAATTGGATATGCATATAAAACTGGGAGGGCAAGACTGAAGAAAAATATGGGGTGGCAGTATTTGAATTTAAGATGGTCGGGCCTAGCCCATGGATTCGTAGCTGGGAATATGCCCTGAAAAGAGGCAACTACTAAGAAAATTCTGAACCAAATTGTCCCCATTCCAAATATTCAGGTATAATTTTATAAAGTCAGACGAGTTCTTAATAGAGTATGAACTTCCTCAACATTTAATTTGCATTGTTCGGATAGAACATTAATAAGCAGCACGCTGGTACTTCTCAATTAAAAGATTTTTTAAATACAATGCTTGATTACAGTCATTCCGTACTTTGTAAACTTAATCTACAACATTTTTTTTTAAATTCAATTGTGGGTGAATTCCTTTTAATATGCATCATTCTTTAAGAACTTCAGACATTACAATATGCCCATTTGACAAAGGACTACCAACAATGGGATTCTGTAGCATTTTAGGGTAGCAAAAGAATTATCTGAATTGAAAAAAAGCTTTTAGCGCTTAATCTGTAACTAATAAACTGAAGCCTGAATCTACAACCTTGTTTTGTAGCTAATGACCTTGATCCAGTTTACAAATACTCCAGTGTAATTACACAAACTAGGATACTAAAATTTCTTGGCACGAAGTAGTCAATTCATGTACCAAATGCAAAGTGGTAGGGTCAACAAATTGTTTGATCATGTCAAAATTCCATTTCAACTCAGGATTTTGCCCTAGATTTTTTCGATGGTAGGAGAATGATTCTAAAATTCTTTTCTACTTTTTTCAGAATATAGTGTAAAAGTGATTTTATTTGATCTGGTGGTAAAAATATTCAGACAAAATAATAATAGCGGAAACTTGACTAATAAGTGTATCCTTCTTGTAAAATGGAACTATGATAATTAGAAAGTCCTTTGAATTTAGCTAATTGCTGAGATGAATATTCTTGCGTACACACATGAGTTTAAATATGGTAACTTACTATCTGAGAATTTTTGGCATGAATCAATAATACAGTCTCTGAAAAATTTGTTTCGTCAGAATAATTTATTAGCATTAATTTTTCTTACTCACCATGGCTAAAACAGCAAATTCAGCAATCAATTATGTACAAGTTTAAACGGCAACAAAATTAAAAACGATAAATTTTTACAAAAGCGCTTCGCTTTAATAATGTAATTATATTAACACGTACATACGCGCTAAAGCAGGTGCAGCGCTGATTGTACATATACTTATGTATAGTGACATGTCTTAACATTGGTTTGGATTTTATTCGAGTTGCGAAAATGGATTTTTCTTATGGGATTTAACATGGTAAAATTCAAGCGAGGAAGGGTCCCCCCTGTCAAACTTTCAAAAAAAATCAAACTTTCAGATGTCCTACTGCCCGAACCCAGAGGAGATGGCACGAAGTTTGTGGTTTGTGTGAACACTATTAGTAGTGTCTACAATTCCACCAATTTTCATTTAGTTCTGGAGTTTACATCGGAAGACTTTGCTTGTCAGTGTACAAATACAAACTACCCAATTATTCACTTTTGAACTGCGCCAAAACAATGAAGTACGTTGTCACTGTGGCTGCAATCTAAAATAGAATGATTTGTAGCCAACATCTTGTATATTGTGTATCGGTACATAATAAATTAGAAACCCTACTGCTTCTCACATTGCTAGAGTATTCACGGAGAATAAATACAAGCTGAAAATTACACGAATTATTAATTGATGTAAACACTTACAGATGTGATGAACCGTCGATTCAAAGTATAAAACCCTCCGGGTGATATCTCCGGACGTGATTTGGAGATCTTTCTAATGAATAACTGGAGCTGAAACCCATTTTTCGTATACTTTTGTTAGCAACTTTTCAACGAATTGTATAAAAGAAGCAAATTGCAGAATTGCTTAAAATAAGATACACACTAAAGTATCAAGAGTGTACGTGCGTTCGTGCGCATCTCGCTCGTTTTTCTAAGTTGCTTAAAATTGGGATTACAACTTTAAAGTGTTTTATTTTTGAAAGTTGAATAATCGTCAACTTAGCAAAAGCACATTTAATTAAGTTTTTGGAATGCAGCAACTGTGCAATCACTTGCTGTTTTGGGCCTGTCGATGACTGATTGGAAGTTCGCAAATAAAATTAAAAGTGTTAAATTATTTTCCAAGTATTCAAAAGATACATATGTACATATGTACATACATATTCCTATGAAGCACCTTCTTTCTTCTGTAAACTGTAGATATTTTTGCGTTAGGGATAGATGACACGGGGGCACGTAATACGTTAGGTATAGAGGGATTTTATATTTATGCCAGCGATCAGGGCGCATATACATATGCGTTAGGGATAGGGAAACTTTACGGGTCGCGAATGGGGGAGCTTTATATTTTTTTTAGATAATTTTAGGTTATGGATTGGAGGTATTTTAAGTTACGGATAGTGGGAGCTTTCTCGTTGTCATTTAATTGTAATTTGCTGTAGAGCATCACCCCGTGGGATATTTTAGGCCCGTGCCCGCCAGTGGCTCGTAACGTTTTATCCGTACCCGCCCGGCCCGAAATTAATGTCTATCGAAAAAGCCCGGCCCGGCCCGCAAAATTAAAAAAAGCCCGTAGCCCGCCCGCAAATACCATACATCTTAAATACTGAAAAACTGTATTTTAAAATATTGGTGTTCTTGACGGTTACATACAGTCGTTAAACTATCTTGTTTATTAAGAAGGCAATACAAAAGCTTATGCTGCTATTTCGGCTTTGGTAAGCACTTCTGGTGGCGTTCTTGAATTTATTACAATGTTCACTTCTGGATTCTTATTACAAATACTTGAACTACTAGCATGATTCATCTTATAGACTAAATGGAATTTTCCACAGTAATGAAGAGCGAAATGAAACTTACTAAATAATAAATGCAGGTATGCAAGAAAATTTTTCTTGCATACCTGCCTTTGTTATTTATTAACAGTCGTACAGACGGGCACGGGCCTAAAATATCCCACGGGGTGATGTGCGTAAACCCAGCGTTAGTTTGTTTGAAAGCTAAAATTGCAAACGTCTGAAATTCGTTGTATGTACATTCACAACCGCTGCTCCTGCATTCACAACTAATGGAATTTCTCACGGGCTTTTACGGGCTTTCACGGTCTTTTTTAACCGCGATGAAAAGACCGTACCCGCCCGTAACCCGTCAAACGTAATAATTTTTACCCGTACCCGCTCGAAGCCCGTGCGGGCCGGGCTTTTTGCGGGCTTACCCGTAAATTTTAACCGCCCGAGATGCTCTAATTTGCTGATAGCGATGATTCTTAGTTTATATATGGCGTGGGGTAATTAAGGTACAGATAATGTCAGGATTTTTACGGTTGGAGTATATTCATTTGTTTATCTTGACGTCTCATTTGCCTATTTATTTAATACCCTACCGTTCTACGAAGAGCAGTAACATTAGTAGACCAAAAGTATCATAAGCTGGATTTTCGTTTATCTTGCTACAAAGAAATTTAGTATTAAGGGTGATTTATCGTTAATATTTGAAAGTTGCTAGCTCACACCCGAATTAGTAAATTCTCTCACACTTATCACTGGAACCAAAAATTCATGCGTTCTTTTTTCAACAAAAAATAGGATATTTGTAATTTATGTTTTTGAACTTATTTCATTAAGTGCATGTTCAAATTTAGTTAGACCTGGAAAATATCAAACTGTTTGGAAAATTTAGATTCTTACCAATGCATGTAACTGTAAAATCATGATGTTAAAATCTATTATATATTTTTCGGAATATCCCACATTCTTTAATTCTGACAACGTGATTCTAAAAGTAGCATTCCTGCAAAAAAGCTCATACTTTTTCGTACAAGCCTTACAATTCACTTACACCAGTATTATCAAAATCTAACCGCAATCAACAATATGGTGAGAGATGTCTCTCCATTTAACCTGATGCTGTAGGAATTCTCGTCCACTATTCTGCAAATGTAATTACATATTTTCAGGGTTGTAAAAATGAAAGTGCCAAGACGTGAAGCCTAAAAACTGTTCGTAGAATAAGTTTGTGCTTACATAATTGGCTACAAATTACCGTAATACGTTTTTTATAAATTCTTATTTCGGAAATGGAAAATTGGAATCGACGTTTACTCTAAAAAATCCAAAACTGCAGTCAATTCATCGATTGCAACAAAAGCGAAGCCGGATTTCAAGGCAGGGAAGGTATTTTTTACGACCTTAGTGATCAACGAGTTAAAATCTAGTTCCTGTGGTTGACTTAGGTTTTCACGTCAATTCGAAGTTTTTTCGAAATTTCATAAAATTTTGAATATTGTGGCGAGGAAGGTATTTTCGACGATTTTATTGATCAAGGAATTCGTTTGTACGGTTAAATTAGATTTTGAAGTGAATTCGGGGAATTTTCTAAATTTTATGAAATTTCATGAAATATTGAAAATTGAAAAAGTAAAGGCGTTATTCCCAAGTCCAGGACCCAACAGGTCGTTTGCCGCTGGTCCGGCGGTTGTATCTTGTCCCGTGCGGGAGCCTTTAGAAGGACAAAATCAAAAACGAGCAATTTTACAAAAGCGCTTCGCTTTAAAAATCCAAAGAGCGCTTCGTTTATTCAACCTGGGTGTCCTTATTTGTTGACCAACGTTAATTGTTAATTGGGTTATTGGGTCCATGGGGTGGTTATTCACGACATTAAGGAACGGGTATTTGATTTGTGTTCCCTTGATGAGCACTGTTGTAGTGAGATAAACGAAAGAGATGCTTCTCATAATTTTGGCCTACTGTTACGCCCGTTCGCTGAACAGAGGGGGGGCTCCACTGGTCACTTAATTATATTTATTTGCAATTATATCAATTTACAAATGCTTACAATCTTTATAGTTGGTTTGGGCTGATTGCTTAAGTATTCAACAGTTAATATATCGGAAGTCTTCGAAGCCTGAAATCAAATACGTTTATAATAATTCGGCATAATAATATTATAATAAATTGTAATAAATTTAATGGTATCATGATAGCAGATGTATAATATTACAAACTATACAATGTATCAGATACGAAACTAATCATTTGTTTACCTCATTCATGATGGCGTCACAAATATTGCACAATGAAAAGAGTAAGTAAATGGATAAAATTCCAAGTGGAAGTTGAGCTCGAGAAATGTTGTTAAAGTTTTCCAAACTGGGCTTATTTTCAGGGAGGAAAGAAAATAGGAAAAAATAAATCACAGCTAGGAGGGAATATATTAAAAACCCAACTTGAAGGAGAAGCCGGAACCCAAAGACAGCGTTCGCATCCTTTACTAGAAGGAGGCATTTTTCATATTTTGAAGCCCATTGAATGTGCTCTTCATGTTCAGCCGGCTGATTGTGATAGGAGCCAACCAAATGAAAATGTGTACGTACTTTCGTCGAGCTCCGATTCAATAGCTCGTTCAATTCTTCGTTGAGTCGTTGTAAAAACTTATGAATGACGTGTAGACAGATTGTGACAAATAGTGTCTGGAATATGGAAAACATTTCCAACAGATTCCACGCGTAATCCAGCACAGGGATTAAAATGTTTCCACTTTGAAATAAAAATAAATCCCACATCATTCCCAAATTCGAAAAACAAGCTAAGGCTACTATCGTAATCATTGTTATGCTTGTGAATCGTAATTTGCGTTTGAAAGGGAGTCGCTGGTCCTCACTGCAAAAACATTGCTCATAAACCAGTTCCAAATTTAACCAGAAATCCAGAAAACGCTGTCGAGAGTAGAATATGTCAATGGTTACGAGGATGTTAATGATTACAAACGTAAGACCTAGTCCCATGAAAATAACTGCGTCTAAGCTCAACGTAAAAGTATGTACCCAATTCCCACGGTTTGGAAGGAAAGCCATTTTTAAGAGCATTAAAGAATGAAATGCTATGCTGTACCCAGCAAGGAACCCTCTTAGTGAGAAAACAAGCGTTGCCTTTCCTTCTATAGTTCCAACTGAAAATGGAAACTGGCCGAAGACTTTCAAAATAATTAAAAAAGGGTGCAGAGTTGTAAATATGCTTTTGGTGCCTTTAGTTGAAGATTCAGTTTTTTCTGTATTACTAGTATTAAAAGGAATTATTTTGCAAACGGAAGGTTTACAATCTTGGATGTGGAGTGGTAATAACATTTTCGAAATTCTTTTGGAGTTCTTTAAGCGTTCGTGTTCAGAAAATAAATTAGATCAGGAAGTGGAATTTTATAAATCGGGACAATTGGATGTCTGGAAGAAGAATATTTGCTATTTCACCACTAATTTGGTAATCATGAATTTTCATGCTCAGGAAGAGATGCGACGAAAATATTCGCTTGTACTAGTGCATCGCATGGGTCCAGGTTGCACCCGGGTGTTTTTGTTCAGGTCCAGGTTCAGGTTCAGTATGGTTGCATGTATTTTGGACCCAATAAGCTTGGGTCCTTTCTGGGTACAATATTTTATACCCAGAAATTTGGGTAAAGTTTCAGGTTCAGGGCCAGGTACATAGAAAAACCCGTTTTGATTTTACTTGTCAGGACCAGGTGTAACACATCGCACACATTTCCATCGCAAAAGAGTCCCACGAACCAATGAACAGGCATTCTTATTCATTTTAAATATATTTTGTACCAAATTGTACTTTTAATACACGGTAAAATAAAACAAGTTATGATTCTCAAGTACCCAAACATGTTCAGGTTCGGTTCAAAAATACCCGGGTTCAGGTCGTCTTTTGGGTACTTTTCGGGTTCAGGTACTAATCAGGTGCGGGTAATTCAAAAACACAATTGGGTAAGGTTCAGGTTCGAAAAATTTGAATCTGCTAAATGGGTAAATTTTCAGGTACAGGTTCACACTTTTGAGAAACCCAAAGTTTGGGTATAGGTCAAGGTTCAGGTTCGACTATTTTGAACTGCGATGCACTAGCTTGTACACAAAATAACACATCGCATTTCAATTTTCTTTCATGACTTTGAGCTCGTTTGTGAAAAATTATTTGCTTACAATAAATATTGATTCATTTAGATTAATTTTGTTGCTATTATGACTGGATTTTACTAACAAGTAACCCTCGCCCCATGCCCACTCGGGATCGGAATGATATTTTGTGGGAGCTTAGGTACCCGGGCCAATGTCCCAGCGAGACAAAAAGTTTGGGCCATCTCGCCCTGGTTTGCGCGGGAAATCGCGAAGAAGTTTTAAATTGTGACCAATATTGGCCAATCCGAGGCCGAAGAACTAATTGTGACTAATATTGGTCAATTTAAGGTCAAGAAAGTAGCTAGAACCACGTATGATGAATGCATGCCATAAATGTGCCAATATAAAATAGCATCGACTTTTGAAAATGAAAATTTCTTATGGGATTTAACAGTGGAAAATTTAGGTTGGACATGGTCCATTGCTCACGAAATAAAATTCAAAGTGTAGTTACATAACAAAAATTATCGTCAGGAAAAATGGATGCCAGAGGAAGCAAGGAGAAAGACGATCTCAAACTAAATGTGGAAGTAAAATGTAAGTCATAATGAAGATATGGAGGTGATTGTAAGGAATGGAATGACGCAGAAGGGAATAAAATGGCTGCCGTAGCAAAGATATGGACGGAGAAGATGGAGCTGTGGTCCAATTCATTGCGACAATCTACCTTATAATTATAATTTCTAGCAAGCAGGTATTCCAGGAGGATTGCTGAATGTCTGTGGCAAAGTAGACTATGGTTAGTTACAAATAGCAGGAGCTGAAGGAATGTTTATATGAATATTGTGCTAGATACTTTTCCATTTATATTTATAATTATGCGTATGTATTTACAATGGAACTAAATGCATGCAACGTTATTGAGCATAGCTTTGTTAATGTGACAGGGTACATTTAGGTTGTAGGTACCTTTCGAAATATTTACTTTATAAATCGATTTTTTTCAGGTAATTATAAAACCAAGAGAAAATCAATTGGACAGAAAGCAAGCTGAAGCTGTTCATCGTGAAAGGTCATCTGTTTGGAGCTCTTCGATATTTTTAGGTGTGGATTAGAGCATCTCGGGCGGTTAAAATTTACGGGTAAGCCCGCAAAAAGCCCGGCCCGAACGGGCTTCGCGCGGGTACGGGTAAAACTTATTACGTTTGACGGGTTACGGGCGGGTACGGTCTTTTCATCGCGGTTAAAAAAGACCGTGAAAGCCCGTAAAAGCCCGTCAGAAATTCCATTAGTTGTGAATGCAGAAGCAGCGGTTGTGAATGTACATAGACTTGAATGACTTGAACGAATTTCAGACGTTTGCAATTTTAGCTTTCAAACAAAGTAAGGCTTGGTGTACGATAGAGCATCACCCCGTGGGATATTTTAGGCCCGTGCCCGACTGTACGACTGTTACTAAATAACAAAGGCAGGTATGCAAGAAAAGTTTTCTTGCATACCTGCCTTTTTTTAGTAAGTTTCAATTCGCTCTTTATTACTGTGGAAAATTCCATTTAGTCTAGAAGATGAAACCTGCTAGTAGTTCAATTATTTGTAATAAGAATCCAGAAGTTAACATTGTAATAAATTCAAGAACGCCACCAGAAGTGCTTAATAAAGTCGAAATAGCAGCATAAGCTTTTGTATTGCCTTCTTAATAAACAAGGTAGTTTAACGACTGTATGTAACAATCAAGAACACCAATATTTTAAAATAGTTTTTCAGTATTTAAGATGTATATTATTTGCGGGCGGGCTACGGGCTTTTTGTAATTTTGCGGGCCGGGCCGAGCTTTTTCGATAAATATTAATTTCGGGCCGGGCGGGTACGGGTAAAACGTTACGAGCCACTGGCGGGCACGGGCCTAAAATATCTCACGGGGTGATGCTCTAGTGTGGATTGAAAAGAAGGTATTATTGTTAATATTAGATAAAGTTACAGTTCAAAGTTATTAATAGTTATTGTACTTCGAGTTTTACAAGTTTAGCTATTATTTGCAGAGATATATTTATTAAGGACGAAGTCCTTATTAGCTACTCCTTGTAGGAGCTATTATAGTGAAGATTAATTTTTGCAGGTATTTATATTATTTGAGTGAAGTATTTAACACTGGTTAATATAAAACTTCGAATGTAGTATCTTAAACGCGCGACTAAAACATAGTATTCGTTTATGATCAGTGCATCTCACTGATCGGCGCACTCACGAGTTTTGAGAGCAAAACTCGCACTCAACTCGCACTCAGAACTCATTTGAGTGCCGAGTGTGAGACCCGCCGCATTCTGACCAGAACTCAGTTTGTGAGGCCGAGTGCCATAAAAATAGATTACAGTCATTGAGCGAGAGTGTGAGGGCAGTATTTGGAACTCATATATTCCATAACGGAATGCATGTTGTCCCATCAACACTTACAAATTTAGTACATTTTGCCTGCATTTAGCGTTTTGATGATTTCTTTTCCGCTAAAAATGTGAGCTATCATCAGTACAGGGGACGGCTTCAGCGTTATTCTTTGGCGGATTCCTTGAAATGGCGCTAATTTTAATTTGTTACTGAGAGTTCCTGAGCATACCTGGGCGCACTCGCACTCATTGAGTGCATGCCTCGCACTCAGCCTCGCACTCAACGCACTCAAATTGAGTGCGAGTGCGAGTTCCGATTTGAAATTTCTGCGCTCACAGCAATGAGGTAGAGTGATCATTCAAATTATATGCACTCAAGAGGCAGAGGCTGAGTGCAGTTTTTTGCACTCACAACTAGGGTATACGAAATAGAAAATACACTAGAAAGTATGGTACTGACAAAATGCCAAATGCAAAATACCTTAAAAAAATTACGACTTGAAAAACACTGAGCACAAAATACGGAATGCATTTCAAGTACTATTTCAAATACAATATCTCAAAATATTCCACATCCCTGGACTTTAGTTAATTTTTTCAGAGGTATCAGCGTCCCGACTTCTAAATTGTAATTTGAGGAAAAAATTGAGCTTCATCAAATACAGCTGCTTTGACTAATTTGTCAAGGAATCATATAAGAAATTTAAAAAAATTTCCACAAAATGAAGTATAAATACATATTTAGTATTATCTTGTATTAGCTATAACGGGGGGACGTGATGAAACACCAAGTTCATTGAGAGGGGTGAGATATATCACAAGTAACCACAAAACTAATTGTGAGACGTTGTTTTCGAAAAAACGTTGCTGGTAAAGGAGGTCCGCGTATTCATTAATTATAACACCCACTGGATGGTGCGAGAGGGCTATGAGGGCAATCAAGCTTTGAGTGCGAGTGCAAAAATTTTGGGAGAGTACTTTGAGGCAGGAGTTTGAGTGCAGCGGGGCGCAACTCATGAGTGCGAGCGCGAGGGGAGTTTAAAGTTCCACCATTGTAATTGAGTGCGAGGTGAGTGCGAGTGCAAACGAAACGCCCAGGTATGTTCCTGAGTGCGAGTTTGAGTGCAAGATTTCAGCATGGTCACTCATGAGTGCGAGTGCGAGCTCTTGTTTGACTCAGAATTGGAGTTCCTGAGTGAGTTCTGAGTTCCGATTAGAGACTCCTAGCACTCTTGAGTGCGAGATCGAGTTCAAAAATTTTGCCGATCAGTGGTGCATCTAGTAGAAATAAATATTTTAGTGCTAGGATTTACTCGTATATACATAATTACATGTACATATTCGAAGGTTAGCTGGTTTCACATCTCGACAAATCACACGACAATAGTTCACTGTGATCTGTTTTCAAAATTCATTTTTCTTTCCGGATAAATTCAAATTTCAAAATATTTGAAATGGGCTGAGCATCTACATATGTATTGAATGGCTAAGATCTGTACAGTTTGTATTTATTGTAGGTTAATTCTGTCAATACTACGAAACTAATCACAAACAATTTGGAAAATACATAGTGTATCGATTATATTGTGTAATTGGCACAAAGAATCCTGTTTGTCAGCATCATTATTTCATTTAAAAAAAAAACCTGTCGGAAAGAGTACAGACAATACAGAAAAATGTCCATCTAACAGAAATCGTGCAATAGCTTTTGTTTTTTCCAGTCAGTATAGTAGGTAAATAATTCCCTAGATTCCTTCTTCCGATATCTTTATCGTTATCTCAACGTTTTTTCTAGGATACGTAATCTTAATCTGTGTCGTAGATAGCATTTGTAATGTGTCGCTCATTGCATCCATTTCCATTCAATAAATACGAAAACATTAAGATAGGATAGGATTTAAAATATGTCTGCTAGCACATAAAATAATTTAGTCTATATATGTATATCTACTATAAAGTTTCATTGAATGATTTAATACAACAAAGGTCTACATCATTGTCATCGCAATTTGAAACATATCAAATCTGTTACCAAAACGTTGTAACTGACTTGCACAATCTTAGCAGAGCACGCTATAAATAAGATTTAAACATAACTGAACTCCACGGAATGGTTTTATGTCCATGTTGACTACAGTAACTGAACTTTCTTATTTTCTTGAACAGAAATAAATGAATTCCGAATAATTTGTACGGATTGTATTTTTAGAAAAATTAGTGTAAGACTCACCTAATGTATTCCTTAATCCTTAGGAGTTTTGATGAATTCCTTCATTAGTTCGTACTTGAAATAGAAATATTGTGAATGTGAACACGGAACCAACAACCTGTACAATACAATAATCATGTACATTACGAATACATGGAAATTAACACAAAAGTAATGACGATAACCATAAATGCTTCTACTTTTGTTCTACATGAAAGTAAGTATTTCAAACTAACCGGATCAATACAGATCTTTTTTTAAATTGAAAGACTTGTAAAAATACTATTTCCTTATTTGCAATAGCTTGATATATACAATTATTCAACCCCAAGACCATTGTCAACTTCAATGTGTTCATAGATGCTATATTCACATAATTATGGCTGTAAGTTTACAAAAATCTTTCCTTTCTCCAGCTTGTATCAGTATATTGTTAACGAGAACAAATGAACAATCCAATCATTAATTTAAATGTGTAACATTACCCGAGTTATGAGATTGTGATTCACGCTGAAGATGTTTCTGGCTGTTAACGTCCATTTCCATTTTGTAAATTCGGAACAGCACGTCTCCCAACTTTTCGGACACTACGTATAAAGATCCACAAGCATGAGAGATACATTGCATAAATGTTATACAAAAGAGGGAATTGCAAACAGCGTGTGTAACAATAATCCTTTAAAAAATGTTACTCTACGAACATAAATATCTGTAATCTGTGGAGGCATGATCGAGTATCTCACCTTTCCTTGCATAGATAAAAATGACAGCCTACTCTTCAAGTATTCTTGGTTCCTTTTGATCTAAAAACAAGGAGTAATGCGATACAAATGTAAAACGATGATTATCTTTAAAAGCTACAAACAATCGGGACACTGGTTACTTGGTTGCTATCGCAAGTTCGTTGAATCGATATTAAAAATTCCAGTACTTACATTATTTTGCATGAATTCCCCCAAAATTGTGGAAAATCCAATAATACATCCGGCACTAATTACCAAAAGTAAACTTTGGGTGTTCGTAGGATCTTCCAAGAACAGGCTTATACACACTGTGAGTGTAAGAACTCCTCCAGTTATCAACACTAGCAAGTGTGATCCTGCTATTTCGGAGTAGGAATTATAAGCTTCTTTCAGGTGCTGAATTAATTTCCAATATTCTTCAACAGACAAAGTATTGGATTTCAGGAATGGTGCCTTGTTCTCATCGAGATTTTCCTCGTAGACAGTGACGACCTTGTTCCAGCTTGCACTGGATGAAGACCCATCTCCAACTGATTTAATTCCGAAATATTCAGTTTTGTTCAGAAGGGATTTGTAGACTAGCTCTTGGTAGTCCGTTATCCAGGTGCCACCAATAGCCATTAGAGAAAATACGGTAGAAGCAGTGGTCCTGAAATTCAGTTTCACCAGGAAATTAAATATCGTGATCAAAGTCTTGCAATTTCTTCCGAAAATACTGTATTTTAATGCATATGCTTGATTACATTCTGGGCTTTTGTAAACTTAACTTAAAACATTCACTTTTTTAAATATGGTGTACAGAGTTCCAATATTTGTTTTTGCCAGCTTTGTGAATTACAAAGCACCCATTTAACAAAGGACTAGTCACAAAGGATATAATTATTATTCTTGATAATTTTAGAGTACAATAGTAATTTTACTAATTACTTAAATTGAAAAACAAGCTTTTAATTCTCAATATGCCCCTAATAAAGTACATCTCTATAACCTTTTTAGCATTTGCATCCCATCTGTAATAATGTATAAATATTGGCCTTGACGGAGTTTACAAATGCTCTGAAAGTTTCCTTGTGTGAAATAAACAATTCAAAACTTAATTATGATCTGAATAAAAAAAATGCGTAATTTAAAGACAAGTCAGATTTATAATTCTGTAAATAATTTGCACTGTTAATATTTTGGTGCAACATTTCAACACCGTATGCATTTACTCCAATGCTCCAATTTTGCACAAAGTGTTTTGAAAAAAGTTGAAATCGCATTCATATAATATACATAAAGTAATGATTAAAATATTAACAGTCAAACAATGTTACAGTATGATTGTTTGTAATGAAATCTAGTACATTGTTTTTTCGTTTTTTCTCCTATTGATTTCGTACAGTAGTCCCGTTTGAACTTCCGGAGGTTCTGACTTGAAATAAGAATATTGTGAATGTAAAGACGGCTGAAAATACCTGCGGGAAAAGTACCCATGCATGTTACAATAATTTTTTCTGAATTTAAAATTTTAATCAGAATTTGACTCTAACCCCCGTGAATAACTTGTGATCCACGCAAAAGACATTTCGTGCTGTCAGTTTCCATTTCCATTTGATAAAAGCTGAGCAGCAAGTTTTCCATTCCAGAGGGCACTAGTAAGAATAGGAAATACCTTAACTGAAAACATTGTTTGATTAGGAATCCATTAAAAATATGTTATTTAAAAAAAAACTTACTTTTCCTTGTACTCCAAGAATCTTGACTCCGTGCTGTACAACGTCTTGATTCCTCTTGAACTAGTTTCACATATCGGAACAAAAAAAATTTGAATGATCCCACAAAGTTTTGACTAGGATTTTGAATTTTATTCTTGATTTTATTTTGGAAAAACATTAAATAGTAGGTTTTTGTTAAAATATTTGTTACAACTTTGAGATTAAAAGTTTTAAAAGCGGTCTAACTAAATCAAAATTGGATTAGGGGTCAGAAGGACAACGGTTTCAATAAGGTATTAATCACGGTTCAATGTGCAATGCTTTGGTATTTAAATGGATTTTTCCTTTTTTGTATCAGAAATTGCATAAAATAGTAGAGGAAATAACATACTTTATTCTGCATAAATTCCCCCAAAGCAATCGACGCTGCAGTAGGAGCCAAACCAAAAACTATCAAGTTTAAGTTCATAAGTTGAGACGGATTCTCTAAAAACAAGCTTAATCCAACTGTTGCGACAACTACAGATGTGGTAATGATCCCCAGAAAGTAAGACCCTGCCAGCTTTGTGTAGAATTCATATGCCATTTTAAGGTTTTTTATCAAATCCCAATATTCCTCCAAAGTCATAGCATGAAATTCCATAAATGCAATTTTGCATTCGATCGATTGAATTTCTTTCCGAAACTGATTCTTATCACACCCACATGAATATGTTCTCATCCCAAATCGAGACAAATAGTTGGATTTTAGATCGATAGCTTGAGCAAGTTGGTTGTGACATTCAGTTAGCCATATACCACCTACAATTACTTGTACAAACACAGTAATTACCACGCATCTTGCAAATGATCTAGTAAGGAAAGTTACAACTGTAAACAGGACCTGATTATCAGCAAACAGGGCACTCTCCAAACCTCGAAAATTCCCCATCTTAAACCCATTACCTTTTATTTCCATGATAGATGTCGTTATCATGTAGGTATACATTACAATGGGAATCCCAAGGAATAACGCATATTTTAGTTTCGATTTTATGGTTTTCTTTTCAGGTGGTGTATTATTCCGCAGCTTTTCTTCAACGACTGAAATGATACGACATATTTTAATCGTGGAATTGCAATAGAAAATTCCGGCACCAAGGAGAAATACTATTATTATTTGTGAAGCTATCATAGAGGAATAATAAATAATTTTTTGGTAGATCGAAACCTCTACCAGCATTTTTCCTGGAGGATTCTTGTAAATCAAATCTATCTGAACTACTACTATTAGGAAAAAAATAGTAAGGCTGTAGAAAAACATGGGATGGCAGTATGAGAATTTCAGATCGACAACTCTTGCCCACGGATGTTTAGCTGGGAATATTCCAAAAACTGCACTAGTCACCAAGAAACTGCGTACAACAATTTCGTTCATAATGTCGCCGACAAATTTGCTCGAGAGGCCCGTGATGAATTTGGAATATATTACATCAGCAACTGTAGTTGGGACATGCATAAACTGACAAATTGGAAAAAAATACATATGTTAAAAAAAAATTAATCGCTGTTTGGAGAGCAACCTTGTCCAGAAAAATAAAAGATTTATATAACAAAGGGTTCTATTATAGTGTGCCGAGGGCTGACTACCATTAACACAAAGGAGCGTGGATCAGAACAGTTTCATTGTAAAAGAACTTTTCTTGAAATCGGACTATGCCGTTTTAAATAATTCAACACGTGGATAATCGGGGTACAGTTTGAGAAGGAAAAAATAAGTAAAAATGTAAATAATAGCTATTATTAAATATAAAATTCATTGAATATTACATATTAAATGCACGTGTATATTCATTAGGCATGAGCGGAACGATATAACGATACGATATATCGGTCCATATCGTACATTTTTAAGCAACGATATGTCCCGATATTTCTCGCAATTTTAAAGCGATATATCGGTTAATTTTAATATCGTACACAGGAAGCTTAATTTTCAAAAATGCCACCCTGTGTCCCTCTTACTAGTTTTTTAAGTAAAGGAATCAATCTATCAAGGAATGTGAAACGTTACAAATGTCATTGAAAACGTCTGTGCAAAACGGGTAAAACTCGAGCATTTTAAAAATACTTGTCCGAATTCGAAGTTAGAACTGTAGTAATAAAAAAACAAAATCCTTGTTTGTAGTAAACAAGCATTTTCAAACTTAGGTTGCTTGAGCTGGCCGATAGTGCTTGGACATATTCAATTCTGTGTCGGAAAATTGTGATTCAATTCAAGACGAAACTGAACCGATTGGTTCAGTTTGAATTGAACGGAATCATTTTACTTAAATTATTGAAGTTCAAACGATCCACCGCTTACAAGCTCTCCAGTTCCTAATATGAAAAAATCTAGGGCATGTCATAAGTGAAGTATTACAGGTCTTACAGTTCAATCTTTCAAGGAATTTGATTTTACAGGCTGTTTTAGGGAGAATAAATTACAAATATTGAATATTCTGCAAAACTACATTAAATCTGATAGAGTTTCATCAAAATTAGTATATTGTTTTAAATTTAATCAAATACCGATATATCGTTCATGGATATCGGTATCGTGATTTTTCTTGTTAACGATACCGATATTAACGATATTTTAAAATTGAACGATACGCTCATGCCTAATATTCATTTAAAATAATTGTAAGTCACGCGCAATGTTTGTTTCACTTTGTACGGTTTATTTATTTTTTACTATTACAAAATGTGAATGTTGTATGTAATTACTTACGTGCGTTTAAGTACATACACAGGTCACGAAGTGCAAGGGAGCTCTATGCGTTATGAATAAGAGGAACTGTAACCCATGGTGGAGCTGTACACGTTATGGATCTAAGCAATTATGTTACGGACAGGACAGGAGACTATTTACTTAAGAAATGTCAACCTGACTGACTAGATCCTATCTTTCACTGCGAACTCCCCTGGGGATATTGGAAGTAGTATTGAAGGTAATTCAACTGAAAAAAATATAAATACATTTATTGCATCCTAAAAACTAACCACAAGTGGTGCAATGAGAACAGTATGTAAATGAACGTCAATAAAACTTATGACTTGATAGTTCTATTTTGTTACATCACTAACTTTTGCATAGATTTCGTACCAAATAAATAAAGGCACATGACACAACTGTCAAAGACTGAAGAATTTTATTGCAAGACATTTATAACAACTAGATTTTATATTCTGTTATACATTCTACTGGCAGTTTGTTCCTTCGTTAGTTCGAACTTGAAAGAGGAATATTGTGAATGTAAATATGGAGCCCAAGGTCTATAATCATAATACATTCTAGTAAATCCTCTAAACTATTGGTCTTGGGTTAATAAATGTACCTTTTAAAGTTGTATATTACCCCAGCTATTAGCTTCAGATCCACGCAAAAAACATTTCTGGCCGTTGACTTCCATTTCCATTCTGTAAAAGTGGAACAACAAATCTTCCAACTTTTGGGGCACTGAATTTTGAAATCAGATTAATTACAACTTATTAGCTCACTACAGATTTTTCTTTAAATACAAGGATTTGTGTAATTATTATATGAAATGCACAAATATGAAATTCTCATAATTCTCAATAATTTAAAGTACCTTTCCTTCCATAGACAAGAAGTTGATTCTATTCTTCAAGCTCTGCTGATTTTGTTTGATCTAGTAAAAATTAAGAATGAGCATAATATCTGTATTTATTTTTATAATATATGAAACTGATAACGGTGTGTATAAACGTACACTATTTTGCATGAATTCTCCCAGAATTATAGATACGCCCATAAAAATTCCTGCAGTAAGCATGAAATTCAGACCACTCATATCCCCTGGTTGTTCCAAGAAAATACTCAGACCCACTGTGAAGGTAAGAATTCCACTAGTGATTACCACTAAAAAGTACGAACCTGCCACGTCCGAGTACAAATCATAAAGAACTTTTAAATTCTGAATTAATTCCCAGTATTCTTCACTACTCATAAACTCCCACCCCTGAACTCCTCCCCTCATCTTTACTTCACTGCCTCCTGTCACAATGATGAATTGGTTACGGGATTTGCAGTCAAAGCATAAGGATGTATCCTGTGCCGACGAAAAATATTCCATTTTGCTAAGGATGGACTCATAAACTAGCTGTTGGCATTCAGTGACCCAGATTCCGCCAATGATCAATAATGAAAATACTGTCATAGTAGTAGTTCTAAAAAGTAGTTTAGTAGCACAGATAACAAAGTTCAGCAAACTGGTATGGCTGCTCCCAAAAATACTGCTTCTCAGCGGAAGGTGGCTATACGCATTAAGATGGCCGTGACGTCCATCATTTAACACTTGCACCAGCACAAAAGCATAGTAAATTCCTGACACGGAGCATAATAATAAATATTTCACTCTAGAGGGTTTAAATGATTTTATTTTGGATCCGGTGCGGAGCTTTTCTTGAATAAATACAAGCATCCGGCACATTTGAATGGTAGGCCTGCACTTTCTAAGACCATTGAGTTGGTAGAAAAACGCATTAGCTAGTGAGGAAATTAAAACGGAATAGTAAATCATACTTGCATATGTTGATCCTTGTATGTTTAGATATTTTGGAGGATTGTTCTGGATTAGGTCCCATCCTAGAGCTAAATAAAGAATGGGCAGGGAAATACTAAATAGAAATATCGGGTGATAATATTTAAATTTAAGACGCTCGGGTCTCGCCCATGGATTTGTAGCTGGAAATATTCCCTGGAGGGCGCCGATCACAACGAAAATTCGGAAAAAAAATCCTCCCATGTCAAAGACTTCGTTTCAAAATATGAGAGCGGTGATGTGAAAATTACATTCAATTTTGTATGTATGCCTGGGAATATTTCATGTAAAACGTGCCGAAATAATACAACAACATTTATAATTAGTGGTCGGATCGATTCAATTTGATTTGAATTTTTCAATTTGATTCAATTTGAATCTTGAATTGAATCAAAAAACCAATTTTCGATTCAATATGCCCCAAAGCAATTCAATTCGATTCAATTCACTCAGTGAATCGAATTGAATCGTAAATCGAACGATTCAAGTGGGAAAATACAAAATTTTCCTTGTGTTCCTGGAGTGTCGTATACATATTATAAAGGGTATAGTAAAAGCTACGCTAAAATAAGAAACGTTGTGGTATACGTACTATTTGGACTTTGAATATGCTGAAAAAAGTACCCGTGCGCAGCCGAAGCGGTTTTGATGAATTGTCAGTACCCAATACGAATCATTCGATTTGGCTTTGCTGCAAATCGAATCGAAATACTATTGAATCGAATTGAATCGAAAATTTCCAATCCTGAATTGAATTGGTCCGACCACTATTTATAATTGAAATAATAATAGCACTATTTACACTAGCTCTACTTATAAGCAACCTCAATATTCTGAGCTATCTTATTGGGATGACAATAAACGATCTGAAATTGTTTTTGAGAAAAAATTGTTTAAGCAGGCATTTTATTGGAAATTGATCAAGTTGTCTAATCATTGTGGTCTTCTATCAAGTCTTAAGTCTCTAGAGTGGAGGTGACAACTTAATGTAATTTATTGGTGCTGTTTCTATATTGTTGCAATTTACTGCGTTGTGTGCTCCTTTTATCAAAATTGTGGTGGTCTGAGCAAAATTAGTAATAAATGAGTCACCTTCAGTTAAAACGAAGGTAAGCATTTGCTTAACGGACAAAAGGTATTTGCCTAAGGATTAGTAATCAAAGCATATTTTCTGCCAACGAAGCAAACTATATGGATTATAGCTCCTCACGGGTCGAGTAGTTATCCATACCGTACTCGTACTTGGAACCGTACTCGAATTGTCGGCCGAAATTCCGGCTTGACCCGGACTTTTGTCTTCAAGTACGAGTAAAAAATTCTGTACTCGAAGTTCGGTATTATATTTCTTAATTTTTTACCGAACTTGGACCGTACTTACGAGTACGAAACGTTTACACCGACCGACCCGTACTTGAACTCGTACTCGAACCGTACTCCCCAGTCACTCGAAATGTATAGGATCCTACATGTAAAATCTATAGGATAAAAGTATCAGATCTGCGGACGATATCTCAAACGATTTTCTTACAGGATCCTATACTATCCCATAGTTACTAATCCCAACCTCGCATGGGATTTTCTCTAGTTGTCCTATAGTTGAAAATTTATTATTATCTTATGCGCTTCTCTACTTCTACTCCATTTTCCTCCAAAATTAAAACTACATAACCATCTTTACTACAGTCAGCTTAATTTTTAGACAATTGTAAATATTCTAAATATTTACAATTGTCTAAACAATTAAGCTAACTGACATTAACGTTTTCATACATATACATCTCCTCAAATTGTCAATAGTAATACACCCTACACTGCAGTTCTATGGGGAAATAACATGTAACACTACAAAATAAAATTGCAGCCACAAGTAAATAATTTCACGTATAAATTGAAAAAAAGAACAATAACAATCACACACTGGTTATATTTTCCGCTTGTCTTACTATTACTAATTGTAAGTTAAAATTGAAACAATCTAAAGAACAGGTAAGTCGATTTGGTGTTCATCACAACCAAAGAACATGTGAATGACAACTGCTGTTGATTAAGTATGGCGAATTTGGCGGTTATAATAAATGTCTTGTACAAACGATGAGGAGCGCAGAATCCTTGTCAAAGAAAGTACAGGATTTTTCTAAAAATGTCCTATGGTACCCGAAACCATAGGATTTTTCTGAAAATGTCCTATAGTACTCGAACTTGCAGGATATGCGGCACCCAACTTATAGGATTTCTTTAAAAACTTCCTATGGTACCCCCAGCTTATAGGATTTTTCTGAAAACTTCCTATGGTACCCTATCTTATAAGAATCGCGTGCCAGTTTCTGACGAGCTGAATGATTTCTATAAGATCCTATATGGCTTGTGGGATTTCTGGTACATTTTCTCACAGAACTTGCATCCTATAGGAATCCCATACAGTTTGGAGTGACTGGGTCGAGTATCAAGTACACCGAAAAAAAAATAGTTTATAGATTTTACTTTCTGTTTAAGAAAGATTGACGTAGAAAACAAATTAGTAAACAAAGTCGTAAAAAATAGTACAAACGAGGTTAAAATGCTGATGAACTATAATTACATCAAGATTTGATACTGCCAGTCACATCGACTGGATTCTCTTTAGTCATTTCAATCTTATCCTCAACCTCCATAATTTTGTACTATTCTCCGGTTTCATGATATTTTACTGCGATAGTTTATTACTTCATAACTACAGTAGTACTCCACATGGAGCTGTTAACAATGACCTAATGCAGCTTAATTAAGTGTTGACCCAACCTTGCCGCTGTACGTGCAACCGTGCAACGTTTCATGCAATTCGTAGCCATTTTGAATTTAACCGCATTTGCTTTTTCGCTTCGGAATAACAACTTTTTTTTAATCAAGAATGTATGGATGTGGACATTGTACTGGAGGAAATTACTCGAGTATCGCGTATAATTCCGAGTACGGGTTCAAGTACTTTTAAATTTATGTCCCGAACTCGTACTCGTTCTTTGGTTCAAGTACTTTGAACGTACTCGTACTCACTCTGATACTCGTTAGAAATATACTCAAGTCCGAGTACGAAGGCGGATACTCGACCGACGAGTACAAGTACCAATCTTAGTTGATACCGTACTCGACCCGTACTCGTACTCGAACTCGAAACTCGAGTATCTACTCGAACTCGTGAGGAGCTATATTATGGATATATTGTATATGCTAGCATATCTGTATCTTGTAGCATTCGAACAGAGTTTGAAGAAGTCTTACTTTGAAAAGCAATTACGGAGTAATAGCATTTCACCAACTTTTAATTCCTTACTCATCATTTTTAATTCTTATTCTCGAGTTTATTCTTAATGTTTGCTGTCGAATAAATTTTATTCGAGATGTTTTTAGATACACAATTATGTTTAACTTTTCAATGACAAGTTTTCACGGACGATTTTTAGCATAGTTATACTGTAGTGTATACACAGTATGTACTCAATCTATAAAATACCAACCACTAAAAGCGTTTTCCCCAGGGGTAAAAATGGGGTGTAAGTGCGACTCTCAATTGTCTCACGATCAGGAACATTCATGATTTTCCTTAGGCGAGCTCTATCAAGCTTACAATTAGACATTACTCTTTAGTTTAACGGCACGACAAGTATAGTTGTTTGCAAAATAACAAAATTTGACTTTGCTTTCATAATACGATAGATAGTCAAATATGGGTTTGCATAGCGTTCATTAATACGATTGTTTGTCCACTAATTTTTGCATGATGATTCAGCCACCCTCAGTTGAAATAAAAAAATGGTACCGGTAATAATAGCTCCCAAAATCTGAAATAACACACTGGAGTGTTAACATGCATGCTTGAATATACTCACTTCAACTTCAAGTGCAAATTGAATAATATTTTACCCCTGTGATAGATTCACAGTTTAGAAAGAAAACATCACTCGCGGAAAGCTTCCATTTCCATTCCATAAGTGAAACACAGCAAATCTTCCAACTCTTTGAGCACTGGAAGTAAATGATTAATTACCAATATTTCATATTTGTAGTTTGATAAATTGTTATGAAAAATCTTTAGGATGTAATGCTTCAATAATTTTAGTTAATTATTATTAAAATTTTATAACCAAATGTTTTTCACAACGATCTGCAATATTCAAAAATTTATCAACAAAATTATCAAAAAATGATCATACCTTCCCCAGGCATTGCAATATATTGACTTGGCTGCCCAATTCCGCCTGGTTCCTTATGATCTGCCATGTTAACATTAATAATTAATCCAAGGATATCTCACTATCTGATAATGTTTCACAACTCTTTCATCTTTATTTTTCTCACATTATTTTGCATGAATTCTCCCAGGACTGTGCACATAAGCATGAGACCCATTAGCAACGCCAAAATGAAAAGATGATGGAATTGTCTTGGATCCTCCAAGAACATGTTTAGAAAGATGGGTATATTGACTACTATTATGACCATAATTTCTAGACAGTACCACCCCACAACTTTCGAGTAGGAAGTGTATGCAAGTTTTAGATTTTTAATTAATTCCCAGGATTCGTCTATATTCCTTTTCAGGAATATTTGAAAAGCCTCCTCACTTTCTTCCCCTAAATACTCAAAGTTGAGGAGTTTTCTGTGACTCCGGGTTTTCTCCTTTACTCCTGAAAAATACTCGAGGTTTGTCAGAATACTCTTGAACACGCTGTCCTGCAGCTCAGTTAAAAGAAGTCCTCCAACTGTTACTTGTGTAATTACCAGCATCAATCCTGCCGTCATCCCAACTTTTGCAGCAGATAATGCAATCATAAACCAGGACGTGTTATTGACAAACAACGTGCTCTTCAAAACGGTGTCCATACCAATGTCAAAACTTCGTTGTAATATTGCTTCCTGGATTGCTCGAGTTGTCAAATAACAGAAGTTGAATAAAGCAAATGTAAATATGACTACATACTTTCCAGTTGCATGTTTAATTGAGCTCCCTGGGGAGCTACGACGAAGCCTTTCTTGAATATCGCACATTGTTCGACAAATGGTGATTGTTGACTTGCAGTTCAATACTGCAGCGTATTGAAAAAGTAGACATACTGTTATTCCCGCCGAAGTTCTACAAAAAACGTTTAGCTTCCTGAAGAATGAACTTTCTTGAGCCAATTTTACAAGTTCGTTGCTGTAAACTAAATCTCCATAAGCGAAGCAATAAAGAACGGGCAAAATAATACTTCCCAAATATATCGGATCAGAATACTGAAGCTGAAGGTTGCAAGATTTAGCCCAAGGATTTTTTACCGGAAACTGCCCAAAAATTGCACATATTGTCATGAAAATTCTCATGCTGATCTCGTGCATTTTAGTAATCTGACTATTAATCACTAACCATGCAGCTTACAATTGTTACAGATTACTATTGTGAATTAATATTATCTACACATTTTTAAACTACGATTTAGATTGCGCAAATACTTTGATGTAACTCAAAAGCCATTCCTGCTACCTTCATATGTGTTTCAAGGATCGTCTGTTGCAGTTTGGATAAACTTGTCAGGTAAAAGTAATTTATATATCTGTCAGACAGCAAAAAACTTGTCCCAGTATCAAATTATGGATTTTCCAGAAATATGTTTCATAGTCTTATAATTACATATAGAAGTAGGATGAATGGTTGCATTGACAAATGATTATATCATTATTCTGTGCACAATTGACACAAATCGTAAGTAACAAGACTATAAAAATGTTCGAATGATGCTAGGTGAATTTACATAAAACATGGAGAGTTGATACAGCTTCCTATAACTCAGCCGCCCGTTTATAGACAACCAATAAATTCAGTACGATATGAAGAATTTTTTACACTAGGGAAGCTCATGGGAACAGGACCAACCCGGGTATTTGGGTACAGGAACAGGAACAGGTCCAAAATGGGTACAGTTTAAAAGTTCCCAATTGTAACAGGAACAATACAGGTACTCTTATTTTGTACCCAGAAACCCAAGACCACAGTCACAAACAGGTACAGGAACGAAAGTCGTTCCTGTTTGTGTGTTCCCAATAGGAACAGGTCCACACTGTTAAATGACCCATATTTAAACGTGTGGACCCGTGTACTTTGACGTTTTTGAACTTCAATCATTTCCAAAGCACCAATGAACGCTCGAAATGAATTTTGAGCATTCCAGTGCAATTACTGCAGGTAGGTTTTATTGTAATATAAAAGTAGGGAGTAGGGATAAAAATTATTTATTTATTTCCACTGGAAACATTCGGAAGCATTTACGAAGATAAAACGCAGCAAAAAAGCTTAAAAGTAAAGTTGCTTTTCCGCCCTTAAAAGTAATAAACAAGTTACGGTACAATAATTATTTTATAGAACAAAAATATGCAGGAACAATGAAATTATTTATTGAAAAAGCAAACAAATTGTAAAAAAACGTTTAGCTTAAATTCATATGTTTAAACTAACCGGGTACATGCATAACTTTTGGGAATGGGTACAAGTTTTGGGTACTTTTCAGGAACGGTTACAATTTCAGGAACGGGTACAATTTCAGGAAGAGGTACAAGATTTTGGATGTGTGAACAGGTACAGGAACGGAAAATTTGTACCTGTATTTATGGGTTCGTGTTCAGGAACAGGAACCAAGTTTTTGTACCTTTGCGCTTCCCTATTTTACACGTTCAGCTGCTTATTCATTAATATCGTGACTATTAATTTTAACGTCTAATTCAAATGGGTAAGATCGGCCCAGCATACATATATACATACACATGGGTGAAAGTTGTGAAAGCACATTTAATTATTAACTGTTGTGATTTCAATGAACAAAATAAGTATGAAGTTCGACATGATTACTTCACAAGATTTTATCCCCATAAATTCTCTATAGGTGTAATGTTAACGGATACGTTCTTGTATGTCTTGAGGTCAGTGTGAATACTGAATTGAACTTACAATTCAGTACAATGTAAAGGGTGTTTCACTGGTACGCATTTGAAATAAGAATATTGTAAATGTGAAAACTGACAAGAACACATGTAAAGCTTGTAAGACATTTTGTCATTATCTACATATAGGCTTAAGTTGAAAATAAGATCTATTGTTAGTATCTTTTTTCTTGTAGTAATTTATTGCTAACCTCTGTAACACAAATATATTCCAACTTAAGAAGGTGGAACAAATAATCTTCGTCTTGAGTGAACTGAAATTCAGTAAATATAAAAATGTCTGAAAGTATCATATTTAATTTACAGTCTGATCTGGAATATTGTATCCAAACCCTGTATAAATATATTGAATTGGATTAACACCTTTAGGAAAAATACACTTTTCCCAGTAATTTGCTTTGAAATGGATAGTTTGATGTAGTTTTGCTTGTGTTATCCATCAAATCAAAAGTGGAATGGAATAGGTGAAGATCTTTAAAGCCAATTGAATGACTGCATAGTATCACGTGTTTTAGTATGCCCTACATGCTCTGAGTATTTACAAGTTGTGGAGCATTTCCGTCATCAGCATAGGAGTAGAGGTACAATAAATATCATCAATTTCCCAATATTCTCCACTTGCTTCTAAAAATTTGTCATGGTATTTTGCCTAACAGAATGCTTCTAAAGGTTTAGTTCTTTATTGATTTATCATTATTATTTAAACTAGAATGCAATCCTTACTCATCAATCCCGGCTCAATGAATTCATTTTAATCCATAATCCTAATCCAACTGAGTTGCGTTCTATTAATCAATCCTAGTCCAATTATTGATGAACAATGTGGTCAATCCTAAATCTAAAAATCATTTACAGATGAATTAGCAGTGTGAAATATGGATTGGATTGTTGTGCTGCAAGTATGTTGATATAATATTGGGATAACTACTATTTGGATCACATTATTACTGCCTTACATTATTCTACACCTTATAGGCATTGCACTGAACTTGGCACTACTATCAGAGTTTGTACCTTCAAAGTTAACGTTTTCAAATACTACTCATGACGCGACGTTGTTTTTCTAGAATTATGTATAACAAATGTAAAACCGAAGAACTAGGTAATTTAGTATTGACTTACAGCAGGTAGAAGTGGAGTGAGATAAAAAAAAAATACGTCAAACTGCAGAAAAACGGTCCGCAATTCCTGATTGAGTTTTTAAAACTGTAGATATGCAAAGTAGTATAGACGAAGTAACGTGTCTGGCAAGTGAAATTGTTTTCCTTATATTGTGTTCGTAGGTTTATTTGCTTGTATTCAAGTTTTTTAATTAATATTATCATGTTGTTCTACCTCTTTTGTATGAACTCATTGCCCCATTTCGTTTGCAGTTCTCGATCGGTTCATTTTAAAACTGAAATAAATCTGGGAAGAAACGAGATTATTTGTGTCAATTACACATTCGTATAATTGCTATGTTTTTCAAATTGTTACAAATAGTTTTGCAATAGTGACGAAATTGAACGTACTTTAGATTCAAATCGTACAAGTATTATTTCCGCAATAGGTGGGTACTCCACCCATTTCAAATATTATGATGTTTGGATTTGTCCGGAAATTTATGTATTTAGAAAATAGTTTATACAGTGAAATCTCTTTATGACGGCCGCTTAATTAATCACTGTAAATTAATTTTTCCGGTCAAGACAAAACAAATTGCAATATTTGATCCTGGGGACAAATAAGGTAGCATGAACTGCTTATGCATTACGTACTTCAAAGCAATCGAAATTATAATTTAAAAAATATATAATAAAAATTCACAATACTAACAACAAGTTGCATGGTTAAGTTATACAGAAATCTGTAATAGTCAGATTGTCAGATATTGCATACAACATGTAACGAAGGAGGGTCGCGCGCTTGGTGCTCATTGGCTAGAACGCTGATCAGCGGTCGGGATATGAGCCAATAGAAACTAATTATGTACATATAGGGTAATCTAAGTGCGGAGCACACTTTATCTGGAGTGGATTGAGAGTTGTGAAGTCAGTAGGGATTAGGAGTAGCTAGTATCAACAACTAATTGTAAGGAAGAAGCAAATTGGAAATTTTGAAAATAAAAAGTTCAAAAGTTAAAACTCCAAATCATTACTCCGTCCAGACTTGACTCTGACATTGATTTATACCTTGGCTAACTATTGAAAGTAATTTGCAGTCATCCTCCGAAAGGAAACCAGATCTGGCGCACCACCGTTCACCATTGGTTTTTACGATCTTCATTCTTTTATTTAATAATTAGATCACTAAACTCATTGAAGGCATTTTGGCTAACTGACTAAGGGTAGAGAATAATTACTGGGCTACTGCTAACTGTAAGCACCACCTCTTCTCATTTATTTATTTATTGGTGAACTAATCCTTGTACTTAATAATTAGTAGTGAGGAGGGGAGGGATTGGCTTATAAACACAAGATCCCTAAAATGCAAGAGATCCTCTTGAGGATATTCCTGACAGTGTATGCAATGTTTGGGCAGTTTCCAGTAAAAAATCCTTGGGCTAAACCTGACAAGCTTCAGCATTCTGATCCGATATATTTGGGAAATATTACTTTGCCGGTTCTTTATTTCTTTGTTCATGGAGACTTTATTTAAAGCAATGTTCTTCCCTTTGTTGCATAAATCTCTCTCTACAACAAGCTCTATTTGTATAGTAGATTTTCGGAGGCAATAACAGCATTTATGCGTTTCCAATACACTTCTGTGTTCAACTGCAAGTCAACAATCACGGTTTGTCAAATAATGTGCATTATTTAAGATACGTATTTAAGACTTCGTCGTAGCTCTCTAGGGAGCTCAATTGAACATACCACTGGAAAGTATGTATAGTCATATTTACATTTATTTTATTCAACTTCTGTTATATCGTAACTCGAGCAATCCAGGAAGCAATATTACAACGAGATTTCAACACTGGTGTGGACACCGTTTTGAAAAGCACGTTATTTGTCAATAATACGTCCTGGTTTCTGATTGCATTATCTGGTTCAAAAGTTGGGATGACAGCAGGAATGATGCTGGTAATTACACAAGTATCAGTAGGAGGACTTCTTTTAACGGAGCTTCAAAATAGCGTATTCAAGAGTATTCTGAGAAACCTCGAGTATTTTTCAGGAGTAGGAGAGAAAAACCGGAGTCACAAGAAGCTCCTCAACTTTGAGTATTTAGGGGAGGAAAGTGAGGAGGTCTTTCAACTATTCCTGGAAAGGAATATAGACGAATCATGGAAATTGATTAAAAATCTAAAACGTGCGTACGCTTCCTACTTAAAGGTTGTGGGGTGGTACTGTTTAGAAATTGTGGTTATAATACTGGTCAATATACCCTCCGCCCTCCGTTCTAAACAAGTTCTTGGAGGAACTAAGAGAACTCCATATTTTGTTCTTATTTGTCTTTCTATTGAGCGTTATCCTTATGTGAACAGTCCTGTGGGAATTCATGCAAAATAATGTGAGAAAAACAAAGATGAAAGAGTTGCAAAATATTATCAGATTGTGCGATAACCTTGGATTAATTATTAATGTTAACATGGCAGATCTCAAGGGACCAATAGGAATTGGGCAGCCAAGTCAATAGATTACAATGCCTGGGGAAGGTGTGACCATTTTCAAGTCGATAAATTTTTGAAATTGCTGTTTAAAACCTTTGGCTACAAAATATAAAGGATAATTAACTAAAATAATTATTGAAGCATTACAATCTAAAGATTTTTCGTAACAATTTGACAAAGTAATTACATAATTATGACTTCCGGAACTACAAAAATAAAATATTGATAATTATTAATCATTTACTTCCAGTGCTCAAAGTGTTGGAAGATTTGCTGTGTATCACTTATGGAATGGAAATGGAAGCTTTCCGCGAGAGACTTGTTTTTTCTAAACTTTGAATCTATAACAGGGATAAACTGTTGGAGTCAGTGAAAATGAAAATATTTATGCTATTTTAACACTCCACTGTTTAATTTTAGATTTTGAAAGTTATTTTTATCGGAACCATATTTGTATTTCAAATGAGGGTGGCTGAAACATCATGCAAAAATTGAAGAACAAACGATCGCTGTAATAATATACGTAAGCTATGCAAGCCCAAATTTGAAAACCGGTCGTATTATGAAAGCTGAGGCAAAGTTTGTCATTTTGAAGACAATTCTTTAATATATTTAAATTAAACAATAATCTCTGAGTTTGTTAGGCGTTTAAGGAGAATCGCTAACGTCACTGATTTTGAGACAATTGGGACTGTGGATATGTTCATACCTATTCGTACCCCTACAGAGAGAATGCTTTTATAAGGTAGTGTAGTGTTGAGTGAATCTTTCAGTCTGTGTAATTACGGAATATGTTTATAATCTTTGTTTAATACCCAAAACGGACAGCTAGAAATCTGAGCTTTCTTTCGTATGTATCATGTATGACATAGAAATGCTTTGATCACGTACTTACATACATTCACCAAAGTGGGATGTGGTTTGCACATGATTATTGTTTATGTATACTTATTAATAAAGATAAACTCTAAGTTACTATTTATTAATGCACAGGATTCTTTCGGATTCTTTAATAATAACAGGTAAGCTTTTTCATGTTTTGAGCAACTATCGTTATACAGTAGTTAAAAATTTTGAATTAATTGATCATGCCGGATTATAAATATTTCAAATATAGAACTATAAGTACGACCATCGACCATCATTCATAAATTCTTCTCAAATTATATCCCGAGTATCCACGTGTTGAATTATTTAAAATGGTATAAGCCGAGTTCGGTAAAAGTTCATTTACAATGAATAGCCATTCTGATCTGAGTTCCTTTCGGTTTATGGTTATAAGCCGCACGCAATAATAATTGATAATAAAACCCTTCGTTCTCCAAATATGCTATTATTATAACAAGGCTTTTGATACTACAGAGTTGCAATTGAAATTGGAAACAATGCAATAATCCTTTCGTTTGAACAAAGTTGCTGTCCAAACAGCGATCTATTCACTTTGAGCTTTAACATGTATTTTTTCAACTTGTCAGTTTGTGGATCCAACCACTCAAGCTGTTAATCCAAGTTACATTCCGAGTCCATCAGACGGACATCTCGAGCAGAATTTTCCTTCACTATGAACGAAATTGTCCTACGAATATTTTTAGTTAGTTGTGCAGCTTTTGGAATATTTCCAGCTAAAAATCCATGGGCAAGAGTTGTCGATCTGAAATTCTCATACTACAATCCCTTGTTTTTCTACAGCCTTACTCTTTTTTTCCTGCTGTTGGTTACTCAGATAGATATGATTTATATGAATCCACCGGAAAATCTGTTGATACAGGTTTCGACGTACCAAAAAATTATTTATTATTCCACTATCATAGCTTCACAAATAATAACAGTATTGCTCCTTGGTACCGGAATTTTATATTGCAATTCCTCGGTTGAAATGTGTCGTACCATTTCAGTCGTTGAAGAAAAGCTGCGGAATAACACACCACCTGAAAAGAAAACCATAAAAACGAAACTAAAATATGCGATTTTCCTTGGGATTCCCATTGTAATGTATACCTTCATGATAACGATATCTATTATGGATGTAAGCGGTACTGGGTTCAATATGGCGAATTATCGAAGATGGGAGAGTACCCTGTTTGCTGATAATCAGGTCGTGATTACAGTTGTATTTTTCTTTACTAAAGTACTTGCAAGATGCACAATAATCACTGTGTTTGTACAAGTAATTGTAGGTGGGATGTGGCTAACTGAATGTCACAACCAACTTGCTAAAGCTATCGATCTAAAATCCAACTGTTTGTCCCGATTTGGGATGAGAACATCTTCATGTGGGTGTAATAGGAATCAGTTTCTGAAAGAAATTCAATCGATCGAATGCAAAATTGCATTTATGGAATTTCATGCTATGACTTTGGAGGAATATTGGGATTTGATAAAGAACCTCAAAATGGCATATGAATTCTACGCGAAGCTGGCAGGGTGTTACTTTCTGGAGATCATTACCCCATCTGTAGTTATCACAACAGTTGGACTAAGCTTGTTTTTAGAGAATCCGTCTCGACTGGAGAACTTGACTATGGTATTTCTTGGTTTGGTTCCTATTGCAGCGTCTACGACTTTGGGGGAATTTATGCAGAATAAAGTATGTCATTTTCTATTTATTTAATTTGTGGTGAAAAATGTACTATAACTACGACAGTAATGTACGTGATCAGTATCTGGTTTGAATCGTAGTCGTTCTGACTCCAAATCAAGTTTTGATTTTGTTTTTATAAGATTTGAGGGGCAAATTGAAACGAAGTTCCTATTGTGAACCACCCAAACATGGGCCTTTGTAAAACACCAGCCTATATCCTGCCCATATTCAAAAATAATCGGCGGCCCCACCTCATAGCCTATAAGCAGAGCTTGTACAATTAAAGCATCCCCCATTTACGGCACCCAAGTATCCAAGAGCGTTAGCCTACCCACTACCCAGAATGGTGTATAGGAAAGGCATTCAAGCGAACCCTTGCCTAGAAGGCAGCCCCTCAACCTTTCCTACACATAAGCCTATATTCGTACCCTTTATTCATATATATACACATGATACCTTTATTTTTCCATCATTTGTTAATCCATCTTCAATGGATGTGAAAACTGCAAACGTAAAACTTGCATATTACCGGTGTGCAAAGCAAGCTGTTTGCATTCTCATAGATCCGTTAGTATGCGTGCGTGCGCCATATATCCTGGCCAACCTATATTCTGTCCAGGCAATATAGTTTCCGTTTGGCCTAGCCTACCCTAAAGCCCATAGTGTTCCATTATTTGGCAACGTCCCTATATCTTCCCTGTACCCCCATCACTTTGTGGAGCCCATCCTACATTTTAACTCAATTGTAAGCCAGCCTAGCATTTGTGCCTAGATTCCATCCTAGATCTAGGCTGGGGGCCCATCTTTGGAACCACCGGTTTTTTAAATCTGAAACTTTTGCAGATAGGCAGGACGCAAGACTCTGAAATCCGTAATAAAATGTTATCTGAACCTGAACCGTAAATTATTTCTGTCCATTAATTCTGCTGAAATTTTGAAAACCAGTTAAACATTTTGGTGGAATATTTTAAATTATCTATTTTGTTAATCAACATTTCAATCTTTATTTTCTCCAGTAATGATTCGACACGTTCTCCCATGAGGTTCCCTAAAAGGAGTTATATTCTTTGATTTAATTTTTAAACTTATAAGGTATTTTCGATTTCACTCCCTCTCGTTTTTTATTCCATTATAATTCCAAAACAATTGTTTCTAGGAACTATCTTGAATTTAGAGACTTTTATTTATGAAACTAGATGAAGAGAAATCAAGAAAATGTAAAGAATGGGATCAAAATACTTGTAGTACAGAGAAAAGTAAGTGTTTTGAAATAATATATTTGTAATTGATTATTAATCAAACATTAGTTTCAGTTAAAGCGTTTCCTATTCTTACTAGTGTCCTGAGGAATGGAAAGCCTGCTCCTCAGCTTTTATCAAATGGAAATGGAAACTGACAGCCCGGAATGTCTTTAGCGTGGATCACAAGTTAATCACAGGGGTTAGAATTCTATTTTAGTCTGAATTAGAGTCCACAAATTATTATTGCAAATTATAACATGGTACTTTCTCGGCAGGTATTTTCGGCCGTATTTACAGCCACAATATTCTTATTTCAAGTCAGAACCTCCGGAAGTTCAAATCCCTAGAAGAGGAAACGTAAATGGAAAATATTTTCTAAATTGCACTTACAAGATACAATCATACGGCATGACAAGTAATGCCGGTGTTACAGATTCCCATGGTTTGACTGCTAATATTTTTTTGGTTACTTTTTGCATTTTGTATTTGTATGATCTCAATTTTTCAGCAATGCACTTTGCACAAACTAGGACATTGGAGTTAATGTATTCTATAGAAGGAGTGCTGCCCTAAATTATTGATATTTTACAGTGAATATTATTGGCACAATTATTGTAAACTTTACTTGTCGCATTAAGCTCATACTATAAATAATGTCGGATTCTCAAGTTTGGAGTCAATTGGAGACCACGCTTGCATACATGATTTTATTGTGCAATTATGATAGGTAAGAATTTTGTCCATTCTGAATTGGAAATTTTATAGGTTCTTTGATCTATTTTTTGCAAATTTAGTATAGAAGTGATTCCTGAAAAGCAATTTTATCCTAGTAGTAATCCCTGTTGTAAGTATTTATGTAGACGTACATATTAGTCTTTGGGAAGAAACCAAAGCGTTTTTTAAAATGCCTGTTTTCAATGCTGAAATAATTATTGCTTATTCAAGCTTTGAGGAAATTTTTAGATAATCTGTAAACTCCAGCAAGTCCAATAGGTACAAGTTATTACAGTTATTCATTACTATTTAATTATTACTAAATTGTCCTAAAATCGTAAAGATACAGGGATGGGAATGGATTATTAATCTGCAATTATTTTATTCCCGGATTACAATATTTGAAAGAATTAATTAATCCCAATCCTAATCCAAGTGTTGAGCAAAATTGAATCTAATCCTTACTCCTCAATCCCGGCTCAATGCTTTCATTCTAATCTACTGTATTAGACAAATCCAATTATCTAATTAAAAAGAATTAATCCCCAATCCTAATCCAATACTTAATGAATTATTTTGTCAATCCTAATCCCAAAATCCACTGCTGTCAGTAGTGTGGATTGGATTGTATCTACTGCTATGTCATTGCTATATTTTTCTGGAATTTTTCAACAACTAGCGGTATTGTCATGAACTTGTTGCTTGTGTTCACATGTCACAATTCCAAGGCTAACGTTTTCAAACAGGAGTCATGTCGTAATGATTTGTAGAAAGTAGAAATACAAATCTAGCAAAGAATGTGGCAACATAGTAGTAGCTCCAAGATTTTTTTACTGATTACGGTGTAACAAATTCTGCGTAATCTTGCATCAAATCTCTGCGTGTTTTGATTGCTAGTATTTTAGTTTAATATAACAACTGAAATGTGTATCGTAAACATGTAGATTGGAATTGTGTTTTAACTATATCTTTCTATTTTGAGCATACTATTTCTGGTTCCACTTCATCCACAATAATTTACTGTATACTAACGAGATCTGAATCGCTGAATTTGTGGTGGCCAAAAGGGCAAATATGTACGTATGTGCTGACAAATGTTAACCCGTTAATCTTATTTGTATATGATTTAAATTGGTTTGTGTGCTAATACTTTAGAAAAGTTTTGATTTTTCTTCATCAATCCGTAATGTCTGCATCTTTATTGGAAATAGTCAATCCAATGTAAATCTGTGAATTCGTATTCATCAATCTTTTAATCTAATCCAAACGTTTGAAATTTTCCCGTCAATCTCTTAATCCAATCCAATTGATCGGAAATTGTCCCCTCAATCCATTAATCCAATCCAAGTGATTGGAATTTCCCCCCTCAATCCATTAATCCAATCCAAGTGATTGGAATTTTCCCTCTCAATCCATTAATCCAATCCAAGTGATTGGAGTTTTCCCCCTCAATCCATTAATCCAATCCAAGTGATTGGAATTTTCCCCCTCAATCCATTAATCCAATCCAAGTGATTGGAATTTTCCCCCTCAATCCATTAATCCAATCCAAGTGATTGGAATTTTCCCTCTCAATCCATTAATCCAATCCAAGTGATTGGAGTTTTCCCCCTCAATCCATTAATCCAATCCAAGTGATTGGAATTTTCCCCCTCAATCCATTAATCCAATCCAAGTGATTGGAGTTTTCCCCCTCAATCCATTAATCCAATCCAAGTGATTGGAATTTTCCCCCTCAATCCATTAATCCAATCCAAGTGATTGGAATTTTCCCCCTCAATCCATTAATCCAATCCAAGTGATTGGAGTTTTCCCCCTCAATCCATTAATCCAATCCAAGTGATTGGAATTTTCCCCCTCAATCCATTAATCCAATCCAAGTGATTGGAATTTTCCCCCTCAATCCATTAATCCAATCCAAGTGATTGGAATTTTCCCCCTCAATCCATTAATCCAATCCAAGTGATTGGAATTTTCCCCCTCAATCCATTAATCCAATCCAAGTGATTGGAATTTTCCCCCTCAATCCATTAATCCAATCCAAGTGATTGGAATTTTCCCCCTCAATCCATTAATCCAATCCAAGTGATTGGAATTTTCCCCCTCAATCCATTAATCCAATCCAAGTGATTGGAATTTTCCCCCTCAATCCATTAATCCAATCCAAGTGATTGGAATTTTCCCCCTCAATCCATTAATCCAATCCAAGTGATTGGAATTTTCCCCCTCAATCCATTAATCCAATCCAAGTGATTGGAATTTTCCCCCTCAATCCATTAATCCAATCCAAGTGATTGGAATTTTCCCCCTCAATCCATTAATCCAATCCAAGTGATTGGAATTTTCCCCCTCAATCCATTAATCCAATCCAAGTGATTGGAATTTTCCCCCTCAATCCATTAATCCAATCCAAGTGATTGGAATTTTCCCCCTCAATCCATTAATCCAATCCAAGTGATTGGAATTTTCCCCCTCAATCCATTAATCCAATCCAAGTGATTGGAATTTTCCCCCTCAATCCATTAATCCAATCCAAGTGATTGGAATTTTCCCCCTCAATCCATTAATCCAATCCAAGTGATTGGAATTTTCCCCCTCAATCCATTAATCCAATCCAAGTGATCGAATATTTTTCCTTCAATCCCTTAATTCATCCTGCAGGTCGTCTGTGTAAATTTCCCATCCATGAATCTAAAGACACTTACCAGTAATTGTTCAGTATCCTTCTGGTGAATAAGCTGAACGTTTTAATAAATCCTATTGGGTCGTATCTCAAACAATTTGTAAATTAAGGTTTACTGAAAAAGTTTAATGATTTCAGTTTCATCTATCACCGCAAATTATTACAGGTTATAGTCTGCTCTACACATGCGCTGGGTGAAGTTGTCAACTGAACTTCCCATGGAAAACCCAATATGGGGGAATCATATGGACAAATCACAGAAAATCCCATGCATCTTGCCCACAAGAACGTTTCAATAAGAAAAACGTACCTGCTTATAATTTTGGGAGCAATTTTCTGATAGCAAAAAAGAAATTACGCATAGTTATACTGTAGAGTATATACACAGTATGTGCTCAATCGATAAAATACCACCCAGTAAAAACGCTTTCTCGGTAGGGGTATAAATCATCGTGGTTTAGTAAAAGTGAAGGAAGTTTATATCAAAATTCTTTTGACGGTCTCATCCCTTCAGGGAGCATTCCATGGGCAAAGTCATCAAGGTTTAAATTGAGTTATCTTCATCCTTCATTTTTCATAAACTTGGCCGTGACATTCTTCTTCTTGCTCATCATTGCAGACATGTTGTACAGCAATCCTCCCAAAATGTTCACGAGTCACGGATCAACCTTCAATAACATCATTTACTATTCACGTACATATTAACAATCTCATCTTTTTATCAGTTGACCGGAATATTTGTCTGTCCATCAACCATCAAGATCTTCAGGAACTTATGTGTAATTCAGGACAAACTGCGAAGTAACTTCCTCGCAGCCTCCTTCATGACGCAAAACTTAAGTACATACTTCTGATATCCTTCGGTCCTATTACTGGCTTACAGCTTTTCTGTCGGGATTGGGGAGGCAAAATCAGGACGTTACAATGCTGTGAATTATACGCCTTTGAGCAGCACGGTTTTAGCAAGTAACATAAGCGTCTTTACAGTGCGGTATGTTTGATGGGGATCGTGAACATGGGAGCAGTAATCACGACATTACTCCAAATCCTTAAATTTGAAATCTGACTCACAGAGACCCAAAATTGGGTTTACATGACTCTTTTGCTCAAAGTCCAGTATATCTCGGATGTCGGAGACCAGATGGCAATTGTTCGCATTAAAAAAAAAATCTGGATGAATGGAACGGGCGAAACGAAAAATGTGGGTGAAATTGCCGTACTACAGATACAAAACATTAGAGAGAGTTGGGAGATGATACAAACTCTCAAAATTGCATATGAGGTCTATTCCAAATTTCGCTGGATGGTACTTGTTGAAAATAATAGTGACATCGATGATGTGTCAGCAAATTGGTAGAAGATCCAACGCATTTAGTGGTCGGTCTGGATGAATTGGTAGTGGAACTCACCATCAGTACTATGTGCATTGCATTGGGCGAATTCATGAAAAATTCAGTAAGTGCCAGATTTATCATTTAAAAATCATCGCTCCGCGATTTTATTCTATTGGGGTGGCGTCAGCTACGGCTATCTCTCGTTTCCCCATTTAATGTATTACGTTGAGCGAAAATCTCCGTTACAAAGTTTTGAAAAATTTAAAAATTTGGACAATTTATTTATTTTTTTAAAATATTTTTGAAAAAATATTATTAGTAGTATTGACTGCGGTAAGTCTATAAAAAATTCATTGAAATCGGTGGAACAGTTCGGGAGAAAACAAAGATTTATTTGTTTACGTACGAACACGAGGACGAAATTAACCAATAACGAAATGACCCGAAGAAGTGGCCTAAAGAATGTTCACAACAATTTTCAAAGAAATCGGACGAATAGTTTCGGAGGAAAACTACGGAACAAACGGACCCATGGACAACGCTATTTTAAAATGGGGTATAAGTGTGCATTCCAATTGTCTGGCGTTCAGTAACATTAATGGTTTTCCTTAAGAGAGCTCTATCAAAACAATTAGACATTACTCTTAAATTTAACTGTACGGCAAGAATTGTATACAAAAATACGATAGATATTCAAATCTGGTTTTGCTTAGCGAACATTAATACGATTGTGTGTTTTTTAATTTTTGCACGATGTTTCATCTATCCTCATTTGAAATACCAAAATGGTACCGGTAATAATAGCACCCAAAATCTGAAATAATACATTAGAGTGTTAAGATTCAAGCTTGAATATACTCACTTCACTTCAAGTACAAATTGAATAATATTTTACCCCAGTGATAGATTCATAGTTTAGAAAGAACAAGTCTCTCGCGGAAAGCTTCCATTTCCATTCCATAAGTGATACACAGCAAATCTTCCAACTCTTTGAGCACTGGAAGTAAATGATTAATTACCAATATTTCATATTTGTAGTTCCGGAAGTTATAGTTTGTCAAATTGTTATGAAAAATCTTTAGGATGTAATGCTTCACTAATTTTATTTAATTATCGTTAAAATTTTATAGCCAAAGGCTTTTCACAACGATCTGCATTATTCAAAATCTTATCGACTTAAAAATGGACTTACCTTCCCCAGGCATTGCAATAAATTGACTTGGCTGCTCAACTCCGATTGGTTTCTTATGATCTGCCATGTTAACATTTATAAATAATCCAAGGATATCTCACAATCTGTTAATGTTTTACGACTTTTTCATCTTTGTTTTTCTTACATTATTTTGCATGAATTCCCCCAGGACTGAGCACATAAGCATGAGGCTCATTAGCAACGCCAAAATGAAAAGATTATAGATTTCTCTTGGATCCTCCAAGAACATGTTTACAACGATGGGTATATTGAAGACTATTACCCCCACTAATTGTAAGCAGTACCACCCCGCAAGCTTCGAGTAGGAAGCGTATGCAAGTTTTAGATTTTTAATTAATTCCCACGATTCGTCTATATTCCTTTTCAGGAATATTTGAAAAGCCTCTTCACTTTCTTCCCCTAAATACTCAAAGTTGAGGAGTTTTTTGTGACTCCGGGTTTTCTCCCCTACCCCAGAAAAATACTCGAGGTTTCTCAGAATACTCTTGAACACGCTGTTTTGCAGCTCAGTTAAAAGAAGTCCTCCAACTGATACTTGTGTAATTACCAACATCAATCCTGCTGTAATTCCAACTTTTGCAGCAGATAATGCAATCAGAAACCAGGACGTATTATTGACAAATAACGTGCTTTTCAAAACGGTGTCCACACCAGTGTTGAAATCTCGTTGTAATATTGCTTCGTGGATTGTTCGAGTTGTCAAAAAACAGAAGATGAATAAAATAAATGTAAATATGACTACATACTTTCCAGTTGCATGTTTAATTGAGCTCCCTGCGGAGCTACGACGAAGACTTTCTTGAATATCGCACATTGTTCGACAAATGGTGATTGATGACTTGCAGTTCAAAACTGCAGCGTATTGAAAAAGTAGACATACTGTTAATTCCTCCGAATGTCTAGAAAAGAAGTAGAGTTTCCTGAAGAATGAACTTTCTTGAGCCAATTTGACAAGTTCGTTGCTGTAAACTAAATCTCCATAAGCGAGGCAATAAAGAACGGGCAAAATAATACTTCCCAAATATATCGAATCAGAATACTGAAGCTGAAGGTTGTAAGATTTAGCCCAAGGATTTTTTACCGGAAACTGCCCAAAAATTGCACATATTGTCATGAAAATTCTCATGCTGATCTCGTGCATTTTACTAATCTGGCTATTAATCACTAACCATGCAGCTTACAATAAATTAGTATTGTGAATTTTATTACTATCTTCACATTTTAAACTACGCTTTAGATTGCAGAGACACTTTGATATAATCGAAAAGCAATTCTCGCTACCTTCGTATTTGTTGCAAGGATCGACTGTTACAGTTTGGATACATTTGTCAAGAAAAAATAATGTATAGATCCATCTGGCAAAAAAAACTTGTGACAGTATCAAATAATGGATTTCCAGAAATATGCTTTATACAGTCTTACAATAACTTGTACATTATGAGAAAAGTAGAATGAATGGTTGCAATGACACAAATGATTATATCATTATTCTGTGCACAGCTGACACACAAATCGTAACTAACGAACCTATTACAATGTTCGAATAGTGCCACGTGAATTTACATAATGCATGAAGAGTTATTATAACTCATAAGCGCAAATTTCTGAACAATCCATCAAATTCAGTACGATATCAAGAATGTTTTAAACGTTCAGTTGCATATTCATTAATATCGTGATTATTAATTTTAATGTCTAATTCAAATGGGTAGAAATGACCCAGCTTACATACATACATGTACATACGTAGCATGGGTGAAAGTTGTGAAAGCACACTTAATTATTAACTGTTCTTATTTCAATGAATAAAATAAGTATAAAATTTAACACGATTATTTCACAAGATTTTCCGCAATCAATTCTCTACAGCTGTAATGTTAACGGATACGTTCTTGTGTATCTGGAGGTCAGTGTGAATACTGAATTGAACTTACAATTAACAATGCAAGGGTCCGCCTTGGATTGTTTCACTGCTACGCACTTGAAATAAGAATATTGTAAATGTGAATACTGACCCGAACATAGGTATGTAAAGCTAATGTTAAGTGAACTGAAATTTAGTAAATATAAAAATGTCTGAAAGTATCATATTTAACTTACACGGCCTGCTCTGGAATAATCTTGAATTCTCTATTCTGGAACATCCCAAACGCTGTATAAATATATTGAACTGGATTAACACATTTAGGAAAAATACACTTTTCCCAGTGATTTGCTTTGAAAGGGACGATTTGCTGGAGTTTTGCTTGTGTTATCCGTTTCCCAATTATTCTCCTTGAAATAATGAATCAACGAATTCAAAACCATTAGGAATAAATAAATGATTTAGACCTCGAACAAGAAGCATTACTAATTACAGTAGCTTTATACGGTTGACAATTAAAAATGGCCATGGTCAGAAACAGGAGGGAGAGAACCATTTCCTTGTAGATGCATTAATGCACTGTATTTTCCCTTTTCTTCATACCTTTCAATTCATTAATAGCAAATTAATTCCACGTAATAAATATTGATCCATTTAGTCTAATTATTACTGCTCGTTGTTTTTCTGACCATTAAATGAAAGTAAGTTCACTGTTACTGTTCTGTATGACTTCACTGGTAACAAATAACAGCAAAATTATTATTCAATAGTTTATTATAAAAACATACTATATGTATATTGTAGTAATTCCTTATGATCAATAATATGATTTGGATAATCTATATAAAAATGAAGTATACACATAATTACTAAGGTTTAGATTATTGTATTTACAAATATTTTATTATACCACCAAAACTCGTTCAATAAAGACATCATGGCAGATAAAGGTAACACCCACATGTACAATTATCATTTTTTGTGTTACCAACCAGTTCACCAGTACTTATTATTATAGCCTATAACAATCATTATTCCAGTTGGTTCACTGATTTTGTAGCAAGTATCAGAGTTGCCAGCTGCCTTGTAATAAAGTCCACATAATTTGGAGTGACACCCTCTCAAATGTGTGGAAGTTTCCAACTTTGATTCCAACATTGGGAACCGACATCACCATTCGCCGGACATATCCAAACTGATTCTTTCCTGGCAATGATCTTGCCTGGATTAAAATCTTATTCTTCAGATTGAAAATTTGGCCAGGTATGGTAAATGCTTTGTCGTACACAATGATGAAAAGCAAGTAGCTTGGTATGACAACTCCGAATGCAGCCAAGGATTCGATGGTTGATTGGGCGTGGAGACTCACAATCAGGGAGGTGTATGCAAATAGGACTGTCCCTGTAATCCCATATAATTTAAGCCAGAAGATAACTTTAAATTTCTGGAAGGGGATGCAAAGAAGAGATACTTTTACAGAAGTTTACTTTAAGGGCATTGCCTTAGCATCCTCTGTCGTCACGTCATCAGTAATTAATGCTGAAGCAGCTTCAAGAAGAAGAGAAAGAACATCTTTCAACGTTCCTTCCAAACAGCACCGTAACGAAGTAAATTTTTTTTGGGTTTTCGCCCAAGTGCATTAACAAGGGACGGGGTGAAGGAAACGTTTGCTCTCAAATATTTTTCAAAGCTGTTACTTCTTAGAAGTCACAGCTTATCTAACTCTGATATATTTTAAGATCTTACAAAATGCACAGTAAGTTATTTGTATTATTAAGAACGGGCGAGAAAATGAATAATATCTTTAAGAGTAACTAATGGGCTCACTACAAATATTACAATGCTGTTGTTGCTGCGAAGTCAAGTTTGAATTGTCTACATATAATTATACGTACATATTTAAGTATTGTATGTATATTTACCTAACACATTTGTGGGTTATAGAATCGGAGGGCTGCACATCAAGCTTATATGCACGTACAAGTTGCCGTAATATCTTTTTCTCATATCCAATTCGGTAATAAGCAGTGCTGCGGACAAGTTCAAGTAATACTTGAGTTTTCAAGTCAAGTTCAAGTTCGGGTCAAGTTCAAGTAGGCAAATTTTTTTACTTGAATCTTTCGGGTCAAGTTCAAGTACGTACTCGGCTTGACCATGACATTCTAAGACAAGTCAGGTTCAAGTACAAGTAAGAGAAATTTACTTGAATCTCAAGTCAAGTTCAGGGTCAAGTAATGGAAAGAAAAAACTTGACCATGAACTTGAGATTTCATGGTCAAGTTCAAGTAATTTCAGATTGTGCATGCCATAAAGGACTTTCAAAATCACAATCCAATTTAATGTCGTGTCCAGGGTATATTGCTTGCACATGCCGTCAATCAAAGGACAAAATTCAAAATCAGAGTCCGTTTTATGAAGGTCTTGTTTACCAGACGTTGCTCATTGTTAGTTGTTGCAGCGGCCTCTCCATGAAATGAAAGAATTATCTTGATAATACATATTGTTGCTTAGAATTATTAGTTTCAACTGTGTAAATATATTCCAATATAAAATGAGCTTGGATGGCTCTTTACAAAAAGTGTTTAAATAAGTAAATACTAGTTTATTAAATTTTAAATTAAGAGTACTGGTAATAGTCAAATATGTATATACGCATATATAAACTGTTAAGCCATACTTGTACTTTAAGAAAATATATTACATTGTATGTAAAGAGTAGCAATATTACTTACAAATGTAAAAGAAAAGAGAATCTTATTGTCTATTGTATCATGCTCAACTATTGGTTAAAAAAGGATGCTTCATCTAAGAAGCTTGGACTCTGTAGTCTGATTGGTATTAACTCTGAACAAAAGTAACAATGTAAAAGTAACGGAAACAAAACCAGTTTGAACTGGATAATTCCTGTTTTACAGCCAACCCTACAGTATATAAACCCTGCTCCTTCACACAATCCGAGAGTCTGGCTCGGGTCTAACCCTTGGTAACTTTACTGTTACTCTGCTGGACTCCACTCCACTCCACTCTCCTTCTCTAGCTCTCACTCTTCCTCTCATTCTTTTTGTACACTGAATAAATATCTCTATAATTGGCAATACTCTCTTAATATTCTCCCACTTTATTATTTAACTATTAGAGCTACACTCCTTTAAGGTATAAGTCCAATTATATCTTAACATGGTGAAAGTGCGGCGTTCCCTATATTCTCAATTTGTTAATTAGGATATAGGCGTTCTCCTTACCTCTCTGCGAGTTTGCTCCCAAAATTCCAAAATATTTTTTGTGGCGTAAGCCTCTGCCGGAGGCTCTGCCCAAATTTTTTACACAATTCTCATTTTACCCCAACAAATAAAGCTAGATCTCTGAAAATTTCACAGATTAGATAAAAATTTACGGGTAATTTAATTTTAAAATCAGCTCCTGAAAATTCGAAAAATTTTTGGTCAAATTTTTCCAAAAAATTTTTTTTCCCTGTACTTTTAAGGAACGAATACATTATTACGTACCTACACTTTTCCTTTGTTCTTACACTATACAACTATACTATATTCTACTATAGAAATTTTTTTCGTGGCGTCAGCCTCTGCCGGAGGCCCTGTCAAAAAATTTCCCTAAAAAATTTCATTTTACCCCAAGGAGTAGAGCTAGATCGATAAAAAATTTACAGTATATGTAAAAATTTACTAGGAATCATATTCTGAAATAGGCTCCTACAAAATCTAAAATTTTTTGGTCACACAGTTTTTCATTTAATTAAATCTTTATTTCGACCGACAATTTGTTCCTATCTTTCTTCCTTATTTCCTACTATCCAAACTACTTATACAAAATATTTTTGTGGCGTCAGCCTCTGCCGGAGGCCCTGCTCAAAATTTTCAAGACATTCTCAAAATGCCCAGACCAGTCAACCAACAATTTTGCCGACACCCGGATTACCGTTTGAAATTACTGAGAGAATTGATCACTCTACCCGTGATTTCCCATCGCAAAACTTCTGCCCATTGCAGACGAAACTCCAATGATGACCCTAGCCAAGTCACCAGCCCAATATTGACCTGCTCAACTACAATTTACGGACTTCACTCACCGCGCCCCATGCACGCCCTGGTTTTCAAAATAGCGACAAGACACGCCTCATGCCTCTTCCATTTACGACGTTACTACAGAAAAGTTTCCAGTACAGAGAAACCACCCAATGAATTCTTCGCTTCAACCGGTTTGCCTTATTATTATTTTTGAATGTCACGGTTAATCTACATTTTATTTTGAAGTCTCCTCTACGAACTGCAGTGTCTCCATTTTATAACAATTTTTGCGACAAACATTTCCACGACAATGTTAACATTTCCAGTGCGCCTTTCACTTCAGAAATTGTTTACTTTTTCGAGGACGAAAAATCTTTATGTTAGGTGAAATATACGTAAAAAAGTGTCATTTTTATGAGAAAGTCATGTAATCTGTGTTCAAATATTTTATTCACCATTCTAAAGAATTTTATTGTGTTATTGAAATTTTAATTCGGACTCAAAATTTTTACTGTGTACTTAATTCCACATTTTATATTTTTCCAACGATGAGGTCATCGTTTCCTATAATCCAATGAATGTTAAGCCATACTTGTACTTTAAGAAAATATATTACATTGTATGTAAAGAGTAGCAATATTACTTACAAATGTAAAAGAAAAGAGAATCTTATTGTCTATTGTATCATGCTCAACTATTGGTTAAAAAAGGATGCTTCATCTAAGAAGCTTGGACTCTGTAGTCTGATTGGTATTAACTCTGAACAAAAGTAACAATGTAAAAGTAACGGAAACAAAACCAGTTTGAACTGGATAATTCCTGTTTTACAGCCAACCCTACAGTATATAAACCCTGCTCCTTCACACAATCCGAGAGTCTGGCTCGGGTCTAACCCTTGGTAACTTTACTGTTACTCTGCTGGACTCCACTCCACTCCACTCTCCTTCTCTAGCTCTCACTCTTCCTCTCATTCTTTTTGTACACTGAATAAATATCTCTATAATTGGCAATACTCTCTTAATATTCTCCCACTTTATTATTTAACTATTAGAGCTACACTCCTTTAAGGTATAAGTCCAATTATATCTTAACAAAACATTAAATAAAGCTTGACACCATGTAAAACTGGTCAGATATTCAACGAAAGTCCGTTATAAGGGCTCAGCTTATAAGGAATGTATCGATATCAGAGATGCATTTGTTTGACCCCAACTTTCATTACACAATGCTTTAGACGTTTTGTATAAGGGATTCCTTTATAAATTCCTATATAAATACATAAATTCCGTTATAAATTGTATAGTCCCTTATATCGAACTTTTACTTTATTCAGTATGCGCTCAAAGTTGTCCTCGAATGGTTTTAAATAAAAAGTAATAGTAAAATTATTTTCTGAATGCGTTTTGGTTTTCAGTCTGAAGAAAATAATTTGCTGCAGCAAGTTCGACAATTTATTGTGTCCATGTTTAATTGTTTGTGTTACTTAACTTGAATTATCAAGTTCAGGTCGCGTTGAAGTCATGGTCAAGTCAAGTTCAAGTCAAGTTTGGAACTTTAACTACTCGATCAAGTTCGGGTCTTACAAAAGTTACTTGATTACTTGAACTTGACAAGTCAAGTAATTACACGAACGCGAGTTATCAAGTTCAGGTTGTGTCTTGAAAATTACTTGAGTTTCGTGGTCAAGTCAAGTTCATGGTCAAGTTTTGAAATTACTTGACCCGATCGCAGCACTGATTATAACCATATCCTGAATAGAGTAACCACTGATCCGAAATCCACGGAATTTGATCTGATCCTTGTCTACAAAACAATAATAAAAGGATTTAAATTACCAAAACCATCCGCAGACAATTCCCGTTATGGAATTAATTAATTGTAAGCTAAGTTATGAAATGCACCGTAAAGTGGAAAAACAAATCTATGAAATGCCCTACCGATACGGCAATTCCTATATTAATTAAAAGGATAGTGTTTACAATAATTATTATTTTATTTAAAATACACAAGCAATAAATTATACTGCTTTAGACACTATACCATACTTTTTTATACGGCCGATAAACGTGAATGTATCTCACAATCAGCTAAATGTCACAAAATATATTACCAAGATTGCGAAGCAACTCTTGGACTATTTTGACTGTCACATCATCCGACAGCAGGTATAACTTTGTTTGCCACCAAAGGACCGTTATAAGAGCGATGGTTGCAGCAGTGTGTAACGGGAAGTCAAGAAATTTAAAGAACTTTGGCATCAAAATTGATACCATCCATGTTGTCGAGTACAAAAGCGCATTTAAAAGTGCGGTTGCATAAAATACGACGAAGATTACCCGTTTATGAGAATCCATTTGAACTTTAAATGTTAATGTTTTGGCGTCCAAAGTAAAAGGAATTAAATTTAGTTTAGAAAATATTTCTAGCTGCGTCAAGCTCCATCCGTATTTCTTGAACTGATAACATGATGCGCGTAATTATTTGATTTTACTGTTCTCAAAATAGCGTTACAGGATTTCTACGGTTTATCTCCTAAAGGAAAAGACTGACGATTGTGGACCAGTGTCAAACTTTCTCCAGAGAGGCTACTTGAAACGTGTCATAGAACTTTAAATTAGGAACTGAAACAACAACGACTTCTAATTGTAAGTTACATGACTAAATAAATACAAAAAGGAAACTGTAATTTTCTCCGCAAAAATCGTAGTTTGGAGGTTAAATTTACCCATGTTTTTAAAATGTTATAGAACCCACACGGACAGAATTTACTACTATTGTACGGGTAAGAATTTCGACCTTAACAAGATCTTTACTACTACAACTCTGAGATTCATACGCTTTATTTCTCTCTAAATGTTTTGATTTTGACATACTTCTTATTAGTGTTTCTGTTCGGTTTCGGGAATTCACGAGGTTCCGGTTCGGTTTCGGGTCAACGTTTTAAAGAACCGTTACATTTCGGTCCGGTTTCGGGTCATCGGTTTATGAACCGTCAAATTTCGGTCCGGTTTCGGGTACAAAAATCAAAACCGAAAGTTTTCGGGAATGGTTTGTTAAAGCTGCCGTTTTGTATGAAAACGCGAAACTTGCATTTGGCCAGCATTTGTCAACTACCATTTGAAAATGCGATACAATTTTGGCTTCCATAAAAATGAATCATAAACATTTTTTTTCTGAACATGACTGTTTGGAAAGGAACCGGAACCGGTTCGGGAACCGCTTTTATTTTCCGGATCGGTTCCGGGAAGCCAAAAATGTCCCGGACTCGAAAATACCGGTTCCGGTTTTGGGAACAGAATTGGGATTTTTTTCGGTTCGGGAAAACGAGTCGGGTCGAGTCCATGTTTTGGTACCGTTCAGAAACACTACTTCTTATTCCTGCTTACATTGTAAAGATCTGAACTTTTATTGTATTGATTACAAAACTGGTGCAACATTAGTATCAATTATTATAAAAGTGATATTTTGATACAATTGCTACTCCGAGTCGTTGTTTTCGTGCAGGAAAAAAGTAGTCTTTATTATGGGAAATTGCAAAATGTGTCAAAAATTGCTGTTTTAAATGAGAGTATGCATGTATCTTACGATATGTTTGTATGAACTATTCTTTAAATGAATGTTTTTTTGCGGGTAAATTCAAATCTCAGAATATTTAAATTGGGTGGAGTATTTACCTACTAGTAAAAGCCCTGTGCTTCGCACAGGGGCAATTACTTGAGAATTGTGAGAGTATACACAAAACCGTAAATTGCTATAGATCCCGTGTCATGGCATGTCGAGAAGGCTTAATATTAATAGCCCGCTTCGCTGGGCAAAGTAATCTCATATAAGCAGAGGTGTGGAAAATACATGAAATTTACTATTGAAATACAAAATACAAATACATTTTCAAAAAAGTTAAAATACAAATATAAAATACAAATCCCAGGTGTAACTTAGTTAAGATACAAAATAAAATACAAATCCCAGGTGTAACTTAGTTAAGATACAAAATAAAATACAAATCCCAGGTGTAACTTAGTTAAGATACAAAATAAAATACAAATCCCAGGTGTAACTTAGTTAAGATACAAAATAAAATACAAATATCTGGAGTCATTTGGGCAAGATACAAAATAAAATACTTTGCTTCCAACAAAAAGAGACAATACGAAATAAAAATACCGCATTTGAAATACGAAATACATATTGAAAATACTCTCAAATTTATCTCAAAGTACATATCTGATTGTGAGATATATCTAAAGTTTATTCTCTCAAAATATTTTGTATAATTCGGCCAAATAATATGTACGATACTTAAAAGTGAATCAGCTAACGTAAGGTAACTGCATGTTATTAGACTTTAGAGTTGTGCATTTGTGTGTATCAAAGTAAACATGACCCTAGGTACAGAATATTTTTCCTTTAAACAAATAATCTTAACTCCTGGGTAAAGGATTTATATTCGCGTCACTAATTTAGCTAAATTTAAAGTTAAAAGATACATTGAATTTTATGTATTTATCCAGTAAGTAAGTTTTTCAAACCCACCAAGTTTCAAAAACTGGTTTAAAAATGTTTTGAATTAGTGCTTTTACCTTTAAAATATTTATTTGAACATGTTTTAGAGACGACAGTAACAATTGCCAGAGTCATGTATTTTAAAACTTTATTTTGTAATTGAAATACGGGGTGGGTAAATTTTACAAGATAAATAAATACAAAATACTGTCACGTTCGTAATCTAATCAAAATATGAAATACAAAATACAGTAAACATGTTGGTACTGACAAAATACGAAATACAAAATACCTTAAACAATTTACGTCTAGAAAAACACCAAATGCTAAATACTAAATGTATTTCAAATACTATTTCAAATATAATATTTCAAAATATTCCACACCTCTGCATATAAGACAAGTGAACTATTAGTTGTAAGACTAACAATTCATTTCGAAAAGCTAGTTGGCAATTCATCATCAAAAGATTATGGTACAACGCTCCAGCCCACTAAAGTTCTCTCCCAAACTCAATATTTGGCTATACACGGGGAATTTAACTAATCGCTTGATCAACTTAATACCCAACTCCAATAAAATATAGGTACCCATATTCATAAGATCGGAATTACAAAGAATAGTCTCCCTCGGATTCAAATATTTTAACAAAATTTAATTTAAATATAAAATAATACCCGAACTCTTGGCTTTATCCAATGACACATATAGATATATATATAAATGACCCTTCAAAGTAACACCCAAGCAAACAAACTAACCAATGCGAAGGAAGCTATAGAGGTAGTGTAAGATGTTTCTGTAGTGTGGGGCGGTCGTGCTGACGTTCAGTGTGCTGCAGGTGTGGCTGTTGAAAATGAACGTTATGAATATAATTATGTTACTGATGAATGTTACATAGTTAAGAATACAAAAAGGAATTTTAATGTAAAATATTGTAACGATTAGGGTAATGGGAATTACGTCTGTAAGTATATGTGATTTCACTTCGGAGTGAAGGAAGGTGAAGTTCCAGCAAAAAATCATTCAGCATCCTGAAGTCAGACAGTCAAGACAACTTTTGGTGGCATTTTTACGCAATTATTTTCCCTAAGACTTAACAATGGCTCATTATGGTGATTATTGTGGTGATGTGCAAGGTGACGAGCCTGATGAAGACTGGATTGACATAGGCACTCCATCAACCTCACAGGAAGCTGTTACGCTTTTTCTGCATTTTGAGACATATGTATATATTTTTTCGGCTCACTCCACTTGTATCCGCTGATACTAAGTCAATACTAAATTACCTTGTTCTTCGGTTCTACGTGTTATGCAATCCTAGAAACAACAACGTCGTGTCGTAAGTAGTATTTGAATTCGGGATTAGATTAATCCCGGAATAATAGTCCATTCCCAACCCTGAATAGCATTGCATATTTTATTCTGGAGTCCTTACATTACCACGGTTATTTTTGAATTGTTGATAGTTTTTATTGAATCATTACGAATCCAAATTGGAAATGAATATGAAATGGTCAGGGTAAGACTGAAGAAACATCGGGTGACAGTATTTAAATTTAAGACGTTCGAGTATATAGCCCATGGATTTGAACCTCGGAATATACCCTGGAGGGATGCAACTAAGAAAATTCTGAATAAATTTTCACTCATCGCAAATACTATGGTAATTATGCACAATTTTATGAAATCAGACGACTTCGCCGAGATCATGCTGAAAAATGATTTTCTTTAAAAATCGCTTAACTTCCGATAAAATGTAACGAAGAAGCATGCTAACAGCTCTCAATCAATCAATATTTTAATGTTGCTCAACCAATTGTAATGCTTAATTACATTCTGGACTTTGTGAATTATAAAGCACCCAATTATTCACAAAGACTGGTCACAAAGAATATAATAATTATCCTTTGCCATTTTAGGACTATGTAACAATTACTTTTAACAAAACCTTTTAGCTCTCAATGTACCCCTATTGAAACCCATTTCTAAAAACTTGTTTTAGTATTTAATGAATAACTAATAAATTGTACCTATTGGACTTGCTGGTTTACAAATGATCTAAAAAGGTTCTCAAAGCTTGAATAAGTAGTAATTATTTAGGCATTAAACATTGGCATTTTAAAAAAGATTTCGTTTCTTCCCAAAGACCCTAATATATATGTACACATATATTTGCAACAAGGATTATTAGGATAAAATATTTTTCAGGAATCACATCTATGCTTTCATCAAACTAGCGAAAAATGAAGCAAAGAACCCATAAAATTTTTAATTCAGAAAGGACACATAGCTTACCTACCATAATCACACAATAAAATCATTTGTTATTTATTCGAAATGTGATGACTGCAGGAGTTAGTTTCCCGGGGATTGTTCATGTGGGCATGTACACAAGCTTTGTCTCTGTAAAATATCGATAATTTAGAGTAACACTTAATTCTTTTATATAAATAGGAGTAATAACTCCAATGTCCTATTTTGAGCAAAGTGTATTGCTGAAGGTTAAGATCGCATGAATACGTAGTACATAAAGTAACGATAAATATATTAGCAGTCAAACCGTGGAAATCAGCAATACAGTACAAATGTCATACTGTATGGTTGTAAGTGTAATTTTGAAAATGTTTTCCATTTGCTTTACCTCTTCTACTGATTTTGTACAGTAGCCCCTTTTGAACTTCCGGAGGTTCTGACTTGAAATAAGAATATTGTGGATGTAAAGACGGCCGAAAATATCTGCCGAGAAAGTACCATGTTATAATTTCTAATGATAATTTTTGGACTCTAATTCAGACTAAAATAGAATTCTAACCCCCGTGATTAACTTGTGATCCACGCTAAAGACATTCCGTGCTGTCAGTTTCCATTTCCATTTAATAAAAGCTGAGCAGCAAGCTTTCCACTCCTCAGGACACTAGTAAGATTAGGAAATACTTTACTTTAAAATACGGTTTGATTAATAATCAATTAAAAATAAATTATTTTAAAACACTTACTCTGCCTTGTACTGCAAGTATTTTGATTCCATTCTTTACATCTTCTTGATTCCTCTTCATCTAGTTTCATAAATAAAATAGAATCTCATTCAAGATGGTTCCCAAAAACACTTGACTTGGAATTATAAATGAATAAAGAAAACGTGAGAGCCATGAATTCAAAAACTACTTATAAGGTTAACTTAATTCTAGCAATATAATTCCTCAGGGAATCCCAGGGGAGGGTATGTCAAATCATTGTTGGAGGAAGTAAAGGCTGAAATGTTGATTAACAAAATACATGTTTTTAAATGTTCCACCAAAATTATTTTTAACTGATTTTCAAAATTTCAGTGGACTTATGAAGAGCAATAATTATTTACGGTTGAAATAACATTTAAATACGGATTTCAGAGTCCACTTCGTACCACTTCGCCCCTAAAAACCTACCAAAACTTTTGAAAAACTAAATCGAAACTTGATTTGGGGTCAGAACGACGATCACAAATTACATAAATAGGAAATAACGTATGTACTTCATTCTGCATAAATTCCCCCAAAGTCGTAGACGCTGCAATAGGAACCAAACCAAGAAATACAAAACTCAAGTTCTCCAGTCGAGACGGATTCTCTAAAAACAAGCTTAGTCCAACTGTTGTGATAACTACAGATGGGGTAATGATCTCCAGAAAGTAACACCCTGCCAGCTTCGTGTAGAATTCATAGGCCATTTTAAGATTCTTTATCAAATCCCAATATTCCTTCAAAGTCATAGCATGAAATTCCATAAATGCAATTTTGCATTCGATCGATTGCATTTCTTTCAGGAACAGATTCTTATCACATCCACATGAAGATGTTCTCATCCCAAATCGGGACAAACAGTTGGCTTTTAGATCGATAGCTCTAGCAAGTTGGTTGTGACATTCAGTTAGCCACATCCCACCTCCAATGACTTGTACAAACACAGTGATTATTGTGCATCTTCCAAGTACTTTAGTAAGAAAAACTACAACTTTTATCACGACCTGATTATCAGCAAGTAGGGCACTCTCCAATCTTCGATAATTCGCCGAATTAAACCCATGACCTTTTATCTCCATAATAGATATCGTTATCATGTAGATATACATTATAATGGGAATCCCAAGGAAAATCGCATATTTTATTTTCGATTTTATGGTTTTCCTTTTAGGCGGTGTGTTATTCCGCAGCTTTTCTTCAACGACTGAAATGATACGACATATTTCAATCGTGGAATTGCAATAGAAAATTCCGGTGCCAAGGAGAAATACTATTATTATTTGTGAAGCTATGATAGAGGAATAATAGACAATTTGTTGGTACGTCGAAACCTCTATCAACATTTGTTCCGGTGGATTCATATAAATCATATCTATCTGTGTAACCAATAGCAGGAAAAAAATTGTAAGGCTGTAGAAAAACATGGGGTGGCAGTATGAAAATTTTAGATCGACAACTCTTCCCCACGGATTTTTAGCTGGAAATATTCCAAAAACTGCACTGCTAACTAAAAATACTCGTAGACTAATTTCGTTCATAATGTAGAAAAATTCTGCTCGAGATGCCCGTGTGATGGACTCGGAATGTAACTTGGATTAACAGCTTGAGTGGTTGGATCCACAAACTGACAAGTTGAAAAAATACATGTTAAAGCTCAAAGTGAATAGATCGCTGTTTGGACAGCAACTTTGTTCAAACGAAAGGATTATTGCATTGTTTCCAATTTCAATTGCAACTCTGTAGTATCAAAAGCCTTGTTATTATAATAAAAGATTTAGATTACGAAGGGTTCTATTATTATTGCATGCGACCTATAATCATTAACCGAAAGGAGCTCAGATGAGAACTGCTATTCATTGTAAATGAACTTTTCCCTAACTCGGATTATACCATTTTAAATAATTCAACACGTGGATTCTCGGGATATAATTTGAGAAGAATTTATGAATAATGGTCATACTTATAGTTCTATATTTAAACTATTTGTATTTCGGCATGATCAATTAATTCAAATATTTTAACTACAACCATAGTTCCACAAAACGTGAAAACGCTTGCCTGTTATTATTAACGAATCTCGCGCATGAATAAATAGTAACCTATATAATTTATCTAATTTACATATATAACAACATACATATCGTTGGCTAAATTCTAAAAAGTACCATTTCATTTCACAACCTATCCTTTTTAAACGGGTTCGCAAATGAAAATGGTACTTTTTAGAATTTAGCCGACGATATACAAAATTATATGTATATAACATCTAATTTAACATTTCGAGTAGAAAGCGTAATTACGCAAGTTTTAGATTTTTAATCAATTCCCAGGATTCGTCTATATTTTTTTTCAGGAATATTTGAAAATCCGCTTCACTTTCTTCCCCTAAATACTCAAATTTGAGCAGCTTTTTGTGACTCCGAATTTTCTCCCCTACTCCTGAAAAGTACTCGAGGTATCTCAGAATACTCTTGAACACGCTGTCCTGCAGCTCCGTTAAAAGACGTCCTCCAACTGGTCCTTGAGTAATTAGAACATCATTCCTGCCGTCATCCCAACTTTTGCGGCAAATATTGCAATGTAAACCAGGATATTTTATTGACAAATAACGTGCTTTTCAAAACGGTGTCCATACCAACGTCGAAATCTTGTCGTAACATTGCTTCCTGGACTGATCGAGTTACCAAATAACAGAAGTTGAATAAAATAAATGCAAATATGACTACATACTTTCCAGTTGCGTTTTTAATTGAGCTCCCTGCGGAGCTACGACGAAACCTTTCTTGAATATTGCACATTTTTCGACAAATGGTGATTGCTGACTTGCAGTTCAATACTGCAGTGTATTGAAAAAGCAGACATACCGTTATTGCCGACGAAGCTCTAGAAAAGAAGTAGAGCTTCTTGAAGAATGAACTTGAACCAAATTTGACAAGTTCCTTGCTGTAAACGAAGTCGCCATAAACGAGGATATAAAGAACCGGCAGAATAATACTTCCCAAATATATCGGATCAGAATACTAAAGCTGAAGGTTGTTAGATTTAGCCCAAGGATTTTGTACCTGAAACTGCCCAAAAATTGCTGATATTGTCATGAAAATGCTCATGCTGAGCTCACTAACCATGCAGCTACAATAATTATTATTGTGAATAAATTATTACTATTATCTACACATTTTTAAACTACGATTTTGATTGCACTTCATGTTCAACACTTTCATGTAATTCAAAAGCAGTTCCTGCTACCTTCGTATTTGTTCCAAGGATCCACTGTTTCAGTTTGGATAAACTTGCCAGGAAAAAGTAATTTATAGATCTGTCTGACAACAACAAATATGTCCCAGTATGAAACTATTCATTTTCCAGATATATGCTTCAGTTTGATAAGTAGAATGAATGGTTGCATTGACACAAATGATTATATCAGTATTCAGTGTACAATTGACACACAAATCGTAAGTAACAAACCTATAACAATGTTCGAATGATGCCAGGTGAATTTACATAATGCATGCAGGGTTTATAAAGCTTATTAAAACTCATAACCGCAAAATTCTGAACAATCCATCCAATTCAGTACTATATGAAGAATGTTTTTGACGCTCAGCTGCATACTCACTAATAAGGTGATTACTAATTTTAATGTCTAATTCCAATGGATTGTAATGGCCCAGCGTATATACATACGTATGTACATATCATATCATGGCTGAAAGCTGTGAAAGCACATTTAATTACATACTAACTGTTGTGAATTGAATGAACATATTAAGCAGGAAGTTCAAAATTATGATTCCACAAGATTCTATCCCCATAAATTCTCTACAGCTGTAATGTTAACGGATACGTTACATAGTATATTTTGAGGTCAGTGTGAATACTGAATCCAACTCACAATTAACAATGCAATGTTCCGCCTTGAAGTGTTTCACTCGTACGCACTTGAAATAAGAATATTATAAATTTGAAAACTGAGCCGATCATCTGTAAAGATTGTAAAGACACTTTGTCATTAGCTACATATATACGCTTCGGAAAATAAGAGCTATAGTTCGCATCTTTATTTCTTGTGATAATTAATTGTTAACCCTGTAATTAACCGGTAGTTCACCTAAAATATATTCCTCGCTGTTAATTTCCATTTCCAGTTTAAGAAAGCGGAACAAATAATCTTCGTCTGAAGTGAACTGAAATTCAGTAAATATAAAGATGTCTGAAAGTATCATATTTCATTTACACAGCCTGATCTGAAATACTAGCCCTAAAAGATGTACAAACACATTGAATTGGACTAATAACACCTTTAGGAAAAATACACTTTTCCCAGTAATTTGCTTTAAAAGGGATTATTTGTTGGAGTTTTGCTTGTGTTGTGTATTGAACTTGAACACTGCATTAATGAATTTAAAACCATTTGGAATAAATAAATGATTTAGACCTCGAACAAGAATCATTACCAATTACAGTAGTTTTATAAGTTCCGACAATTGGTCAATTGGGAAATATTTGCATAACTTCACGGCTGACAATTAAAAATGGCCATGGTCAGGAACAGGAGGGAGAGAACCATTTCCTTGTACATGCATTAATGCAATGTATTTTCACTTTTCTTCATACCTTTCAATTCATTAGTAGCAAAATAATTGCTCAAAATGAATATTTATCCATTTAGTCTAATTACTGTTCGTTGTTTTTCTGACCATGAAAGGAGAATGGGCTCAGTGGTACTGTTCTGACTGACTTCACTGGCAACAAATAACAGCAAATTTATTATTTTTCAATAGTTTATTATAAAAACATATTATATGTATATTGTAGTAATTCCTTATGATAAATAATACGATTTATATGACATATATAAAAATAAAGTATACACATAATTCCTAAGGTTTAGATTATTGTATTTATAAATATTTTATTATGCCACCAAAATTCGTTCAATAAAAACATCATGGCAGATGAAGGTAACACCCACGTGTACAATTATCATTTTTTGTGTTACCAACCAGTTCACCAGTACTTATTATTATAGCCTATAGCAACCATTATTCCAGTTGGTTTATTGATTTTGCCGCAGGTATCAGAGTTGCCAGCTGCCTTGTAATAACCAGTGATGCGATCGAACCGATTATTTCAAAACTCGATGTTGGTTCGTATTCGAATTCGGATTACCGATTCGAAGTATGCCTTCAAATCGAAGTTGGTTTTACAAAACCAAATCGAATAAATCAAAAATTCGAACAATTTATTCGAATCGAATATCAAAACTAGGTATCGATTGTTATTTCCTTCGAGTTATTCGGTTCGAAGTTGGTATCGAATCGGTTTTTTCGATTAATCGGTTAAGTATATCCATTCCTCAATTTATTTAGATAACAAAGTCTAAGATTTAACAATTCTTGAAAATGGTTACGTAGCGACGTAGTGTTCTTTCGGCCCGAACTGTCGCGTCAATTGTCTGATACAATTGACTAAGAACTAATTGCTTTTGGGTTTTTATTTCTTAAACGAATCATAAAGTTGCTCGTGGTCCCGGATGACAATTTAACAAAGCTTGATCTATGCATATAAAAGTATTACCTACCATTAAACGTTAGACACCTTAAGAATACTATGGAGGAGGTTAGGGCTTATTTCGGGACTTGAAGTCCCGAGGGTTTCAGGACGGGACCGGGATCGGCACAAATTCGGGACAAAATCTTTGTCCCCATTTTATTTCGGGACTGAATGGCTACTAACGTTTTTGTCCCGAGGATTTCGGAACTGGACAGAACTGTCGACGGGACAAAAAATTGTCCCAGTAGAAGCCCTACTGGACGGTTACAGTATAAGTATATGTCTATTAAGTAATTTCAAAATATTTAGGAAGCTTATTTGCATTAAAATCTTACTTGAAGTATTTGCAATGATGCAAATTTTCTTTTAACGTAAAATGATTCTGGGCAACGGATAGGTTTTTTCGGCGTTGCGGAGTATTCTCACAGCTTTCAGCGTCACTGGTGACAATATCAATGATATTTGCTTCCATGTATTTTTAAATTTACGAAAATTAATTTTCAAGACGTTCAAAGTGTTGAGGTTGAGACTCTACTTCCTCACTACATTCCTCATCAGCCAAGTGGTTACTCTCCTCGTGGTAAAAATACCGTGGGGTGTATAATTCGTTTGTGGAATTTAAACTGTGGCGGGAATTCGATTGTTCGAAAAACCTGTGCCGCCACTCTGTACATATATGTAAGAAGTACATGACTAATGTTGAGAAACATACAACACATAAAGAGACAACTCATTGTTAGGGCAGTCCATACTGAGCCGATCTCATGTACACGCACACTAAGCCTCACCTCTGAATAAATACCAGTTACCTGACTTATAACCGATCTCTTATTGTTGTGGTTAGTCCTCACCTGACGGATTGAAACGCACAAGCAATACATGGTGGCAGCGGGGTTCTGAAGCCCGATATTCGTAAAAATTTGTTCGATTTTACGGGAAAAAAAAATTTAACGGTCAAGTCTGTTCTGCGTGCAGTGCCATTGAGTGCAAGCGTCGAGAGGCAACCATTTTTTTTTCACCACGCGGAATATTACATGGTTTTAGTGCTGTTTTGGACTCGGTGACTTACAATAAAGTGTAATTAAAAGAACAAAATGACCTCGTCAGCCAATACATCTGTTGCAACACCAGCATATGTACAAAATTTACAGCAACCTCCAAATTTTACCTTCTCTCAACCAAGTGAATGGACAGACTGGAAGGAGCAATTCCAAGCATTCAGAGAAATTTCGGGTATTAAAATTAGACCGGAGGAGGAACAAATTCAGACCCTTAAATACATAATGGGCCGTCAAGCCTTTGAACTATTCCGAACATTTGACTTCCCTCCCGGAGATGAGAAATATGACGCGGTTCTGAAAAAGTTCGAAGATCATTTCATTATGAATGTTAACGAGGTGGCGGAGAGTCATAAGTTTATGTCACGGTTCCAGCAACAGGGAGAAATGATAGCAGACTTCATTCAAGACCTTCACAAGTTAGCATTGAATTGCAACTTTGGAGCCTTAAAAGATAGGCTAATCCGGGATAGAATCGTTAGCGGTGTCCTGGATACAAAACTACGGGGAAAATTGCTTCTCGAGAAGGCGCTGACCAAAGACAGAGCTGTAGAACTGTCCAAGAACCACGAGCAAATGGAACGGGAAAGGCTGAAGTTCCACTCATCATCTGTACAAAATGTCAGAGCAAAACAGAACGGCCGTGGCAGTGACCAGAAAACAGAGCCACAAAAGCCGAAAAGCAACTCCAATTCGAGTGTAAAACAGCAAGGTCCCGTGAATACCAAGTCCTGTCATTGGTGCGGGTCAAAACAGGTTCATAAGAAAGAAACATGCCCGGCTAAAGATTCCGATTGCAGAAAATGTAGAAAGAAGGTACACTTCGCGAAGGTTTGCCGATCCAGTCAGCAACCTGGCTCACGTCAACCATCAGTAAGCTTTATTGACACTGCTTTCCTAAATGTAACGGTTTCAGAGCCAGCTATTCGTTGGGAACAAGAAATACTGGTTGCAGGAAAGTCTGTAAAGTTTCTTCTTGATTCGGGTGCCGATGTAACATGTGTTCCGTTTGCTGTCTACTTCAGTACTCTAAAAGAAAGATTTCCCAAACTTCCAAGGTCCGACCGTCTCATCAAGGCGGCCAACCATACGGAACTGGTGACGAGAGGAATGCTCACAACTACGCTGGAATGTAACGGTCAGTCATTACAAACTCCGGTATACGTAGTCGAAGGGCTGGGTAGGTTACTACTTAGCCTCGAAAATTGTATTGCACTAAATCTCATCCAACGAGTTAACCAAGCAGAAAGCTCTCCCCAAGTTACTACAGTGGAACCTGAGAAAGAATTCCCTGGAATTTTTGATGGTCTCGGAGAACTTGATGGTGAGTACGAAATAAAATTAGTGGACAACGCCAGACCTTATGCTATTTCTTGTCCAAGACGCGTTCCAATTCCACTGATGGACAAGCTGAAAGAGCAACTGGACAGAATGAGATGTGATGGGATAATCGAGGAAGTGACCGAACCAAGTGAGTGGTGTGCTCCCCTTGTCCTCGTAAAGAAATCCAACGGTGATATTCGTCCGTGCGTTGATTTGAAAAGACTAAACACTCAGATCAAACGTGAAAATCATCCAATGCCAGCTGTCGATCACCTGATTGCCCAGGTTCCACCCGATGCAGTGATATTTACCAAACTTGATGCCAAATCTGGATTCTGGCAGAAGAAACTGGCCGAAAAGTCACGTCATCTTACTACATTCATTACCCCATTCGGAAGGTATAGATACATACGGATGCCATTCGGAGCTGCCTCCGCTCCTGAAATCTTCCAGCGTGACATGGCGAAAACTCTAGAAGGAATCGCACAACTTCCGAATCACACTGATGATACTCTAATATGGGGAAGGAACGTCATGGAACACGACATTAAACTTCGAGCAACATTAAAAAGGCTTCACAAGAAAATTGTCTTGAATAAAGAAAAGTGTGTGTTCGGAGTCCCAGAACTATCCTTCCTTGGTCATCGATTCGGTCCAAACGGCATACATCCAGATCCGGCAAAGATTGAAGCCATCATGCAAATGCCAGCTCCTCAAAATCACCACGATGTTCAGAGGCTACACGGATTTGTCATTTATTTGGCGAAGTTTATTCCTGACCTGTGTAATATCATGGCACCGATCCGGGCCACCATGTCAAGTAAAAGTCACTTCCTGTGGGACTCCGATCAGAAGGCGAGCCTGGAGAAAATTAAAACTATTTTGACGTCCCAGCCTGTGTTAGCGAGGTTTGACCCAAACCGTCGCACAGTAATCTCGGCCGATGCCAGCTCATTTGGTCTGGGAGCTGTACTTCGTCAAGAAGATCCAGATAAGAATCTTCGACCCGTGGCTTATGCTTCGTGTACCTTGTCCCCTGCGGAGAAAAATTACGCGCAGATTGAAAAGGAAGCACTTGCACTCGTCTGGGCGTGTAAAAAGTTTGAGGACTACATAGTGGGACTACAGGTCCACCCGGAAACAGATCACAAACCGTTGGTACCTATTTTCACAACAAAACATTTGGGCGATTTGACTCCGCGACTTCAACGCTTCCGGTTAGCTATGATGAGGTACTCCTTTACAATAAACTATATTCCCGGGAAAGATTTGGTTGCTGCCGATACGCTTTCAAGAGCTCCTCTTCCTTGTGCGACAGAAATGGAAACGGAAGTCGTAGCCTATGTAAACTTAATTCATGAAAATCTGCCTGCATCGGACTCAAAAATTTCAGAAATTATCGAATTGCAATGCAGCGATCCTGAAACTTCCCGAATCCGATATTACGTCGAGACAGGATGGCCTGAGAGAAAGGGCATGGCAAACCTAGCAATTCCATTTTATCAAGTGAGATCCGAGCTTCATCTCCAGAAAGGGTTGCTGCTCAGAAATTCCAGAATTGTGATTCCTGTTCCGTTGAGAGAAGAGGTGCTTCATAAATTACACACTGGGCATTTTGGGATTAAGAAGTGCCAGGGAATCGCACGAGAAACAGTTTGGTGGCCTGGAATTACAGCGCATATTGACGAAATGGTGAAGAAGTGTCAGGTTTGAATCCAACACAGCGTACAGCGTCACGAACCTCTAATTCCATCGGAATTTCCGACACACGCCTGGGAGACAGTGGCAATGGATTTATTCTACCTGCATGGGAAATGGTATTTACTGATCGCTGATTATTATTCCAGATACCCAGAGTTCACACAGCTAGAATCACTCACGTCTAAAAGTGTAATCCTAAAATGTAAGGAAATATTTGCCCGTCATGGAATCCCTACAATAGTCCGAAGCGACAACGGTCCCCAATTTGAACCGATGAGTACGTCCGATTTTCAAATCTTTGCAAGAGACTGGGGATTTAGGCACATAACTTCAAGCCCTAAATTTCCACAGAGCAACGGGTTGATTGAGAAAATGGTCAATGTTATGAAACTGGCCATGAAGAAAAATTCAGATCCCAACTTAGCTCTATTGATGTATCGCTCTGCGCCACTGGAGAACGGGTACACACCTTCCGAACTGCTAATGAACAGGCGATTGCGAACAACAATCCCTACATTTCCTGACCAGTTTCAGCCAAAGATGGTCGACCTTACGGGCTTGAAAGGGAAGGAGGAGATGCTGCGAGAAAAGAAGAAACAAAACTACGATACTCATCACGGAGTTCGCCAGAAAGCAGAATTTCAACCAGGAGACTCTGTGTGGCTGACAGATAAGAAAATCTGGAGTCGAATTATCGAAAGCGCTGGAGCTCCAAGATCGTACAATGTACAAACACCTCGTGGAGTACTTAGGCGGAATAGTTTTCATCTGGTGAAAACTGAAACCGACATCCCACATTATGAGACGGAGGAAGATACTCTCGAAACACCTGAAAGCCGACCACACCAAATTCGAGTTCAAAGCTCTGCACCTCCGCCGCAGCGAACTACCCGATCCGGGAGACCAGTCGATCGTCCCTTGAGACTAATTGAACAAATCTAATAATTACAACTATGTGAAATTATAATGAATACATTTGTTAAAAGGTTAAGGGAACTTAATTACTTAAAAAGGGGGATGTGTCGCCACTCTGTACATATATGTAAGAAGTACATGACTAATGTTGAGAAACATACAACACATAAAGAGAACTCATTGTTAGGGCAGTCCATACTGAGCCGATCTCATGTACACGCACACTAAGCCTCACTCTGAATAAATACCAGTTACCTGACTTAAAACCGATCTCTTATTGTTGTGGTTAGTCCTCACCTGACGGATTGAAACGCACAAGCAATACAAAACCAATTTCGAATACAAAGTGATTCAAAACAGAATCGGTATCGAAATTGGATTTGTAGTTTAACTAATCGGTTCGAACTTTAATCGGTTTGATAAACCAACTTCGATTGTTCATTCCATTCAAATTATGTTCGGATTAACGCAACCGAACCGATAGTTCTTGGCTATTAGATTCGGTTTGTATTCGAAATCGAACATTTCGATTATAATCTTAATCGGTCGCATCACTGGTAATAACGTCCACATAATTTGGAGTGTACACTCTCTAAAATGCGTGGAAGTTCCCAACTTTGATTCCGACATTGGAAACCGACATCACCATTCGCCGGACATATCCAAACTGATTCTTTCCAGGCAATGATCTTGCCTGGATTAAAATCTTATTCTTTAGATTGTAAATTTGGCCAGGTATGGTAAATGCTTTGTCGTACACAATGATGAAAAGCATGAAGCTTGGTAAGACAACTCGAATGCAGCCAAGGATTCGATGGCTGACTGGGCGTGGAGACTCAGGGATGTGTATGCAAATCAGGGTTGGTTTGGTTTAAACCAAATGATTTAAACCATCGTTTAAACCGCACGGTTTTTTAAATAAAAACCAATGGTTTAAACCAACGTACAAATCACCTAAAATTTTAATATTTTCATTCCAAAATGTTCATGTTTTGTCGTGCACAAAATTTGCATTTTGCATTCCACTCATGTCAATTGTACTCATCTCCTTTATTACTTTGTTTTTGTTTCATCTTTGTAGTGAACTTATTTACTTACAAGTAACACTCACCACATGCGACCCTTAGAATCAATAGGTACCATTGGAAACACTTATGATCAATGATGAATGAATGCCATAAATGTGTCATAGATGTGTGCATCGAAATGAAAATTTCACGTGGGTATACTATAATACGTTGAATATTTAATAATTTATAATACTTACTGATTTTGGGAAATAAGCAGTGTTGTTCAGATTTACATGCTTTTGCGTATTAATGAATGTTTTGGATTGAAAATTTGTTTGAACCAAAAAAACCTGGTTTAAACCAAAAAAACCCGGTTTAAACCAAAAAAACCTGGTTGTTTGGTTTTTTGAAAAAAAGAAAAAAAACCCAACCCTGATGCAAGTAGAATTGTCCCTGTAATCCAGGGACGGGATATTGGAAAAATACGGATTTAAATTCGGATTGGAATACTTTCTAATTTCGATTTCAATTTTAATTATTTTTTATAATACTTAAAAATTTGAATTCCGATACGAATTCCAATATATTTGAATACTTCCTGAATTTGAATTCCGATTCCAATACTTTTCGGATATTCGTACAAAAAATGAGAATTTATTCAAAAGAACAATTTAATCGCAAAAAAATAAGCCATACATAACACATTAAGCGTTTTTGCATCTACATTACCATGCAAATCATTTAATATAAATTTAAGTGCAGAAAACACACTCAACTGAAATTTCAGTAACTAGAAAAGAGAGGATTGATCGCATAACATTTCTAAAAAATTCGGAGTTATCTGTTAACCTGTCTAACTAACTTTCCGGTTAGTTCTTTCTGACAGTATCTATTTGCAACTCGATTTGTTTGATAACACATCGTAACTAAAATGCACTTCTACAGAATTAGTTTTAGGCATCCCCATGATGAGAACAAGATTTAAGAAAGGAGAAACTTGATTCACTTAATCGTCCTGTAAGACCGACACCATGCAGAAACCTCATCCTATTTGTAGAAATGTTTGCAAAACGGGCTATAAATCACTGCCTATTACCAACCATACACTTTTCTTTTACCAAACGTTCGTTACTTCCTCTTTGGGTTTTATGATTGCATGTGCGCGGCTTTAAAAAAAATCCTTCCTACGAACGTTTTATCCCACGTGGAAGTATAAACCGCAATGAAATCGACACTTTATTGGAATCGTTCATTAATAAATATTCGAATACCGATTCGAATACTCTTGTTTTTATTCTAATCCAATTTTGGATACAAATACCGTAGTAATTTTTTTTCGATTCTAATATCGATACGGATACCCGAATTTTTTGAATATAATTCCGATTCTAATTCCGATTCAAATTCGAATTCCCGTCCCTGCTGTAATCCCATACAATTTAAGCCAGAAGATCCCGAAAGCAAAGTTTGCATTGAAAATTTGCATGGTGAGCTGAATATAGCGGCATTTTTTCAAGGCGTCTTTAATCTTCTGTGTCTGACTGGGAGTCACCAACTCTTGGACTGTAAATGTCATCGTTATATTTTATTTTGTAAGCTACTGCTAATATTATAACACTACTCATTACGAACCTGATTTAGTGTTCCTCAGTTTTTAGGACGGTTGTTATAATCAGGAAAAAGAGGAGCTGCAAGAAGAGACCAACTATGGATGATGTCGTGGTGAGAGGTATCAATGCATCGTCGATAATTGTGCAGATTATTTTGACAGGTGACGTTTTTAGTTGAGGAGGTAGCATCACATAAACTGAGAATATTCTATCGGGCTTCATGAAAAAAATGATCAGAACAAAGAATGGTGTCGTCGACATTGTTAAATAATGCCTCTGGTGTTGAGGGTACATACATACATTGAACCAGAGGCTAAAATTACGACTGGAGTTACTGAAGCGTTAGAGTTGCAGAAAACTCCAGATGTTCCTAAGCAACTCGAAACCTTACCCGAAGTTACCAGGGAATGTAAGAAGAAGCTATTGGAGGAGAAGTAGCAGCAGCCAATCAAGAAGGGAGATGAAAATGGCCGAGCGAGTGATCAGCCAATCAGCTTCGAAGGGACAGAAAATGGGGTGAGGAAAAAGGACTGGCATGGCGGATCTGAGAGAGAAGTATCCAAGTCATCCACGGAGAAAAGAAGTGTCCGAGAAGGGCTCCGAAGGAAAAAGAAAGCGTGACAAGTTTTTTGTGTTTTTTCCAATTTATAGGAAATTCGAATAGTTTACAATTAATTTTATAACAATCAGTGTTATTAGAAGTACACATTTAATTACAATCAATTATAAATGGGCTCAAGTAAAGTAGCCATTTTGTGAAGTAACATTTGTTAATTATTGTTCGAAACTATTTTGACCAGTTACAGGAAATTCAGGAAATAAATCTCCATTTAAAAATCTATGGAAGTATGTAACTTTGTGTTCCGAAATAAATAAATATTCTTGTGTGTTGAAAATGCTCTGTATTTTTAAGTTTGATTTTACGAGAAGGCAAGGTGGTGTCGTACCTTAAAAACTCAACGACACAAAACCTTACACAAAGTTACCAGGGAATGTAAGAATGAGAAGCTATTGGAGAAGTTGCAGCAGCCAATCACAAAAGAAGAGAATGTCCGAGCGAGGGATCAACCAATCAGCTTCGAAAGGACAGAAAATGGTGTGAAGAAAACGGACTGGCAGCTAGAGCTTCCTTCGGGTTTCCGAAATCCCGAAGTTCCGTGTTCGGAAACGGAACGGAACAATTTCGGAACATTCTTTTTGATTCCGTCATTGAATCGGGACAAAACCGGAACATGAGCACTTGTACCGATAATATCGGGACCGGGACGGTTCAGAGCATCGGTACGAAAAATGTCCCATATACAGTCAACTCTCGCTATAAGGGATGCTCAAGGGACCGGGAAAATCTGTCCCTTATAAACACTAATCCCTTATAAGCATAGTGTTACACATTGTGTAAATAGGAATCGGGACTGCTAATACTGATTCCTTATATCGAGAAATCCCTTATAAGAGTATCCCTTATAGCGAGAGTTGACTGTAATTTATTTCACCGGAAAGCGGAATTGTTCTGTTCCGTTCCGAACCGATCCCGGTACAATTTCTGAAGTGTCGCGCCATCGTTCAACTAGAATGGAAACACATTTCTTATCGCTCTGGCCTGGCTTGTAAGCAGTTTTTTGCCAAAATAACGAAATTGGATGAACACAGTTAGATTTAATTTACGCAAATGCTTATATGTAATGCGAGTATCGTTTTCCATGAAAATCAACAGAATAACTAATTTTGTTTAATAAACATGGGCATGGGCGATTTTTCTTGAAATGAAAATTCTGAAATCGACATTATTAGCAGCAATGAAGCAAGCTTGCAGGAAATTAACACTGTTAGGCCATTGAAGTCCACACGCTACAAATATGTATTGCTAAAAAATAATTAATAATAATTTTATAATACTGCACAGTACGTGAATTTCCTATATAGTGGTTTCCAAGGGAGTGACAAAATGCTGCCACTATATAGAGATGCCACTATATGTTACTACGTGTTAGCTATGCAATATTAATATTTACAAGTAATAACTAACTAATTTAACGCATACAAGAATTTATTTTTGCAGTAGATGCAAAATTATGAGGTTTGCTTATTTTCATTGAGTTTAAAATATTCCGTAACTTTAGATTGTCGCATGCTATTAATAATGCTAGTCGTAGCAAACTTTTCGACTGCAAGGACACCATTCCAGACTGATTGGTCGGAGCTACTCAGCAAAGAAATCCACATTTTTATGGCATGTACACTTTCCAAAACATCATATGAAGAATACAGAGTCCTTCCAGAAACTGGGTCTTCTTCTTCAGATTCCTCTTCGTCAAGTTCCTCTGCAACAATACTTGCTCGATTACTTTCACTCTGAGAGACGATATCATGGTCCGTTGGCATTTCAGCGGTAGCCACCTTAATCAAAATTAGTATACATCATGGAAATCAAACTAAAATAAATTCCATTTCGACTTTACTAAAGATTTGTGGAACTGTGTTTTTGGTCTGTTGAGTTATTTGTGTACAAAAATATTGTCGTCATGATTGTGTACACAAAAATTAAGGAAAGTAATTCAGACGTACCTCATTATCAAATGTTTCATACTCTAAGTACTCCTCTACTGAAATCCTCAATTGATCTAACTGAGGAATCCACTGCGGCTCAGATGAAAAATCTTCGGCATTACTTTTTCCCAATCCATGTGCAAAGCAATTTGTTATTGTTTTGGTTGTGATGCTACCCCAGGCTGAATGCAGCATCAGTATACAGTCCAAGATGGTTATCTTGGGTTCTATCTTGTTGTCCAGCATTCTAATAACTTTCGTTACAAGATTTTTCCGGTAGTATCCTTTAACTGCATTAAAAATACCTTGATCCAATGGCTGTACAATAGATGTAGTGTTTGGGGGCAAGAAACATAGTCGTACATTTTTCAACACTACATTCTTCGGATGAGCAGAACAGTTGTCGAGCAAGAGTAAAATGTTTCTCTTTTGTGCCATAAACATTTTATCCAACCCAATGAGCCAATCAACAAAGATCTGCAGAAATTAGGATCAAAAGGTTGATTTAATTGAATTATTTGAACACACAAGCTAAAGTAATTTAATATTTTGTAATCACCTGAGATGTCATCCATGCTTTCTTGTTGGCTAAATATTCAACAGGAAGTGAGTTTCGAGATTTAATCTTTGTAAAACATCGCGGGTTCAAGTATTTTCCAATAATTAAGGGCTTCAATTTTTCGGTTCCGGTTTTGTTGCAGCAAAGTAGTACCGTAACCCGTTCTTTAGAGCGTTTTCCACCTGAACACTTTTCCCCTTTCAGCTGAAACGATTTTGAGGGCAGGGCTTTATAGAAAAATCCACTTTCGTCTGCGTTGAAGATATCTTCATCTCTGTAGTTATCTGCGACCACCGGCCAAATATTAGACAACCACATTTCCGCTCCTATACGATCAGCATCATCAGACTCTCCCGAAACTGTATTTAAGTTGATTCGATGTCGCGTTTTCCAACGATTTAGCCATCCACAGCTGGACTTAAAATCATCAATTTTCAGCTCTTTAGCAAAATCTTCGGCTTTTTGATGTAGCATCGGCCCGTTGATCGGAATACTTCGGTCTCGTTGTAATTTGAACCAAGTAAATAGTGCGATGTCTATTTTCTCGAACCTTAATTTTCGGACGCGAGATTTTTCAGGATTGTGTTCTTGAAATTTTGATTCTATTTCCCCCCGGTTCTTCCAGATGTTTTGGATGGTAGAGCGAGGATATTTTAGCTGCTTAGCTGCATCGACTTGTGTGATTCCTTTCCTCAAAATGGAAATAACTTCCATCTTTTGCTTAAAACTGAGTACTCTGCGGCTTTTTTCACTTTGAGGTTTCGACGAACTGTTTGTTTTACTCATTTTAAATGTTCATTATAATTACTCAATTTATTTTAAAAAATAAACAACGAACTGAAACAAATAACAAGGGAGCGAATATAGAAATTTCAATGCTTTGTTATACAATTCTTCGTTTTAGCTTTTAAGTCACTGCTCATATGGCGTAAATCCCGCTAATCGTATAAGAGCTTCAGTATATCGTACAGCATCGAATAAAATTTGAAAACGAAATTGAGTCAATCGACAAACGTTTTCTTTACCGCCGGCACGATTTATAACATTATGTTATAACTTGCCATATATGTATGCCAACTGCCATTATAATTTCGCATTGTCACTGCCACCGTAACACATAATGATGCCATTATAGAGGGAATACCATTATAGTGGGTGCCACTATACTGCATACCTTTAACATTACAAATCTCTAGGGAGGGTTTGTTGATGCCAGTAAAGAGGGAATGCCATCTAAGAGGAAACCACTATATAGGAAATTCACTGTAGTTCTTTTTATGTGGCCTAATTATTATTAAATATTATTTTATATAATTAAATAATAGCATTCCCTAGCATCCAATCTATTAAAAGTATATCATGTATATTAAGTTTTCGGTAATTTGTACACGCGTTTCATGTATATGTTGTGAAAAATTCCTGGATATTTCGGAACGGAACGGGTTCGGAACGGAAAAACTAGCATAATACGGAACGGAACACAACCTGTAACGGAAAAAATACTTTACTCCTTTGTTCCGAACGGTGTCAGTTCGAATGTTCCGATGTCCCGACAGCCGGAACGGAACCGGGAACAATAATATTTGTAGGTTTCGGAACGGAACGGAATTTCGTACGGAACAAAAATGTTGAACACGTTGGAAGCTCTACTGGCAGCAGTGTGTAAAGGGAAGTCCAGAAAGTTGAAGAATTTTGCCATGAAAATTGATGCCATCCATGTTGTCGAATACAAAAGCGCATTTAAAATTACGATTGCATAAAATACGGCGAAGATTACCCGTTTTTGAGAATTCATTTGAATCTTAAATGTTAATGTTTTGGCGTCCAAAATAAAAGGAATTAAATTTAGTTTAGAAAATATTTCTATCTGCATCCAGCTCCATCGTATATCTGGGAAGTAATTTTGATTTTGCTGCACTGAAAATAGCGCTTCAGGATTTCCACGGTTTATCTCCTAAAGGAAAAAAACTGTATAGAATTTTTAAGCTGACCCAAACGATTGTGGATCAGTGACAAACTTTCTCCAGAGAGACTACTTGAAAGGTGTCATAGCACTTTGAATTAGGAGCTGAAACATCAACTTCTAAGTTACAAGCATAGCTGTTCACGAGCTCCCCAAGTCCAGTCTAGTCTAGTCTTAATAAAACAAGGAAAACTCTATTCAAGTCCTATTCTATTCAAGATCACTTTTAGCGGTTCAAGTCAAGTCTATTCATACTCCAAAGTTTTACGTGACTCACTATTCAAGTCTAGTCTAGTCTCAAGTCTAGTCCACAATATATGTGATATTAGAGGGGCTGCTTAAAATTCACGTACTGATGTTTCTAGATCGGTATAACTGAGTGAAACACTATTGGAAATGTATGCCAAATGTATAATACACAAAAGTAGTTACAAGGGGGTCTTTACACGCTAATTTATTATTTCCAAGCAATTCTTAGGTTCCAAATGTCCAGTGATTTGTAGTTCCTTGAAGAAATTTTGGTAAATCCCGAAATTTAAGACCGAGGTTAAGGCCATGTTAGTTCACATTGGACAAACACATTTTACTTTTTAGATTAATTACCTTAAAATAACGAACCAGATTAGAAGAACCTCCTGCAGCGCTGCTACTATACACGTTACACAAGAAGCACAGTGCAGCAATTCAATTTTGATTATTCTAATCGAATTTATGTCCAACAAATGTAAAAATATCTTTACTCCTGCATACAATTTTATAGCCGAATTTTACAATTATTTTTTAGTACATTTCTAAGGGATTTTCTGAATTGTAAACTTCGTCAGCACTGCTGTTGTCACTTTTACCATTTACAAGACTAGGTTTCAATTTCTTTATAGTATTTCCATCATCTGCACGCTTGCTCTTTGAAGCCATATGAGCAAGCATTCGTGATGAAGATTCGCTAATGTTTGATGGAACGGCTAATTCAGTCGATTAAAGGAGGATCGTTTGATGTACTGGCAATAACGCGTTGTTTTCTGTTATCACTAGTTGTGTCATGTGTTTCTGAGAGGTATTTGTGACCTGTTCTGGATTATTATCGCTGGTTTATCAATTTTGGGCACAGTTTCGGCATTTTTCTCGACGGTGGTTTTACTCTAATTGTAAGTGAAATAAGTATGCGCAGATTTTCGTTCTGGTTTTTGGGAACTCATTTTAACACAAAAACTAGATTTTGTTTTATTGGTTATCCTAGTGATAAGATGAATCAATCAATGCAAATTTGATTGTTGCATAATTATGAGATACGAAACGGTCGAACATTAGAAATAATAAGAATGGTGAAAATGGCATCTCAAAGTGCCCCAAACGATCCTTGTACATTAATTACTACAGACGTATGTTTTCCTGGCATGTGATTGATTTGAGCGAGATACATGAACGTTGTGTTTGAGTCGCAGGGTTTAGTATTCGGGAAATGGGTTTACTCAAGGTTTTAAAAGGAGGACTTGAATAGAATTAATTATTTTTTACATTCAAGTCCAAGTCTATTCCAAGGAATTTTTAGCAGTTCAAGTCTAGTCTACTCATAGTCTAAATTCTCACGTATCTTTCTAGTCCAGTCTAGTCTAATCATTTTCAAAAAATAATGTCAAAAGTCTAGTCAAATCTAGTCATTTCTAGTCTAGTCCGACTAGACTAGAACAGCTATGGTTACAAGACTAAATATATATAAAAAGGAAACTGCAACTTTCTCGGCAGTAATTGTAGGTTAAATTTACCCACGCTTTTAAAATGTTATAGAACTCACACGGAAAGAATTTACTACTACTTCATGGGTAAGAATTTCGACCTTAACAGGATCATTACTATAGCTCCTCACGAGTACGAGTAGATACTCGAGTTTCGAGTTCGAGTACGAGTACGGGTCGAGTACGGTATCAACATAAATTGGTACTTGTACTCGTCGGTCGAGTGTCCGTTTCCGTACTCGAACTTGTATATTTTTAACGAGTATCAGAGCGAGTACGAGTACGTTCTAAGTACTTAAACCAAAGCACGAGTACGAGTTCGGGGCATAAATTCAAAAGTACTTGAACCCGTACTTGGATTTACATTTGATACTCGAGTAATTTCCTCCAGCACAAAGTCCACATCCGTATTTCCTTAATTACAAAAAAGTTGATGTTATTTATTCCGAAGCAAAAAAGGAAAAGCGGTTAAATTCAAAATTACTACGAATAGCATGAAGATGAAA